>OX402530.1:25375145-25939312 GCA_948098885.1 Drepanosiphum platanoidis
CGTGTGCGCTCACGCCGATTTAGTCGTTCCCCACAAACACACGCACGCCACGTAAGAGACCGTCGCGGCGTCAAAAGTACACCACAAACTTTAAACTACTCCGCGCGCGTCGTCGTCGTCGTCGCGATACCGATTGATAATAATAATATAGTATAGTGCGTTTATATAGTAGTGTTTCCCATAATATTTATTTATTTTTTGTGCGAAAGTCATTATATACTACACACGCGTATTATTATCATTATTGTTATTGCATAATATATTAATTGTAAAATCAACAACCGATTCTAGTCCCTTGTGATTCCTGTACGAATTATTATCATATATATATATTAATATAATTATTATATCATATTGTCGTTGTTTTATACGAGAGTTTTTTTTTTTTTTTTCATTATCAATTATTGACGTTCGCACACAACGCGTCGTTAATAATAATAATATTATATTCGGCGCCGCGCGCGTTTATTTAAATATAATATAAATACTGCTCGACGAGAACCCGCGGAATATATTTGAAAATATTCGTCGTTTCGCGCGCGCGTGCGTGTTCTTCGTTCGCCCGTCACACCGCGCCCGGATAAATATTGTCCGTTTCCAGTCGATTTCTCAACGTTACTTCGTTTCCTTTTGATGAGTCAAGGTGAGTGAAGAAAACATAATAATAATAATAATAATAATAACAACACCTGTTCGATATTATTGTGTACGGTGGGGGAGTGCTGTGCTACGCGATCGCCGGCCGGTCGCCCCTGCTCCCCCCGCGTGTCACGTCGTGCACTCCGCCGCGCGCCGTCCGTGGTCGCGTCGCATTCTTCAAAGTGTTCTCCTCTCCGGACTTGAAACAAAAGAACGGATAGGGACCGAGTGTCAACGACCCACGACGGTCCTCGGACGTAATTTTTTTTTTTTTTTTATGCTCCATGTGAAACGATCCAAGTTTTTATCTGCTTGTTTATACGATATTGTGTGTTGTATAAATATAACATTCGTACGTGTAGCATCCGCCGGGATTCGTTATCGCCGCCGGAATAAATAAACTGTGTTATTAATTAATTAAAAAGTTCGTTTCAATGGCATAATAATTGTTCGAAAGATTGTAAAAATAATAACGATTTATCTATCGGTTTTGTTACTCGGACAATAAAATTCAATCGATTGTTCGATTCGCCAATTCGTTTATAAACATGTGTGTGTGTGTGTGTTGTAAGTCGTTCCAGTATGATCGCGGCAATTCGATTCGAGTCAAATCGCTTTGCTGATCGGTCGGTTTATTATTGTTATTTTTCTGAAAACCGTCGCCGTCATCCTCGTCTGAAACGAATCATAATAATTATCGACCGGTGCCAAAGTGCAATTGGATTTTATCTCGACAAATTATTCCACCAAACTCGATGTTTATAATATGTATATATATTATACTAGTATATACGTACTCGCGTTTGATTAAACGAATCGATAATAAACAACAGTTATTAGTATTATTATTATTATTATAACGATGTAAAACATATTTTTCGCAACGTGGACATTTACAGTGTTTAAAAAAAACACACACACACAAACCGTTTCGTCATCGATTTCAAAAGTTTCAGCGTATCAAATATTATTCGATCGCGTATTGTTCGATGTTTATTATAAGTCATAGCAGTCAATAAAACTCGCGTGACCTCTGCGCTGCTTAAACGCTTAAAATGTTTATGTAATGACGACAAAAACTGTTTTCATCTTGTCGTCTTTTATGGCCGAATGTGTTCTCTTTAATTATTTCGTGTTCTCTGCTCGATCGAAATAAATCGAAATAAACAATAACGAATCCGATGATTTCCGAGCGCGCGCGAACCGTCGAGAAAACTATATTATAGTCGTCGAAACACGATCGTCTGCACGACCATAATATTATATCGTACGTGTCACGTCACGAATTATTTTGATTACGAAAAACATTTTTGATATAATTTTTATTGTATAGATAACACGTCGTGTTATATAGATTATGTTGTGTTATGATTCGTATAGAATATGATACGTAATTTAAGGTATTCCGTATGAAATCACATACAGTGTGGCCAATGATGGTGTCGGTGGTATGGGGACTGTTGAAATTGTATGTGTTCGGCCGTTCACGATACACCTATGCCGTGATATCATAGGCATAGTTTTAATGGATTTTTTTTATCATATTCTAATTGACGACGTCGACCGATCGGTCGGAATAGTGTTTGATCGTTCCGTATGATACGTTCTAGGCCTGATGATTCACGCCGCCGTAGGAAAGTTTCACCGAGTTACAGTACTCGCATGATAATAATAATATATATTATGATGTTCGTATAAGTATTATAATATTATTATGTATAGCGTTATAATCGCGTGACTCTGAACGAGTTGAGACTATTAGAGCCGTCTATTTATACGTTATTATATTCGTATAATATGCATAAAAAATAAAAAAAAAAAACAGTGTGTCACGGTAAATTAATGAACGTACCGAAGTGCGTATATAACAATCAAAAATCGAGTTGCCGCCACTCTCTTCGTTTACGAGACACCGTCATCGATCGTATATTCCTCTATATATATATATATATTATTCGCCGACCCACGGATACGATATTATTATTCCGACGTGTACTAGTTGCTCCAATACCGCCGACACGTACACACACACACACACATAATATACAATTTAATAATATAATTTATTACCGATATGGCCGTTTTCCATCGACCGTCTATCAAAATTCGTTTGTTTCACAACGTGTTCGTCACTTGGTAGAAAAAAGCTGTTCATTTCGTCGTTTTGTTATTTATCATTTATTTTACACGTACGTATACATACATACATACATATATTTATATTCGGCGTCCGTATGGAAAACGGTATTAAAAAAAAAAAAAAAAATAATAAAAAAACGCCGTCTCGAAACGACCAGAGAGACATCTGGGATGACGTACGACCGTGTGTATTCATTAAACGACGGTCGTGTTGATAGTCCCTCATTTTTTATTCTAACGTTGATCGATAGCCAGTTGATCTCGGCGGCTTGTGTGACGCGCGCGCGCGCGCGCTATATGGTGTTCACACTCTTTTGTTGAAATAAATTGGCTCACCCTGTAGGCGGGAGAAATCGCTTTCACTTTTCGGATCTGGTTGTTTTTTTTTTTCGAGGGCCAAACGATTTGTCTTAGAGCGGATAATAAAGAATAAGTGCAATAGCCTCGTTAAACGCGCAAACAATGAAAAATAGAATAAATTGGAACTATGCGCTCTTCCACGTCGGAATAATGGACGAGACGATTCTTGCCGCCGCCGCGCCGGGTCGCGCGAGAGAGCTTTAAAAAAGTGTAGTTTTCCGACAAATTTATGGTTTCTCCGTGACAGCGCGCGGGGGTTTGTTTTTATTTTGTTTCGGCTTTTATTTTTTCTGGTCGAATGGAAGTAAAATAGATTTATAGTTTCGTCAACCGATTGACGTTCGTTTTTTTTTTAAAACGGTAGTTGTATCTCGGCAATCCGCAGAAAGCAAAAGGGTACATTTAACAAAATTAACCGGGTTTTTTTTTCGCAATGTCCCAGACAACTCGCCAGACTGTTTACTATATTTTCGAATGTGTGAGTTTATAATTACACACGTCCAAATATCGTTAGAATCAATAGCTTTGAAAGCTATGTATAAACTCAATAAACCCTCGAAAGAAAACATTTTAAAAATTGTTTTGACGTAAATATGTGTAAAATCGTTAAAAATCAGAACGAAATCGTCAAGTATTCAAAATAATATTATCATCAACTCTGAAATATCGTAATATGTAAATGGGGTTCGCGAGAAGTAAATTTAATTCGTAAATAAATTAATTAGAAACACGCGTACGACGCGTTAACGTTTTCCAATTATTATATAAAAGACGACGGTTCTTCTATTATAACATATTTTTCTCGTGTTATTTCTGTTTTATCGCGTTCAACTTGCATAATGATTTATTTAAATATATTCAACGGTACGACGCTAAAATAATAATTTCATCGCCATAGCCTGCGTAACGTACTGTTTTCATTCGTTTTTAATACGTTTAATTACCGTTATCGTTGTACGGCGAATCGTGTTTTTTTTTTAAATTTTTTTTATCAATCTAGCAGCTTGATATCCGTTCTCTGATTTAAAGCCGTGTAATTATTTCGCGACAAGCCGTACAACTGAATTTATAGTCGCGCGCGCCCCGCCGACTAACCCTCGCGTACACCTACTACTACTCCTCTCTGTCTCTCTGCGTTTATACGCGTATACCGCCGCGATTACGGTAACTACTCGTATATACTAATGACCGAGTCGATCGGAGTCGTCATTCGGAATCATTTGTGAATCCGAGAAAACGGTCGTTAAAGTATTTAGACTCGACCGAAAAACGTTTTATCGACCCTATTTTCGGGGGGGGGGGGGGAGGGGCGAATTTAATTCGCGCCGTGATAATAGATACGCGTTTTATTCGCCCCGCGCGGAACGGTAATTTTTAATAATAATTTTTCACCGACGACGTTGAAAACGTACGTTTTACATTGTACTGCGTGTATATTATATTTTATTCGTATTTCGTAAGATTTTTATTAAAAATATTATGTTATTCTCCAAGTGTTTGAAGAGGGGAAAAAAACACGTTCCGTGTGCCGCAGTCGCCGCCGAGTTTAGAAGATTCTGTCAGTCGAAAACGAAATAAATTAAATTGCGAGTAGAGAAGAAGAAGAAGAAGAAGAAGAAAAAAAAAACACCGAAATACGTCATAATATACGTATATACGTATACACGTAATGCGCTTTTGTTAGTGACGGAGCGATTTCATTGTTCTCTCCGTGTAAAAAGCGTCACGGAAAGAAAAAGCCGAAAGCGATTGAAAAAAAAATATTCGTCTAAAGGTGGGATACTTCGGCCGCCGCCGTCGAGGCAGATAGGTACCCAGATCGTACCAGGAGGTACCCTAATGAGACGTAATTGGGACGTTGATTATTACGAGTTCGCCCGTCTCATTAAAGTTTTTCGTTTCATCGGGTCGCTAACTTTTAAGGTAAATAAAAATTTAATTTAAATTCGGTATACCCGAATAATATTGTTTTACATCAAATTTTCAATTCGCATTCGTTTTTCGATTGAAATTTATTCAATTTATACGATATTCGCACACGTTATAATAATACTAAGAATTCGTATCCTTAGTGCTGACAATACAATTTGTATCGCAGTGAAAATATTGGCAAACTCGCGGTGCACTGACAAACGAAATCGACAGTAGAATCGATAATTCCCCCGTTCGACAATACGTATTATCTAATTAACAATACAAATAGTATACGCGACCATTAATATTCGTATATTGTATACAGACGTTATTTTCACAATCGAATTGAATTAAATTGTACTTTGATTTTCTCCATATTATTCATATAAACCGGCCGGTGGTGCTTATACATTGTTATAACTGCTATATACCTTTTCATAAGTCACATATTATTATTATTATCTTCGGTGGAATTTTATAACACATTAATATTACGTCATTTCGTTAGAATTTGACTTGGCAACGGTCCACGCCCGTCCAAGTTGGTTAATATTATTTTGAAAAAAAAAAACATACACACATACAATAATAATAATACACGGCGGAATGCTCGAAACATAATATCCGGCGTACGCGATTTCCGGTGATCGGGACCCCGCGAAAGCACAATTTGAATTTTTATTTTTTTTTTCATTGGCACCGAATTCGATATGAGAAAACTATCGTAAAATTCCTGTAGAATATGTCGTTTTTTTTGTTGTTGTTGTTGTTGTTGTATTTCGCCCGATATAACGTACGTATATAACGCACGAGTGAAAAGAATATTTCACGTCCCTCGTATATATATACGCGTGCAGTCTAACGACACAATCTAGTGTGGCATATGACCTAAGACAAGATATTTTTAGAACACACCCAGACGCCGTGAACACTTAAAAATAAAAACCGATAATTCACCTTTGACACGCAACTCTAACCTTATAACGATCCCGGGACCGTACAACTTTCGTCAAGACACACACACACAATTTTATTACGCCGGTGTTCCGCTCGCCTATACCAACACTAACAGTATTATCCTTTTTACACTTCACGGGGTTTCTACTTTGAGATGCATTTGCACTCGCAGTTTCACAACGAAATATGCTTCGGTGGTGTTCGAGAGCCGATGACTCTTCGGAGCCCGCGCGGTATCTCGCGTACCAATACTACTATATATAACACCGCGTTGTTTTGCTCCTCACAATTATGATGTACAAATGCCCGCAACTAGTGGAAAAGAAATGAAAAAAAAAAAAAACAGGGTACATAAATTAATGTGGACAAGCAGACATTGTAGATATTTAGCATAGATGTTGTTGTGCAATCAGGTCGAAAAATTCTATTGAATCAAGGTCGTGAAGGGGTGGACGAGTTGTGAGAAAGTAAGAATTCGGCTCCCATTGTCATTTTTAAGGTCTAAAACGTCAATTTTTTTTTTTTTTATTAGTATCCGTCGACTCTGCAACAGAATTATATACCTATATAAACGAACATTATGACATCCGAGCGTTGTTCGTATACGAGTTTTTTCAATTTCTTTTGATAAAACGTAAAATCTAACACTCGAACATCGTACAAATAGAAAATTCGATACCAGCTCATAATAACGTGCACAAAGCGCGTGTATTCGTTTTAGAAGAAAAACTCGAAAGTGAATCTGTACACGTTTAAAAGTACACTCGATTAGAATACGAACGACTAATCCCTTTTGTGTTTTACTATACTCACTAAATGCAAACGCAAAAGGAAAAAAATCCTCCCCGGATTTAAAATATTAGTCGTCGAGTAGAGCTAAAAACGTGTGATTGCGCTTTCACAGTGGTATAACGACACTTGAACATTTCGCACTGCGTACTATAAATATACACTCGGATATTATGTTTCGTTCCGATCCGAGTGTTGTGTTTCGTCGATGTAATAATGCGAATAATATTTTTATCGTAACGGACGAGACAATAGAGTTTAATTTCGTAGAAAACAAATAATCAAACTATAAGAATGTAAAACGGGTGTTTGTGGATGTTACAAAAAATAATGTAAAACCTATTTCTTAAGAAATTCCAATCCGTAGAAATCTTGAAGCTTTTTAGCCATGAAAAATATCGCCGAACCGAATTATTATAAATTAAACTATTAATACCTCATACTCATGTGTAAATATATAATATATATATATATATATATGTCATTATGTCAGTACGATACGCGTTATGGACGTATCGAATAGCGTGTGGCTTTGATCCAAAGTATTTGTTTCTGATACTTCGCTTTAACCTTCGTATTCCGAAGCGTAGCAGACAATAATGTAAAACAAACCAACAAATCTTTTTCACCGTACTTCCGAGGTTTTGGAAAATAATCGCTCGTTACATAGCGTCCGGTCCACCTTGGCCACGTTGCGTGCTAGACGGCGGCGACGACGTGCGTTACGCAACAAAGACGACAGTTTAATACTATTGAAATCTTCACGACTTTTTTTTTTTATTATTTAGAGTTAATGACGCGTTCGATATCGAATGATTGGAAAGTATTCGGTTGTTCTCCCCTGAACACGACATCTGTGCGAGTGTAACTGGTTTTGATGAAATGAAAAAAAAAATTAATCCACACGTACACATATATATATATATATATATAATATACGAGTATATACGAGTATTATACGCGTACGATGTGTATGTGTGTATCATTACAATTCTGTGTCAAGTCCAATAATTATTATCGTTCGAGACGTTGATCGATTTGGAGGAGGGGGGGAGTCCTATTGTTCGAAAATACTGTTGGCGGTATAGTATTTCGGTTTTTCGGCGACATTTGTCACGGACACATACGTATATGTATACAATAACTCCCCTCCACCGCTGAAATTTTGCCAGTTTAACTGGTTTGCCCTCACAATAATAACATACGCGTCCTCCACAATGTTTTTTCTACTCTCTCCCCCCCCCCGGGCCCAAGCCCGTGTTCTCTCGGTCGCTCTTTCATTTCCGAATAATGACATTTTCGATTCAACAAGCTAAACGTTTCTATTATCGACTGGGTAGTCCCGCTGCGCAAAGGCCTCTACTGCTGCTGCTGCTGCTGGCACAGGGTGTCCTAATGTCGGAATTATTAATGACACCCCGAGCGTACGTGTGTTTGCTAACTTCACCTGGCCCTGCACCGGGTGCTACAATAATTTTCTGCGTTTCCCCCCCCCCCGCACTCCCCGCGTCCCGGTGTCATATACAAAAGCCGCGTTATTAATAATCGCCGTATATCCTATTTTAGACCCCGCGCGCCGGCCTGAGCCCACCGACCACGGGCGTCCCTCGTGACGCGGTTCCGCGGTGCCGGTTTCGAACAAGTCGTCCATGAGAATGCACACGCCAAAAAAAAAAAAAAAAAGTACTTAAAATACTACTAGACAATTTGTAATATAATAACACACACACACACACACACACACACGTAATGCAAGGGGCTTCGGAAAAACTCGAAAATAAATCGTTGTACAATATTTTTACCGCAGTAGGCCTTTGTTCGTAATTCATTTCCACGTGCATGGACGGCGACCAGTTCGTCAAAAGATGCATACAATGGAACCGAAACCGTATTCGAAGTCAAAACTTATTGGACACGCGCGCGTGCGCGCGATATTACGAGCATCGAATAAGAAAGATTTTCGGAGGTCTCGTTATTCTCTTTCTTTTTTTTTTTTTTTTTCGGGATAGTCGTTATAGTGTTTCGTGTACAACAATGCAACGGAAATCATCTCGTTGTAACGTAATCTATTCGGGTCACATTTACAAGAAAGTTATATGAAAAAAAAAAAAAAAAAACGTATAAATACCGACGCGACTAGTACGTTGAACTTGTGTATGTTTTCCGTCCCTATACGATGTTACCCACCACCTTTAAATGTTCCAAGTCGATAACGCGTGAATTAGAAATTAACCATTGTGTGGTAATTTATATAATATTTTTGTTCCGTTCCACTGGACGTTGTTTTCGTCGACACCCGATCTCGCTCTACCGTCGTCGCCTCTTCAATATAATATTATAATGGTTTATTTTTATTCCATTGACATTTAGCTATATCTTTTTACATCGGTGTGACATAATGACGGCGGCCGGATAGGAGGAAAACGAACCCAAAGTATGCGCGCGCGCGCGCGTGTACGAGTGAGAGCCAGAGACAAAGAGTGAGAAAAGACCAAACTAGTGTACTTTTACAGAAGCCTCGTATCCGCTATAATATATGTTTATGCGTCGTATAAGTAACACACAAGCAACAAGTGTGTGCGTGTGTGCGTGTGCACGCGCGAGTACATGTGTGTGTAACGTTCAGTTAGAAATGCTACGTCATTCTGTGTTCGAATAAAATTTGAGTTTAAACAAATGACCGAGATGGACATGTTGTTTGTGAAATGTTAAGTAATATTGTCCGCTTCGATCCATTATAATATTTTTTATTTTTTTTTATTACGCAATGACAATGTTTACCGTTAAACGAACTTGAGAGGTTTCTAATAGTCCAACTTCTCTGCAAAAGTAAGCAAAACAATCTTTTCTCTTTTTTTTTTCTTTTTTTTTTTCTATACGAAACTTTTAAATTTTACGCAGAGATTACGGTTCGTGATTAATTTAATTCGATTGCTTTTCCGATTCGTTTTATATTATATACGTTTGTCTGCGTATTATGTGTAATACGCGAGAGTTACTTTTCCCGGCGCATTTTCGCGAATGCTTTATTTGATTTGAAAAAACGTGCAGTATCGTTTTTTTTTTTTTTCAAAACGATGACGTCTAATCGATCGAGCGCGTCGCGTATTTCGTTTTGTAATTGAAAATGTCCAAAAAAAAATAACAAAATAACCGTAAGACTTTCAACGGCTCTATAGAGAGTAAAAACGTTGAAAATACAATATTATAATATGCTCGCGTTGTGACGAGCGACAATGAATATGGACGCGCACTCGCACATACGCGCGCACAGGAACCTATTCCTATACAATAATGTACAAAAAGTCTGTTTTAAAATGCGTCGCCGCCCCGTGTATAGTTTACCTATATATAATAATAATAATAATTATTATTATGTGCTGTTTGTTGCACAGGCGGGCCGCGTTACACTATACTCATAACGACACAGTATAATATAAACACAAAACAGACGCAGTCATTTGTTGGCCAACATATTATATGTATAGAAACTGAGATTTTGTTTATTTTTAATTAACATAAGAGGAAAAACGAACGAACAAACCGTCGAGGGTGAACTATAATTAAACGGCGGCGGCGGCGGCGGCGGCGGCGGACGTCTGACAGTTTTCCAAAGTTTAACGCCGTCCGTCCCCACTGCCCGACCGTTGTCTGGCGTGCAGTGCGGTGCAACAACGCGCGTGCACACACACACACACACTCGCACACACCCTTCGCCCACTATACTATACTTAGCGGAACCAGTTGTTACCTATCGCTGGAGAATACTATTATACGTATGCACGAGAAGAGGGGGCAGAGACACTGTATTTATACATGGAAATAAAACGCATTTACAGAGAGCGACGCGCACATTTATAATATTATATGTATATACATTATACGATATACATTTATACACACAAACACACGCATATATGTACACAGTACACACACACACACACACACATATACATAGGCACACAAACACATAGAGATCATCTGCGGGCTTTGAACCCGTGGTGTACCTACGAACGATACACTCTATATAAAATATCCTTTGTTCCACATTGCCTATATTATACCATTTTGACGTCGTCGTCGTCGTCGTCGTAGTCGTAATCGTGTACACGTAATATAAATATATGTATAGTTTCTCGTCCTTATATGATGTAGGTACGATGTTTTAGCGGGTGGGCGGGTAAGATGTGGAAACTGGTTTTCGGCGGGGGATCGGACTGTGGTGGGGAAGATCAGTCGGAGCTGGAGGGTCAAGTGGTCTCTCCTGCAGCGCGAAGGGACACCCTGTGACCGTTTTCCTCTGTGCGCGCGTGTGTGTGTGTGTGTGTGTTTGCACAATAGTGTAATCCGATATCAAAATTTTATGCACGCCAAAGAGGTCAAAGGGACGTGAGAACAACGTCTTGTAGTCGTATACGCGCGCACGGGGTGCAACGCGATGTGTATAACCGTCTTGGCGGATGGTAAAATGTGCGCGCGTAATAATACAGAGGAGTGCGTTAAATCAACCGCCGCGCCGCGCCGCGACTATATTATCAACGCGGAATGTGTCACAGTGAAGTAGAATTAATTTTAACGCAAACGAATAGCTAAATATAGGTACATCGAAATCGCTCATTTGCCCCGCACGTTCACCGAGTGCAAAGTCGAATGTGTATCGTTTACGTAAATATACGTACCCGTAGACGGTGTGGGTTAGCAGTCGCGCAAATGACCTCACAAAAGACAAATCGATAAATTATTAATTTTCCCGGATGATTTATTCGGCGAGGGTTATCTCGGCGGTCGCATCGCTGCAATGTCATGATAATATCATAGTCTCGTTGCGCGTAACGAAAGTTTAGTAAGACTAGTATCGATTAAAAAATTTAAAAAAAAACAATCAGTTCTAAAATACTAAAATCGTAACGCACTTACGATTCGGGAAATGGTAGAAATCAATGTCAAAACACTTTGGTTTTTTACAAATTTATCATATTAAACGATTTTGAATTATTAAACTCTGTCTGCCGAATGAATATTTTAATAAATACACAAAAGTATACCGTAGGTGCTCGAAAACCTGAATTATTGTCTTTAATTGACCTCGTCGATATTACCAGCTAGTTCATTAGATTTGTAAATTTATTTATTTATTTGTTTTTTTTTTTTTTCTCCTTCTTTTTGATAATTATTGAACTTGAACTATATTCTATTGGTAATCTCTTCTGTTGTTACGTTAACAATAGGCTTTAGTATTCAATGTTAAAACCTAAGGTTTCTGCCAATCACCCTGCTTAATGGGTTTGTACGTGAATCACATGTCAACACATTAAATTTCGTTATCTATATTGTCATTATACGTATTCTTTATATACACGTGCGTGTGCGTATGCGCGTTGAGTGTTTATGAATTTGTGCGTATGTGTGTATAACATGTGTATCTATGCTTTTATCTATTGACTATTGTTGAACTTGAACTTATGTCCAAACGCTTCAAATCAAATTAGTCAACATAATTCGTTTAATAGGTATAATCATATAATAATATTACTTATTATGTAAAAAATTAGGTTTAATATAAAATTCTCGATTATTCTCGTCGACGAACAGATTACATTATTTCGTTACACTACTTGTATTTGGTCATCGCAATGTTAACGATCAATTTTCAATTTATTTTGGACGACGGGAACGCAAAGTACGTAATGAGGAATCTCCGCCGACTATTGTATACATTTAGCGTTGGATTTTGAGAAGTATTTCGAGTTTTCGTTCGCGTCTCGTTTATCCGATCTATTATTTCATTTTCATTCGATAACGCATTTCTCGTCGAAACGTTTTCGAACGAAATAACTTGTGCGTTCTACATAAAACTTATAACACGTAACAAATAACTACTACTACTACTACTACTACTACTTTTGAGTTGACAACACTGAAACGGTACGGGTTATAAACTTTTTATATTATCTCACGAAGTTAACATTTTCGCCAAAATGTTTATCTCGTTTCCGTTGTATTTTAAAATAATAGTGTAAATGTCACGGACAAAGGAATCGTTTCTTTTTTAAACGCTCGTAAAAATGATTCTCCGACAAATTAACGGTATTAGATCGATTACGTGAAATTATACTGGGCCGATAAGATAAAAATCATCAAACACGAATATAATTTTCGAGAAAAGGTGATTCAGTGATATTTGTGTAATAATAATTACAATTATTATAATTATGATTGAAATATTAAATCGGTCGATTAAAAGACGCGTGGCACCACGTTTTATTCGGCTCGCCGGAATTTCAATCGTCACCACTATATGCGATATTTTTACGAGATACGGTTTTATGATATGTGGTGTAAACGCGATCGATATTTCCGGAACGAAAGTAAAATCAATCGACCGGGTCGCATAAATTTGCATTTATTAACGAAAATGTACATTATAATATTATTATTATCGAATGCGATCCCGGTCGTGTTTTCGTTGTTTTCTTTACACGGGCATAACGATTTCGTCGTCGTCGTTTTCGATATTGTGCAATTTATATTATGTATTTTGTTTACCCAAATAAATGTTACAATCGGCCCGCTAAATGTGGGCGTCAAGCCAACCGATCCGCAATCCGCACGTGTAACGAACTGCCCCGGTCTCGGAGAAAACCGATATTTCTCGCCATCAGCAACGTGTGCGTTTGTATACGGAAAATTAAAACTAATCATCCATTAGAAGAAAAAAAAGGGAAAAAACACGATCCTTTAACCTCCGTAACCTGCGACACATAAACGGACGTAAACAAAGTTCCTCTCAGTGTATTTGGACGTGTAAACACAGTTCATATGCGTGACTATGCGTGATTAGTGATTACCAAAAAAATAATATTTAAGAATACGTTTTAATTGTCCTTGTTCGGACGATTTTTTTGTCTCTGGTTTCTCCGTTACAGTAAAATATGTTTTTATCACTCTGTTTTTAAAACGCGCGCCGAGACAATTGTTCAGCTATTTTCTTTGAGTTGGTTAATATTTTACTCGTCAGTAGTTACAACAACAGAGCTAAGCGATAATCTGCTTTGCAAAAATTTGTTCGCGTTAAAACTATATTTTAATAAACAGCTGACGGTGAGATATAGCAGATGTAGTAGAGTACCTACTAGAATGGATCGGTAGGTACTAGGTATAGTTGCTAGAAACACAATATGCTCGTCGTGTTTTTTTCGAACAATTTCTGATGCCCGTCGTATGCCGTACGCGCCGCCCCTAGAGATAAAGTCTAGTTACCATATACAACTACTCGACGACGACGTGTTTTACATTAAAAATGCGTTTAAAGCACCCGGGGAATCGTTTGAATTCGCGCGGAAACGGAAACGTTTTCTCGTCGGACCGCGCGAAAAACCGCGCAACAGCGTGCGAAATCGCGTACCTACGTCGTGTTCATATATAGGTACATTCAAAATTGATATCGTCTTGGCGGCCCTCATCTCGTCGTCGGTATTTTTTCGTTCTCTTGACGCTCTCCCTCGTCCCGTCGAGTTCTCATCGTTTTCGAGCTGCGGCACACACACGCACACGCACGCACGCACGTCTAAAAAGGTCGTAATTTTTTATATTACCCGGTCGTGTATTCTCCCGAACATAACGCATACGCGCGCACAGGATCTCCCGTATATAATAATAACAAATACACCTACGCGTTCCATACAATATAATATTTTAACCGTATTGGCCCCCAGACGTAATCCGAACCCGTCGTGCGGGCGCATACACTGCACACACGTGTGGCAGCCTAATGTTTTTCGGCCGATATTTCCTCTCTCGCACATGGATAATATATACATACATACATACATACATACGAAACGCGACACTTTCGCGACAACACGTGTGAAATACGCACCTAAATGACCGCCTCCCCCGCGCACGTGTATCCTCGTCTCACTCGTTCTCACTCTAATGACTCGAGACACTTAATATATCCGTTTGTTTTTACGACGGCGGCGGCGGCATAAGGGACAACAGTATATTCCATACGAGAAGCCTTGCCGCCGACGACGACAAGCCGGTTTCCGCTGCGCGTGTAACACTATATCCCTCTCGCGGTGTACAGAGCGGCCCCGTATCGCGCGCGCGGTGATCTCGCGACCGACCAACACACCGAAAACCGATAATTATTCGTTGTTGTTTTATTCGTCAACAGACGGCCGCGTAATATAACGTATAATATTTTAGTACCTGTATAATAATAATAGTATTGGTCCGCCCACGGCCCCGCCGCCGCAACGGTCGAGTTCGGAAACAATAACCCGACACCGGACGCGTATTTACTACGTATATACGTACAGACACGAAATGCGGAATTTCAGGTTCGTCGTCGTCGTCGTCGTGTGTGATTTTTTTTCTTTTCTCGTGAATACGTAATTTGTTCGATTTCTTTTTCATTTTTTTTTTTTTTTTCTTAGTCTATTTATTTTTCGTTTTTTTTTTTTTTCATCTTCGTGAGACAAAAGACGACGCGGAACGGTACATCGCGTCATCGCGCGCGCGCGCGTACGCTTCTGCCGATTCGGGCCAGACGACGACGGCTGGTTTTTTTTTTTTGTCTTCCCCCGGTCCACCGCTGGGAACATCATACGTATTAGAAAACTCTGCGCGCCACTTGGAAACGTTTCGAAAAAAATGACTATTGATCGATATAACCGAGGCTCGCCTCGATAATAATACAGTCTACACAACACGTCGCAGTACTTTACTACTGTACACACTTTCGACGCGTTATAATAATAATTACCGTCCGATAAGAAAATAACGCGCCGCCGAGTCTTTGTTGTTATTACTATAATATTATTGTTAAAATGTAAAACGATAGCAATAATAATAATAATAATAATATCATGGTCGTCGCTATTATGTACGTATATTACCGCTTACACGCGCTATGAGTCTATGACGTATATTATAATATTGTCGTGCGTAGTCTGGTATAAAACACGCGTATGTGCTCTTGGGGATACAATAGGGTTTTCGGAATGAAAATCGGCAAATGATTTACCAAGAGCGGGACGACGACGTTGAACGGTTTTTAGATATTATCTAAGCCTAGGCGTATAGAAAAAGCGATTTATCATAAATATTCGCGCGAATACGTATATACGTATGTGTATGTATCGCGCGAAGGTATTGCGAGAATAAACATTTACGCGCCTATTCGCGCTGGTGCAGTTACCGTCTGCAATATCGTAGCCGTCGAGGTATTAAAAACTTCTCTCGCCCGCGTGGACTTTTTCACCGGGGCCGGGGGGGTAGTAAACGGCAGGAGACAAGTCGGGCGAGGACGGGGTGCGAAGAGAATGTGCAAAAGTGTAACGCGCGAAATCGCGTAAATCCCGTCGGAGCGAAACGAAAAGTTGTTACGGCGGTCTCTCAAGCTTTTTCCACCGCCGCCGCCGCCGTATAATATAATATTAAATACATTTATATATACGTATCGTATCGCGTTGTTTTATTATACATGTACAATGTACATAATTGATGTACCGCGGGAGGGAACGGCCGGGCGGGGAGGAAAGTATAATATGCAAAGAGCACTTTTTTAATTAGAATCGTTAAATTACATTGACGGCGGCAACGTCGTCGGTCGGTTCGTGCCAATAAACCACGTTTCTCTCCGCTTTCTGCAGTTATTTCAATATATCAAAACATGCAACAAATGCGAACCATTATATTTATATTACTCCGCTATTGTCTCGTTATTTCTCGCTACGCATATATATTGTATGTGTGTGTGTTTTAAGTACGGACGCGTTCGCGTTTTATTATTGCACGCACAATGTGTTCTCCAGTGTTTTAATTACGACCGTATTGTCGTGTATTATAAACAATAATTTCGTTACATTTTTTTTTTTATTTTCATATTTTTAATAATATATTTATATAACCACCTACCTACCTATAACGTACGGTGTGTGTATATAATATAATTGTGTGTGTATTTTATTGTGTTGTAAATTCTCCGGATGTTTACGACTTGGCCGTGTCATCGTGTGCATCGACGACTACTGCGAGACTACGGCGGGTCGTCCTCGTGTGCCCCTGAGCGGATCGCGTAATTCGCCACGAAAATTTTCGCTCCGAACAATATTTCCGGTTTTCGTTACTCATATAATATTATATTAATAGTCGTTATACTTTAAATACATATTTACTTTATGCCCATATAATATGTAAGAATATATTATGTGTTATGTGGTGTGTACGTACGTACGTCATACTTGAACTTACTCAATAACCAGTTACTCTTGCGTTCATTCATTTCTATAATAATTAAAATATGTATATTAGACTCGAGTATAATATTAATTATTTGTCATCACATTATTTCACAATAATGTCATTTATGCTTGTACGTACACGCGCGCATACATTGTTTGTTTTTTTTTTTTTTTTTTTTTTTCGGTAATAATTTGTTGAACCAGCTTATACAAACAACTAACACGCTCGAAACGTGAAATTTATTTAGAAACATTAAACAATATTTTATATTATTAATAAATATTTTGATTCATAATTTCATTCGTTTCGTATTATCCATATTTAGAATATGAAAATTAAAATATTTTTGTTCACTATTGTTTGCTCGTGGCGAGCAAGAGTTTATTTGAAACTTTCGTTTCGCGACGATAACGTAATCCAAACCGACCTACGCTCTCGATTTCTCAAAAGTTAAAATAAATATCCCCCGACATTGACGTTTTATATACATAAATTTAAGATCTTTATTTTAACGAGCGGATGAAATGCAAAAATAAAAAAAACCGCTTGATAATCACCCACTTTAGTTGGCAGTTAAATATGAATTATATAATAATTGTTATACGCTTATAATAATATCAAATGACAATAGTGTTATTGATTAATGCAAAATACCGCCGCCGCCGCCGCTCGAGTTTTAAACATGGGATTTCTCGGTGTCTGGCTTCCGAAATAAACGTATACAGGCAACGTTTCAGTCAACCCCCGATCGATTTTAAATCTTCAATAATAATTTTAATCTCGAAAAGATATGTGTATTTCGTTGGCACGTTGTCGTCGTCGTGATGACGCGGCGGCGATCTCGTGGTATAATATTACGCTCGTGTTATTTTGTAACGTCGCCGCCGCGTCGTTTTATCATCAAATTGATATAATTAGTGCCCGGTGCAGTGCGGATTTTACGCGAGTTCGTCGATTATAGTTTTTGATCTACCGACATTTTCCCCGCAACGATGACGTGGCGACTATGAGATGTATTTATATATTTATAGCGTGCGAATTTTTCACCTTTAAAAATAACGTGCGCGCGCCGCGCGACGTTATCGATGTCGCGATAACGCTTCGTCGGTAAAAACGGAACGAATTCGCGAGTTTCGAAAAATATAATATTATATAAAATCGTCCGGATCGCGAGGCAGCAGTTGCTGTCCCTTCTGGCCCGCCCTTTCGCCGACGACGCGTATTTATCATACGTGTCTGATAATAAACGTAGGTGACGTGAAAATCGACGGGGCGAGTGGTTTTCCATAATCTAATGGTTTTCGCGTTTCGGCGGGTTATACCGGCGGCGGCGGCGCGGCGGCGTGTCTAACGAACTGGCGGGCATTTGATTTCGTATAATTTTTTTTATGCTCTCAATCGTTTCGTCGCCCGGCGTGGAAATGAAAATAATATTACGTTAACCGACGCGTCGTAATCAATGGCTACGGCCGGCCGGTCGGTCGGTCGGTCGGTCGGCGCTCGGCGGTCGGCGGTCGGCGCTCGGCGGTCGCGTGCGGGGACGGGCGTCGCGGGGACGGGGGGGGGGGATTCGTGCGGCCGTCCGCGCGCGCGTACGGGTGGGAACGGAAAACGTGACCCGCTAGAGCGCGCTGCCGGCGGCGCGGAGCCGGCGCGCACACGATCCCATCACCTGGGCTACCGGGTCGCCCGCCGTCACCGTCGTCGCGGCAGACGATCACGCAGTTTAGTAGATCGGCCGGTTCCATACCGTCATTCATGCAGACGTCTCTCTCGTACGCGAGCCGGTTCAAAAAAAAAAAAAAAAATCATGTTTAGAGTTTGTTAAAAATTAAGTCTTTTTTTTTTTTTTTTATCATCTTATATATCAAACTCGCGCGCGCGTGTGTGTGTGTGTGTCTTGTCCGCTGTTAAGTTTTTCGATAATTGTTTTTTTTTTCCGCCGTAGTTTGATATATATAGAGAGAGAGAAAAAAAAAAAAAATGTTTTAAAAATCCGTGTTCCGAGTGGTGAATAACAAAAAAAAATTACAAAAAAAATCCACCGTCGATATTTTAAATCGTCGATCGCACACGCGTACCAGAAGAATCGGGCGCACGCGCGCGCGTGTCCGAGTGTGCAAGTCGTCTTTGTTTATTATTAATTTCTCCTCGCTCGTTCGTGTTTTTTTTTTTTTATTATTATTTTATAAGTGTTATAATTATTTTCTTTTTTTTATCAATTATTATTATTCGCCGGAAGACCCGCAAGTGTGTTTGTTTTCCATCGTCGGAAACAAAGAGAGCGATACATACTAAATAATAACGCGCGCACCACACGCGCTGTACAATTGCCGGACCTTAGTGGTAAGTCATCGTCGTCGTTTCGTCGTCGTCGTCGTCGTCGGCACCGCGGTCGCGTTGTTCGCTCGTTATTATAATATACAAGCATACGCGCGCACACAGCTATTCCCACGTTTTTATCGCGCAGACGGAATTTCCTTTTTAATCCGCATGTGTGTGTGTGTGTGTGCGCGCGTATGTGTTTGTGCGTGTCTAATAAAATATACGTACAATATTATATTATATATATATATATGTATATATAGCCCGGCTAATGTGGAAAAATTTTGTGTGTTTCAGAATGGAATTGAGAAGACCGGATTGTTATAATTTGTTGAACACTATCAAAGGTAAGATTACAAACTTGTACACGTTATTATAAATTATTTTTAGACGTTATCGTATTTTCTAATGTTTTCCCCTCGTAACCCTTTCGAGTTTTATTCCAAACGATTTTATTCTTTTTGACCACGATCGACGAACCCCTCGAAGCATTCCGCGAGGTGTATTGTTGTCGTTAGGGTAGTTTTAATAGTCGGTTAAAATCAGCCGGTCCTTTGTGCAGGCTGCGTCCTGTCCTCCTACTCAGCGCCGCCGCGCCGGCTCGCCGGTCGAGCAGGAGGGCCCTTGACACGTACTACACGACACATGGAGGGTTTCTGCGCAGTTGGCCGTCGTGTATAGCTCCAAGGAAGTAGATATTCAATATCGTAGTTATACATAATAAATATTATTATTAAATAACGTTGTCGAACGGCGACGGAGATAACGAGCACGTTTGTTATAACCGTGACACATATTATGATAAAAAAAAAAAAAAAATCACATTGAAATACAATACACAAATCCATTTAGAACGAGAGAGAAAAAAAAATTACTAATCTGCTTAATATTCTGATTAAATACGTTTCTACAAATAAAACGGTTTACGCGTTGTTTTTAAAACGAATCGTTTTCTGTCGAATCCGTCGTTTTTCTTCCCCTCCCCCTTGAAATTTTCAAACCGATGATGCAACGAACGTCGTGTAATCGCCGCGGCGCGCCCGGACTTTCGAGAACTCCTCATAAGCATTAAGCATTATTAATCTGTCGGCGGCCGTCGTCGTCGTCGTCGTCGTCGCCGTGTCGGGCGTTGAATTTTTTTCGAAAACAAAACATAAAAATTCCCAACGTCGAGGGAGACCCCGCGCGGAGAGAGAAAAAAACCGATACCGGCTACGTCCGTCGTCCACTCTTCGCCGCGCCGCTGTATTCGAGATAAAATTATTTATACGGCAATGGCACTGCGCGCGGATCCGTACGGTGTCGAGTGTGTGACCCGGCCGAGGTCATTCCCGGGTGATCGTACCCGGAGGGGGGTCCTTGGTCGGGGGGACCCCGTGGTGTGTGGGCGTGAGACACGTGGTCATTGTCTGACGGCGGCCTTGTTGGCGGTCCGTATGCGCTGCTCGCGCGTTCCCGGTCTGCCCCGTTATTGTTTGTACGTTGTCGTGTGCGAGTTTAAAAATGGTTTTTAGAAAACTTGCGCCCGAGAGACGGGTCCGTTTTTTCGCTGGCCGCGAACGATCGTCCGTCGTCGTCGTCGTCGTCGCCGGGTTCGCGTGCGATCAGTCGTGCTCGTCCGTCGTCGGTTCGCGCGCGTTTTTTCTTTTGTCACAATCGCCGCGACGGCGACGACGGCGGCGGCAGGCAGACGCGACAACATCGTTGCTAGCCGACGACCGTCGTGGGGTAGGGGCATGGCGTCGACGACGGAGGTTCTTTGTTTCGGACGGATGCCCGGCCGACCGTCGTCCTCCCCGCCTTTCGTTGCCCGCCTACCGGCGTCCCACACCAATTATTGTTACGGTCGACCGGAGAGGCTCTGCCGCCGCCGCCGACGTCACGGTCCATCTCTACCGAAGATATATACTACCTTTGTCCTTCCACCAGGTCGACTACCCCACATTTTTATTATATGTACACGGCACATGAGCATTGTATACCATATACATTAGGCACTCTGTATACCATATTACCTACTCCCACACACAGACATTAGTCGCGTGAGAAACCGGCGCGATGTCTGTGGAAATCGTAATTCTTAAAAAGTGAACAAAAAGATTTTTTTTTTTTTTCTAAAACCGTCCGCGGAGAAGGGGCAGACTTATAATAATGACCCGCCGCCGGCTTGGAGGTTAGGGTCATAGTTATGATTTTATTTTCAAGGACGACTAGACTTTCTCCCGCCGTTGAGTAACGCCAAGCGCGTGTTTCGGACTATTTATGCCGTGTGTAGATATTCTTCTTTTTTTTTTTTTTTATGTAATCTTCTCGTCTTCGTTTTTATCCACGCGTTCTGGTTGTTTTTTTTAATTTTTTTCTCACCGGACTTCTATTCGGACGGCGCGTAATATTATTTATGTCGACATTTTTCGATATCGATTTTCTATTCGATTTTTCAACCGGACTGAAGTTTTTACCGTCTGTGTCGAAACGCGCGTCGATTGACGTCCACGGAGAATATATTAAACAGCAGTCCAAAAGCAATTTGTCGTAATGAATCGTCTACTCGTCGTGTAACGTTCGAAAATATAATAATACATTAGAGAGGTACGTTGTTCGAGTCTGTACGCGCGCGCCATGTAGTAGTACATGTATAATAAAGTATTAGATTTCTTATTCGAAACACAATCGTGTTACAACGCGTGCTCGTATATTATTATTTCGTCATCGTCCAAACGATATTGTATAATAATAGTTTTGTCGAGTCTGTTAAAAGTTAAAATTAAAGTGCGATTTTTTTCAAAAGAATCTCGACAACACACATATATTACGAGTATTATACACACCTATAAACATTTTGAAAACCGCTCGGCTCGAGGTGGCGGTCCTGGTTACGGCCGTACACGTTGGCGCGTAATAAACAGAGCGACAATTACGCGCCGGGGCCATATGTTGTGTATTTTTTTTCTCGCGCCGGGAGGGGTGGTCGACGGGGAGAGCCGAGACATTGCCACGTTTGAGAACACGCGGCGGTGAGTTAATCCAAACACAGTATTCTTCTTTGGGCCAAGAACCAGCTGGTGCCAAGCAGCAGCAGCAGCAGCAGCAGCTACCGGGTGGTACACCCGTTTTTCTTTTTTTCTCTCATATATAGCATGCATTTGTGTGCGTATATGTATGTATACACCCATAACCATATTTATAGACGCTCACGTCGCGGCGTCAGTCGTGTACAATAATACTGGCAACACACACGTGGTCCGTTTCGTGTCGTGCGTTTGCGCACTGTAGCAGTAAGTTACACACACACACACACACACATTACGACTGTTTATTATACGATTTCCCCTTCCCCGAACATCATACGCGCGTGTTGTTGATTTTTACTTAATATTTTTATTTTTTTCCCCCGACTGATTATCATTTCAAAAAAAACATTATTCATTGTTTGTCCGCCGTTCGTTCGTTTCCATGGCGTGTAAATAGGTATAACGACCGCGTGATGGTGGTGGCGGTGGCGGTGGCGATGACGACGGCGGCGGTGGCGGCGGCGGCGGCGGCGGCGGCGTCGGCGGCGTCCGTCGTCGTCGTCGTCGTGGGGATATATAGCAATATTATTATTATTCGAGTAAAAACGACTTCGTGTTTATGCACTCTCCGAGGCGTGAGCGCCGACTGGTGTGCGTTTCCGATCTGATCGCCACCATCGCCGCCGCATTTATTATTATTTTTATTATTATCATTATTATTATTACTATTATTATTATTATTATGCATTCGTCTGCGTGCGTGCGTGCGTGCGTGTGTGTGTGTGTGCGTACACGATGACTACGGAAACACACACACACACACGAGCACATGTTGTGTTCAACGACGACGACGACGACGACGTAGTTTCTCTCCGTCTCGTTTTATTGATCCCCTTGCGTCGTCGTCGTCGTTGTCGCAGCAGTGTATGCGATGCGTCTGCACGGAGGACCTATAGCGCCCGCGCGTTCCCAAATCATGCGCCGAGGGGTTCCCAATCTCTCGTCGTCTCGTCGCAATGTTTTGATTTCTCCCGTCGTCGTCGCGGCGTCGTGAACTGTTGCTCGGTCGTCTCGCGTTTTATAGTTTATTCTAACCCCTCCCTCCCCGTTCTTCCTCCCTTTTATGTCGTCGACATTATTATTCGTGTATGGTATATATTATATTTTTTTTCCCCGAACCCTACGAGATAACGCGTATTATTTCTTAACAATCTTTTTCTTCCACGCGGTTGTGTTCTCGGCGACGACAAACGTTAATACCTCGTGGTACGCGCGTATAGGTTATACTCGTATAAAACGCATCGAATCAAATGTGCAATGACGTTTTTTTTCTTTCTCTCTTCATCACGTAATATCGTGTAAAAGTGTTCGGTATCGTAATTTTACCCCCCCCGGAACACCTTTTTGGATTGTCTCATTGATTGTACGAAAACTGGTAGTCACACCGCCGCTCACTGTCCAAGACGACGATCGGTTTTAAACCCATTGGAACACTCGCGTGAAACATTCGGCTCGTCAGCAGTTTCGAGTGAAACTTTTGTTTTTAAAACATTGCGTTTATTTTCGATTATGCTGACTTACAATTTTTTTTTTCTTTACATTCGATCTGGGCTCCCGAATTTTTAACGATTTGTTATCGTTTCCCTCCGTTTCGATCGTCGACTGTTTTTCTTTTCATTCGTTTTCTATTTTTGCGTGTGTGGCAGTTCCAATGACATCACCTCGTGACGCCAAATGTTTCTAGTAATTCAATTACGTGTTTTCACAAATATTCGTTTTCTCAGTTGATAAAAAAACAAAAAGGAACGCGTATTTTCAGAATATTCGATTAAACGCTGTGAACGAATTACTATTCGTTATCATTAACGTAATCCTCCCCAGGGGTACAGGTCGTGTGCTACAGGATTGTGTTTTCACGGCGACGACGGTTTAAAAAATAAAATAAATTTCCGCACGTTCGGCCGTTATAATCCGCACTATACGTCTACTTTTTTTTAATTCGAAAAATGTCTACTCGCATTTTTGTCGAGCGAATAATAATTAATCCATGTCGCGCGCCGTCTAGGCAGAGGGGAAACGACGGTGTACGCATTACAAACTTTTTTCCCGGGAAAATGAAACGAACGCGACGACGAAGACCTCCTAGAATATTACTCGGTAGGCATCTAGTAGTTTTCAAATGGCTCGAAAACTTTTCGTGTCGGCGTGTGTTAAATTTATGTTAAAATATACGACTCGGCCGCCGCCGATGCACATGTAATACTATTATCTAACCCCTCCACACCGCCGAATGCACTTGGTACGTTCGTTTACACGCGATTGTTGTTTTTCTTAAGATCGCATGACTCACCGGCGGCGGCGGCGCGGCGAAGCCGGCCGAGCATGCCATCTCGACTACTTCAATAATAATATAATACACTACTACTACTACTACTACTCCTACGCTGGAGTATTAAAACGTACTCTGTGCGCGCGCGCGCGCGTATATTATAATAATGCAATTACGTACACATATCCGTAAACAGGTACGTGCCTCCTGTTAATGACCACGCGACGACGACGACGACGACGGTGTATCAATTTTTAATTATTATGGTATTTTCGTCGGCCGTCGTCGTAAACGTCTCGAAACGATTCTATTGTTATTATCACGTTCACGAGCTTCTTTCTAACAATTTCCTTCTTTGCCGCGCGCGAGCGTCATATCACTACTATATACGATATTTATAATAACGACACGACTTTGGTAGGTACAATCAATCGACGACGGTCGTGCGGTTGCGACATCGTGTGGCGCGCACACGTGATAAATATTATCACATGTCGAAACTCCAGCTCGGTCGGGTTTTTTCTCTCATAATATTATTATATATATAAATTATTATTATATATGTACGAGAAGTGTGTGTGCACAGCGCGCGCGCCCGCCGAGTGTGTGCTGCGTGCGCGCTCCCGTTTTATTATTATTATTATTTTTTTTTTCTTTTTTTACGGCGCGCGCACATAACGTGCGTTTACACCCGGTTAGGTTTTTATGTGTGCGAGTGTGTATTTACGTGCACGTGTTTGTGTGTGTGACGCGACGAAGGCGGTGGCAGGACCACTTTTATTTTTATCCGGGCGTTAACCGCCGCGCCGCCCAGGGTAGTGGCCTCAACCAGTATTATTTCCATTACTCGACGGGTGTTGTTACCAAGTGTAGTTTTTTATTTAATATTTTAATAAAAATGAGTTATCTTTGGCCGCAGCCGCCGCCGTCGTCGTCGTATAATCTCGCCGTGTTGTTATAATAATATGTAATTGCACCCACGCGCCGAGAAGGGGTTCTCGTGTACGGTTGCATAATTAAAGCTGGTTTTTTTTTCTTTCCGACGACGACGTTATCATCGATTTTCCATTACGAGTGCGGCGGCGGCGTTTGTGTACACTGCAACTCGTTTGTTTAAATAATAATAATAATAACCGGACCAAGAGACCAGAGGAGGATGTAGCGTACGCCGCTACGGCGTGTGCCAAAAATAAAATTGCGTAATTTATTATGTGACGAAAAAAATTCCTCGCGAACTGCGGTCGGTCTCGAACGAGTCTCGAGACTTTTATTCTAGAGAGCAACGCGGCGGGTACTTTTAAACAGGACGACAGCAGCTAGCGACGGCATTTGTATTATTGTCTAGAATTACGTCATCTCTGCCGTTTTATTATACCACGGTGGCGGCCAACCCCGTTTCGACGCCGTGTCCCCGATGATCTCACCGTCGCGGTCGTCGTCCGCGCGTTCGCAGATTTATTTATCGTTCCTTGGAAGATATTTTTATTTTATTTATTTTGAGAACCAATGAATAACAACAAGCACGTGTCGGTAATACGGAAATACGTTGTTGCGAATACATATTATCATTTAATTAATATGATTGCCCTTTACCACGCGTCGACGACAATCGATGGTGACGACGCGTCCGTTTTTGGATTAAACACGAACGCTGCTCGATTGGACGTGGTCCTAATCACACACACACACACACGCGCGCGCGCGCGCGCGTCAAGTGTTTCTAATTTGGCCATAATGACGATGATAATATTATTCGTACAATGTCATCGACGATGATTTTTGTCCATAGGTATCGATGCGACGCGACGGCGTACTGAAATAATAATAACCGTATGCGTGGTTTGTCACGAAGCGCGCGCGGCTCGTACGATTTCGAATATATTATGACGTATATTATATATATATATATACGTGTATATACGACGAGAAAGAAAGAATTATTTTCGCAACTCGTTCTCGAACGACCTAAATCTTCTGCACGTAATAATAACTACTCGCGTAATATCGCGCGTTATTCGCGATTATAATATAATAATAATATTCGTGTATTTTGATTTTGAAATAGTCGCGTAATGCGAACAAAACAACGGTCGCGTTCTCGATAAGGATAAAATATTTTTTAACCTCCCCGTTAAAGATTATGAATAATAATGAAAATCGCGGCGACGAAGGACTACCGAGGATACGGAGGACGAGCCCGCGTAGAGTAGTCTCGTCGTTGTCGTCGTCGCGGTGGCCGTCTTAGAAAGGAAAAGTCGCGGGGGGCGGCGGCGGCGGCGGCGGTGGACGGGCAGAAGAGGCGGTGTTTTTCCGGCCGAAGACCTTGCGCTTCGCGTGACTAATGCGCGATTTCCCACTAGTTGCCGCGACGGCGGCGGCGTGCGCCCGGTCGATCGCTCCTCCGTGTGTACGTGTGTGTTTTCACGCCGCCGACGACGAGATGACCTTCACGGTTCGGCTGCGGCGCTCGTTTCTTCGAAAAATCTCATTTTCTGTCCTCTCTCTCTCTCTCTCTCCGCACACGTTATTATGTTATTGTTGTTATGTACTATTACGAATATTGTTGTTATTATTACCGTCATCATCGCGACATCGTTTTTCTCAGTCGGGGGAAAATAATATTTCGGATCGCCGTGTACGCGCGCGTATAATAAGCGTAGCGCACAATAATATAATAATAATAATACGTAACCGGAGGCTACGCGACGTATATTCTTAGAAAGTAGTCCGATCGCGGGCGCCCCGCGCGCGCGCTCGCGCGTCTTATTATTATTATTGTCGTTATGTGTATAATATAATATTGTGTTCGGAGAGACTTATTTGTGCCAATGGGTCATAATGGTATACGTAGTATATCCACCGCCGAAGGTTGCGCTATTATACGGTTAGGTAACTTACTCCTCGTGCGCTGCTGCGGTAGTCCACGTGCATCGTGTGTTATTGCGCACCCCGAAAACGTACCACTGTAACGATATTATTATATTTTAGCATAAGGACTTCTCGGGTACACGACGCGTCGCGGTGCGACCTTGGTCGGGTTTTTTTTATTTTCCGATTTCTATATCGTCCTCGACGACGACGACGACGCGCGACGTCGAGACTCTTCGGAACGCGACTCCGAACAGTTTTTATTATTTTTTTTTCTTTTTCTTTTTTTGTCACACGCGTTAGTAAACACTCGTCGTGTCATTGGAACGAGAGTGGGTGGTGGGGGCGGCGTCGGAGGTGTTTTGCGAATTTCACGCGGTTTTTCGGACCTTGGCATACGACTTGGACGAGGACGAACGATTATTTCGGACGACGCGCGAAATACGCCCAACGCGACCCAGTGACCTGATTATTATCGACGGTGAATTATTATTTACACTGACGTGTGATGATTTTTTTTTTCTCCAAAACTACCGTCGATAAAATATGTAATCGGCGGCGGGTATACCTGCGCGCGATGTTGTTGTTGTGTTTCGTTCGCGCGCGGCGGCGGCGGCGGCGGCGACGACGACGACGATGCGATCGGATAACACGTACGTGGTGTGTTTTTCTACTTAAAAGGATAAGTTTAGTTCGACCGGTGTATTAATATTAATATTATACGCGCGCACATTACACACTCGAGGTAGTAGTCTCGGCGCGCGTGTTAGGTCATCGTTTTATTTGTATGTACGGACGAGGTGTTGTGTAATGAAATAATATATACCGGACTGGATCCATACCCCATAATGTGTACGCATACCGTTTATGTGCACTCTATTACTCTTACTACTTTCTCCCACCTCCGTAATACGTGTTGTTTTGTGTTTCGTGTCCCTCTTTTTTTTTTTTTTTTCGCGGCGTTAAACGTGCGGCTCCGTACATAGTAGGGGTGTAGTGTCGAAACATGAGCTTCGGGCGGTGGTATTCGGGACGCCGCCGCCGCCGTGAACACCGACCTGAATTGAATTTTATATATTTATATATATATATCTACACTCGTATTATGATTATTATTATTGCTATTTTTTTTTATTTTTTTCGTAACGAAAGCAGCACTGCTGCGGCCGACGCCCTGAAACCGATTTTTTGAAATTTGTGCCGCCTTTCACCGCGTGCGAAACCCAATGCGCGCACAAAAGACGAGAGCAGGTGACTATAGGTACGACGAGTATATAATATAATATTATATGGAAGACCGAATACTCGTTCAACCGCCGCCGCCGCCAGGTGCTCCGTGGCACCCGCTGCCGACAAAAGACTTGCGTGCGTGTTTTTTTTCCCCACAATTACCGTCGTCGTTGTTTTGGTAGCGGTTTTTATTCTCGATAATTTGGCGCCGCCCGGTGGCACTGAACAAAAGAAAAATTTTTATTCTCGTTTTCTCTTCGAGTCCGTATACGTTTTTCAACGCACTTTTCCCGATACTGTAATATCTATGAGTATACGTACACATACACGTGTATTCGGATCGTCCTCGTGGTCAGCGTAACTCTGTGTACTGTGCGTTTATATTGGGCGAGTTGCGGGACAAAAGCGTTTTTTTCCCCTTTACGTTGCCGTTTATCCCGCAATACCTATTCAGACATTGTTTCGTTTAGTTTGTCATCACTTCAAAGTCTTTGCTACGATTATAACGCTGTCGTGTGGCTATACGTGTGGGGCACACGAGATCGATAAATTATGTGCATAGAAAATCGTCATGACGTGTGACGTCACACACACACGGTCGTTCGTCTAGCGATCGTTTAATAACTTCCGTTTGTCACGTATGCCAACGCCGCCGCGCCGTACGCCGAGTATTACGACCACGTGGTGTGTGATTCTCGCTCGTGTATCGGTTTTATGCGAGACGACCATACTAGTAAAATGTTATTTAATATTATTTTATTATATACGTAAGCGTACGGTGGATGTATATGGCAAAGCTCTCTTACGCACAGCCTCCAGCGTAAAATACATCTCGTAAAACCACTAAAACCGGATTAAACTCGTGTGTGTCTGTGTATATTTTCACACTTTCGACCTACCGCAACATTTACGCGCACCAAGGTTAAGGTCCACGCAGGTGGTCGTAGTTAAATAATAATAGTGTTGGCCACACTGCAACACTCGTATTTACATATCGGGCCAACGCCAGTTTTTAAAGATTTTTTTTTCGGTGGAAGATTATCGTTGGATAATTATTGGGCTATAAATTTTATTTCTCTTTTTCTCGCACGACGACGTGTCGTTACTGTTGTGAGTACATTTACCATGAATTAATGGAATATTTTTTTGTCCCAATACAAAACAAAAATATTCGGGTCAAAACTTTGAAAAAATCGATTGTTTCCTCGGCTCCTATCGGAACATAATAATAAGGCTGCTTCTCGAGTTTATTTGCGTGTCGAGACAAAGAGTTTGTACGTGTATAGTTCTAAACAAACACTTGTGGTTTCTCCCCGGAAGCTTTTTAATTTCTCCGAACATCGAAAGCGATAATTCTGGCTTTAATATTTTTTTACATCGGCAGTTATGGTGATTCTGGTTCTTTGAAATTTCCGTACCGATTTGATTACTTTTGCGTTGGTTTAAAATATTAATTCGCGGCAAATTTAATTGAACGTTCAATTGTTAAACGTCGTCGTCGTTAATGATATTTCGAACGAATACTTTTAATCGAGAGTTCGCAATAACAATTTTTCCTTTACTTTTCGATTAAAGGCACGCGCCTTTGTTGTACAGTGACTGTTGTAATTAATATGGATCGTTGGTTTTTTTTTTCTTCGGATTTTGAAAATTCACGTTGTTGTTTTTAGGGGAGTTTGTTATTTTATTTTTGTAGGAAATCGCGGTCGTCGACCCGCAGTCGTGTCCACGCGAGCGCCCGAACTCAAGGTCCTCCCCCAAAAGCGAATCAATAATCCCGCGTTATTTCTCCCTGTTGCGTACAACTCTCCGACTTCAATTCTCCCCGTTTTTTTTTTTTTTTTTTATTATACCTGACAATGCTTTTTACATACAAATTTCACTGTTATTGATTTATAGTGTTGATTGTACACTAAAATTAATTGCCAAAGAGATCGTGTCTGTTTATCTGGTTTGAAATTTCTCAGAATCTCACCAGACAACAATAAAAAAGAGCAATAAAAAAAAAAAATCAACGAACAACGAGTTATGGCTAAGTAATATGCGGGGATGACCCCCGCCTACATTTCATATTGCAGCTGGCCCAGAAGAATGTCTAGACACTTTGCCAAGGTCGATTGTTCGTGTATATTTTTTTCACGTCGTTTGAAAAAAAATAAATCCGAAGTCTTTGGACCACCCGTAATAACAATTTTTATTTATTCGAAAATCAAACGAATGATGAATAATTATCTACAATTACTACGTATACAATTATCACATATATAATATTACAGTTCGTTTTATGTGGACTACGTGATTTAACACGAGATTAAACGTTTTCGAATATATTTTCAAGTTAAAATCGTCGTCCACTCGCGCGGTTCGTCCTGTTTATATACATTCGTTATTTATTGACAAACGCGTTGGAAATATATATTATTTGAAAAATATACGAGTATATATCGCTTTTGAAGTATCAAATATATAGTGTATAGAAGACACTGTTTATCAATAATGACAAAAAAAAAAAAAAATAATAATAAAAAAATGCGCGTCGTGTCATAATGCGAGAGTTAAGGTCTCGAGAGAAACAACGACGTATGCACACTGCAAAATGCCTTTGTTTCAGGCGTATACACACAAGAGCAACTAGTTGCCGTGGAAACGCCGACGATCGACCCCTATGGTATATCTCTCTCTCCCCCGCATTGCTGCGTCGTCCCAATAATAATGCGTTTTCTTCTCAAATCACCCTCGCCCCGCGAAAAAAATACCCTTTAAGTTGGTATCGTTTTTTTTTTTTTTTATTTTTAGCCGGTAAATACGTTTCGAGGCGGCGGCGGCGCGGTCGAGTCATTTTTCGAGAAATGACTTGAGGTTATTATTTTTTTAAAACCGAAATTAACAGCCCCGAGTGAAAAATAGCAATAAAACTGCTCGATAAAAAAAAATAAAAAAATAAATCCACGGGGTGTGGATCCTTTTAAAACATTTTTAGTTAATAAACATGAAAGGAAAGGGGGAAATGTGTATGAGAGAACCACCTTTCAGAAGATGGGCCCCCCCGTTGACACGTTATTTCTCACAAATCTCGTTGTGTATATACGATACGTCCTCACCGCACAACGCAAAAGCGGTCTCATTACCCTACAAATTGTTTGGTTCTCATACACCACCGCGGTACAAGTTTATATATATATATATATTATAGTTTTTCTTAGTCGTTTAGAAACCCATGTCAGTCATGTGTGTGTCCGAAAAATTATGTTAATCCTCGCTGAACGTTAATCGACGTATTAACAAAAGCGTTTTTTTTTATTTCATCATTTTATTATTTCCTCTCGGGTAGGTGAGCCCGGTTTTTTTTTTTTTTTCGTTGTTGTTGTTGCCCCTTGACAAACGTGTACGTGCTATTGTTATTTGAATAGAAAAATAACGGCAAAACCAACAAACGGGCCATCTCAAGTGGTGTTCCTTTGGTTTTAAATTCTTTCCGTAATATACGTGTGGGGCCCCCGGCGGCGGCGGCGGCTAGAATATAATATTGTCTCTGTGTTTCTTTTAATAAAATGTTTAATAAACGCCCGGAATAGATCGCCCAATCGAATTAATTTTTTTTTATACATTTTCACTATTTCATTTGATCCTATCAACTGTCGTACTTGTGCGGTGTTTATTGTTTACGTATAAAGTGTACGTATATAATTATATTATTTTAACGTCGAAAATGTGTTACGAAAAATATTAACAAACGCGTTGTAATATTTTATTTATTATTATTTATTTATGCGTCGCGGTTTCAAAGTCGTTATCGTCTTGTTTGTCATTCGCTTAGATGATAATTCGATTTACAATAATTTACTCGGTAAAATGTTCGTTGTAAAATTGTTTTTTTTTTTTTATAAAACCTGAAGTTTAACGGTCGAAACGGTTCATTGACCCTTGTGGCGGTGTGTAGTCACGAACTGCAGAGTGTCAACACAAAAGCTTTGGGATGCGCGTGCGCTGAATAGCTGGGGCGAGTAGGTGGGTGGGTGGATGCAGGTGATGGCAGAGAGGTCAATGGCGGAAGTGTAGGTTTTCTCCCCGCGGAATCGTGCCGGTGATGATGCGCCGGTAACCATGGCAATCTCGTTCCGGCAATTGTTATCGGCGGCCGACGAGTCATAGTTTGATAATTCATAAGCCCGCCAATCGCAGTAGCCTTTATTATCCACTTGATTTTATTTCAAACGCAAACGAAACTATAATATACATTTATACGAATTTTACGTATCGTGTTATTTATTTACGTATATATTTTACGGCCGTCGCGATATTATTTTTCCCTCTTTGCCATTTAATATAATACTTTAATTGATTATTGTTTTTCACAGATTTAAACCCGTTGGATTAAATGATGGCTTCTCCCACGCCGTCTCTAGATTCGCTATCCGGATTCAACACATTCGGCCCGGACTACAACAGATCCTTGTCATCCAGCCACTCACCAACCGACTCAGACAGCAGTGGATCGGGCGTATCCACAGGTGGCAGCGGAACGAGCAACAATACTGGTTCCCGCAAATGCCAGTTGTGCCATGAGATATTCTCCAATCCGCGAGTACTGCCTTGTCTACACACTTTTTGTCACGCGTGCTTAGAGAACAACCAGGACCAGCCGGAAAAGATCACGTGTCCCAATTGTCACCAAGAGTGTATCCTCACGAACCGCGGAATATCCGGCCTGTTGCCGGACTTTACCGTTAACGGTTCGATCGAGGTCAACCCGGACAAGTTCGCCGGCGTGTGCAAGGGCTGCAAGAATCTCAACACAAACGTGGTTGCTTACTGTTACGATTGCCAACAAACGCTTTGCGCAAATTGCATGATGGCCCACCAATTCATGAACTGTTTCGAAGACCACCGTCTACACGGTCTTACATTCGAGAATGGCGACGATTCCAAGAACGCGTTCATACCGACAAGCGTGGGTGACCGCGTTGTGTTCTGCTCCCGCCATAAGAACGAGTCTCTCAAGTACTTCTGTCGCACCTGCAACGTGCCAGTGTGCAAGGAGTGCACGTTGAGCGACCATCAGTTCAGCATGCACGATGTTGAACATCTGAGCGACATCGGTGTCAAGTTACTGGATATTCTTAACGGCACGGTGCTGGAGAGCAAAGCCAAGGCCACCGACATTCGCAACATGGTGAAGAACATCGAACATACTTCCAACAAGCTTCAAGTCCAATACCACAAAGCCCAGAACGAAATTAACGAAACGTTTGCGTTTTACCGATCCATGCTCGAAGAACGCAAACAAGAATTGCTCAAGGAGGTAGAGAGCGTGTATAGCGCCAAACAATTGACGTTGAACGAAGCGTCGCAAAAAGGACTGGAAGTAGTGGACAAGATATATCAGACCGGCGAGTTCGTCGACCGTTTGACCAAAAACGCCAACGTGGTGGAATGTTTGTTGTTTAAGAAACTGTTGGACTCTAAACTGCAGTCGCTGATGAGCTACGAACCGGACAACAGCGTTCAAAACATCTGCGATTTGGAATTCGTGTCCAACTATCAGGCCATTCAAGTAGGCGTGAGAAACACATTTGGTTATGTACGGTCTAGTACCGAGATCGGAGTGATTGGGCCCGGCAAGCAGCCGCCGATAGCTCGCCCGACAAATGGGTCGTTGATGAACGGCAACGCTACAATCACAAATGGTTGTATGAACGGTAGTAGCAACGGCGGTGGACCTGCAGATCTGCTTCAGCACAACGGCACCACCACTAACGGTGGAGGTGGTGGTGGTGGCGGTGGCGGCGGCGGCGGCGGCGGTGGCGGCGGCGGCGTGATCGAACGGCCTTACAGCAATGGACTGACTTCGACCAGCCCACTTTCAAACCAATACGACACAAACAACATACTTTCAAAACGATTCAACAGCGTCAACAGTCTTGGCCCGTTCTCGGCCAGCTCGATCGGCGACCTCAACTTGAATGCCATCGGTAATCTGAACGGTATTAACGGCATGAGCGGTATGAACACCATCAACCCGTACGAGAAATGGTCGAACGGCGGCAGCGGTGACATATTCCAAAACGGTAGCGCTGACTTCCCGTTGACCATCGACAACAACGATTCCATTCTGGACCTGTCCAGCAAATTGTTCACCGCGTCCATTTTCCCGCCAAAGTCACAGATCAAACGACACAAGATGATCTACCATTGCAAATTCGGCGAATTCGGTGCCATGGAAGGACAGTTCACCGAGCCCAGCGGCGTGGCGGTCAACGCCCAGAACGACATCATCGTGGCTGACACCAACAACCACAGGATCCAGATATTCGACAAGGAGGGCCGGTTTAAGTTCCAGTTCGGCGAGTGTGGCAAAAGAGACGGACAACTCTTATACCCGAACCGCGTGGCCGTGGTGAAACCATCCGGAGACATTATTGTTACCGAACGATCTCCCACACACCAAATACAGATCTACAACCAGTACGGACAGTTTGTCCGCAAGTTCGGCGCCAACATACTGCAACATCCCCGTGGCATCACGGTAGACAACAAAGGACGAATCGTGGTGGTCGAGTGTAAAGTCATGCGCGTTATCATATTCGACCAGGCCGGCAACGTGCTCGTCAAGTTCGGCTGTTCCAAACACCTGGAGTTCCCCAACGGTGTGGTGGTTAACGACAAACAGGAGATCTTCATTTCCGACAACCGAGCACACTGCGTGAAGGTGTTCAACTACGAGGGCCAGTACTTGAGGCAAATCGGTAGTCAAGGCATCACCAACTATCCGATCGGAGTGGGCATAAACGCTTCGGGCGAAATACTCATCGCCGACAATCATAATAATTTCAATCTGACCATATTCACCCAGGAAGGACAGTTGGTTTCCGCTCTAGAGTCTAAAGTCAAACACGCGCAGTGCTTCGACGTCGCCCTCATGGACGACGGATCTGTCGTGTTGGCTAGCAAAGATTATCGGCTATACATCTACCGTTACATTCAAATACCTCCGATGTTAATGTAGATCTCATTATTAAGCATTCCTAAATTGAATCAAGTCGCCATGAAAAAAAAAAATACTGTCAGCATTTTTTTTTTTTCTGTTACAAAAGTTGTTTGCTCTCTCACTGCTCATCACATATTATTTTGTTATGCAAAAAAATGTCGCAGGTTTGTGCGCGTATATATATATATCATTGTCCTGAGCGTTTAAATGCTTGTCAGGAGTACAGTTACATAATTATGTTTTTATTAATTGAGTAAATTATTATTGTTTCATTTTAGCAAATTTACAGTGTAAACCTGTTACATTTCAAGTACTTAAAACCCACATATACCAGTAAAAAAAAAAAAAAAACCAATATCACAGTACATGTTTTATTATGATTTTTTTTTTTTTTTTATCACTAACTTTTAACGTTTTTAATACTTTAACTTCGCGGGGTTTTTATTCTTTGAATGTTTTTTTAATACATATTTTATTGTAACCAGGTTAGATTGAAATTCTGAGACTTGTAATTTGTAACTTAAGGACTGTTATTTTGTATTATTATTATGTGAATTAATTATTATTAAACATAACTTTTAAAAAGTAGTTGATGAAAAAATAATTAGGCTAGCGAGTGTCTTTGTCCTCTTTAGTGTGCGAAACTTACTTATTTTTGTTATTATTTTTATATTCATTAAAATGTACTGAAATCCCGAGATAGTTTTCTTACCAACATGCCTTTAAACTAAATTAATTTTAATTTTGTTTAATTGTTTTTATTTTAATTTTTTTGTTATTACATCAAAGTATCTGCTCTGATTTGTTGAAGCGTTCCTTTCTATGGGACTTTGCTAGTCAAATTTCGGATTCCGAGTCTCCTATTTTTTTTTTCGCCACTTGATGTACAGATGCTCGCACCATATTTTTTTAACCTGTATTATTTAAAAAAAAAAATACCTACCTAAAAATTATTATTAAGTTGTTTATTCTTTGATTTTCGTTCATTTCTATATTCGAACTCAAAAATATTTTAGTACGTGTACAGGTTTACAATATTATTATTTTTTTGTCCTAATTATACATTTATTATATATAATTACTTATACTAGAATTATATTAAATACTAAATCAATTTTTTTTTATAAGTGTGTAATTCTCATGTTTTGCGTTGTTATTTTATATTAATAATCAAGCGTTGAAATCTTAATTATAAAGTGTACAAACTTAAAAAGTACTAAAACAACAAACATTTATCATTTTTTTATTTGGGAGTAATAATTGTTATAGTGGGATTTGCTCACTAGTTTTTGTTTTTCTTTGTCTAAGTAGTTATTGGATATTATTATTGTTGAGTTTAATTTTAGTTAATTTTCTCCTTTTTATATTAAAAAAAAAAAAAATGTGCGGTATTCCATTCTTAGACTTTTTATTCTTAATTGATTTTTTGTACTTTCGTATTCTTATAGTTAAGGATAATAGTGTCTTCACAGTATTTAATTTTTCATTTTTTTTTTTTTTCATTTTTTTTTTTTAATGCACCTCGAAATTAAATTAATATTATAATGTAGCTTTAATGTAGTGTTTGTGTTTTGTGTTTTACGCGTTTTATTATTATTATTATTATTATTATTATTATTATTATTTTTTATTATTATTATTATTATTATTATTATTATTATTATTATTTTTGCATTTTTAATTGATATTTTCGATATTATTATTATTTATTATTGACGATTATAATATTAATTAATAATGAGGCATTTAGTTAGCTAATGGCTTTGTAAACTTGCGCTTGTCTCCCCGTTTAAGTTATGCGATTAGTTGCTGAAGTTTGTGTTATCTCGATTTAAAAACAAATTAAAATACAAAATGTAACGATATATTGTCCTCATTTAGAAAAAAAAAAAAAGAATAATTTTGTTGCATAATATTATTACGCTTATCAGCGAAATAATATCAACATAATTATTTTCTCCTATGATAATTTTTTGTACGACAATGCGCATTTTTGTTTTATTTATTTCTTATTATTTATTTTTATTTTTTTTTTTTTTTTGTTTAAAGATAATTAAAACTTGTTATACATTTTTTTAATATAATTTTTATAATACATGATAATTAATTTCGAAAACATGATTTATCCAATCTATTTATTTTATTATTTTTCAAACGATATTGCTTTCCAATCAGTAACATTATAATATACATAATAATATATATATTATATTATAATATTATACAATAAGTTCTTCCAAATATCCTACTAACATATTTATTACTTCCCGTGTAAGTCCTACGATTACTTGATTTATTTTTTTTCACACACACATACACACACACATATATATATATATTTTAAGGTAAAAAGGAAAAAAAAAAAGTACCTAATCTAGTCATTGGTTTTCGTGTGGTTTTGATTTTTTTATTTAAGTAGATTTTGTTTGCTTGACTTTAGCTATTACCTATTAAGTAAGTATATATTATTATGATTTTTTTTTCATATATATTTTGGTTTTATTTTATTTTTATAAATTTTATTCCGTAGTTAGATATTATATTATTATGTACGTACAATATTATGGTAATGATAATATTGTAGTGTATAAAAATATAAAAAAAAAAAAAAAAAACCGTGCCTATTCATTGGTAATCATTCTTAGTAGCGTGTAAGGTTAGTAGTGTTTTTGCCCCACCCATATTAGTACACTGGTTTCACGTTTCCTATATTGTATATGGCCATATAGAGTCGTCATTGGGACAATACCATTGACATATACGACGCGAATGGCTTATTATAAAGTTGTAGTGCATTTTTTTTTCATTTATTTTAATCATATATTTATTATATCATATATTATATATATATATATAATTTATTGTCATTATTATTATAACTATTATTATTATTATTATTATTATTAATATTTTTAACTTTGTAGACAAACACGTAATGATATTTACAATATTATTATTATCTAATAATCGTGCCAACGTAATTTTTAACAATAAAACAATAACATTGGGAACAGTAGAGAGATAAAGTAAGAAACCCCCCCCCCCCCCCGAACAAAACGTAGGTATACGAATATTGTCGACGACGGCGACGACGACGACGTCGTCGTGTTCGTTTCGTAAGACTTATGACGGGAGCATTATTTCCAATCGTTGAAATACAAGTAATAACAATTCTAATAGATTCCCAAAATCATAATAATTTAATCAGGGTGCGTATTTTTCGACCGTGTTAAGTTTTGTTTGACGTAATATTTTACAATTGATTATATTTTATATATTTTACTATCGAGACTATGTTCCATTGATTTTTTTTTTCAATTTTATTATTATTATTATTATTATTATTATCATCATTATTATTATTATTACTATGTCAATATTATTTAATATTTTTGATCATGTGCCATTATTATTATTATTATTATTATTATTATTATTATTAATATTCTACAATCTATACCAAAGTTAACGCACACATAATATTATGTACACGAACCGCGTTCGGGAAGGATTTTTCCAGAGGATTTGCGTTTTATATAAAACAATCTACGAAACACGTTGTTCATTAATGATTTCTTTTTCGTTTTCGTTTTTTTCCCCCTTTTGTGCTCGTTTGCCGGCGACCAATTTTTTCCCGACGGCCCACTCGCCGCGTCTCGTTGAACTCTTCCCTCGCCGTGCACTCGTCTCGTCTCGAACGTTTTTCTCGCCCGCCGCAAACGACGCGCAGCCGTTCTCGATCCCGCCGTCCAATAGACAATTTCAACGCTGCAGTATAAATCACACGTGTCGTTTCGACGACGACGACGGCGGCGGTAATGCGATTTGTTTCTTGTATTTCGTTTCGTCGTCCCGACCGACGACGACCACAGAGAGACGTCGTTTCGCGGAGAGACACCCCGCCCCCACAACACACGATTGTTCGTTTCGTACATCAAACCGTAGGCGTAGCGATCGAATGTATTTTTTAAACCGTATTCAATAAACGAAAAATGTCAATTATCGTGTAGAGCGTAGCGATCCGGATCCGGATTCGAACGTAATAATAATTAATTATTACTAATATACAAATGTACTTACTATGTTATTTGATTTCTCGTCTTCTTCGGCCGCCGACAAGAAGGTCGCGCGCGGCGGTTTCGCCCATCCTCCGGTTTTTTTTCTCTTTTTTCGGCCGCCGACCGAGTGGACAATAGATTCTAACGCCGTTTTCGTACATGTTTTTACGTAGAGTAAGATTATTGTTATCCTCCGACCGAGTAGGGGGACGGACTCACCACCGCAGGACCGGCGAGACAACGCGTGGTTTTCGAGTACGTTATTTCGTGGTTTCTCGATGGCGGGGGGGGAGTGTGTCGACTGCATTTTATATTGGATTTTTACCGTCAACATACAAAATATATTGTGATGTTTCTATTCTGTTTATAAGTAATTAATAAGTCTCCGGGGGTATCCGTCGGTGGTTAGGCGTTTGATTGATTTTTTTCCGCGTTTTTTTTTTTTTTCTCTTCCGATAGGCAGCACCGCGGACAAGGCGTTCGTCACTCCGTCCGCGGTGCGGCCAAGAACAATAAACGATAATATATTCGGCTAATAAATGTTATTTATATTCTCGTTAGGAATTAATCACGTTAATAACATAATATACACTATTACTTATATTATGATAATAATATAGAGACAATACAATCGTTAAATGTATAATAAACAATTAAAAATATATCAGGGCTTCTTACATTACTGTAACGATAATATTATTATACTAATAATTATACACGATAAATTTAACTATTAGAGAGAAAGAGAGAGAGAAAAAAAAAAAAAGAGAGAGAGGTAAAAAATATTCTATATTTCATATATTGTGTACCTATTTTATCATTGCGCAGACGTTTATTTTTCTTTACACTTCGTAGTTTCGTGTTGGCCAAGCTTATGATAATCAAATGTGAAAAATCTGTGGCAAAGCACCAAATAAAATTAAAAAATAAAATAAATACATATTATAATATGTATATAATAAGTAAATAAAAAAAATAATAATAATATATACATATATATATATTATATATATATATATAAATGAATAGAATTAAATTTTTCTACGTAGGTCTTCCCCGGGTGTCGGGTTTTCAACAACGATTTATTATATTACATGTGCCACAGGGTCCAACTCCATCCCTCTCGGGTACTTAATGATACACACACACAAACACACACACACACACAAACACACACACATACACACACACACACACAAACACACACATGTATGATATGTGTATTTCTTTGTAAACATTTCGTGTCAATTCAATGCGTACAATTTTTTTTTTTTTTTTTTTTCGTTACCTATTTATTATTATTATATTTTATAATATATTATTGTGTTATTTACGATACGTACCTATTAGAATATAAAAAAAAAAAAAAAAGTATATGAAAAAATAAAATAAAAAATAAACGTGTCCATATATACTCGATTAAATGATCATTTAAAACCGCTCACCGACGGCGGTCGATAGGATTAAACATATGTCAATTTATATATATGGAAGTTGAATGTAATTTTCTGTTTTTCGCTCACGATTTTAATTTTTTAATCATTATCAACAAATATAAATCACATTATTACTTTACCACTTGTTAAAAATGAAAATTTAAAAACGAAAAAAAAATAAAAAAAAAAATAATAATAATAATAAATATTGATTGGGGTCGATGAAATAATTAAAAAAAGGTCCGTCGGACTCTATACATAATATACCTACACTATTTGTTCGTGTAGTCTACTTTATGTAAATATTTTTATACTTTTTTATATATTATTATCAACAACATAAACTATCTATAAAATACGTGTATTTACTATTTTTATGTATTGGTATTTATATATTTATGTATAGGTATATATATTATTATGTATATGTATGGTATATATATTTATACGTGTGTATAAATATTAAATACGTAATATATTTATGTAGGTTTGTAGGGTTATTGTTTAGTAGGTATACTAAATACGGTGTTTCGCGTAGAATGTATATCGTTTCGACGTTTTCTCAACAATTTATTTTCGGTTAATTCGTTTCGTTTCATTTTAATTAATTTTTCTTTTCATCTTCTACCGAGACGTAGGAAAAAAATAAATCAATCCCGTTGTTGTCCATCGCGCGTATTGCACACGATATACAATGGAAAACTTTTATAATATTATATTTAGTGAGAGCGTTTTTTTTTTTTCAAACACAATAATAATATTATCATACACGCATGCATAATAATAATAATATGAATGACGTACAATAAACGATAAACGAATGCTCACGCAATGCGCAATATGTCGATGGAGTTAATAATAATACTTGTGAAAAAAAAGAAAAAAGAACCTTTTTTAATACACTTCTAGTCGTCTATAGACAATAGTATACTTTGTTGTATTACGTTTTTTTTTTTTTTTTGAAATCATTATCAGAGTTTGAAAACGAAAACATATTGTAAAATAACGTTAATCTACATATCTTGGTTACACCAGTGTGTTGGTAGACATGTTTTTTAATATTGTAATTTTTTTTTACATTTTTTTTTTTTTTTAATTTTTATTGAGCTATTTAAGACATTAAGTTTAAAAATTAAGCGCGTTGTTAGTATTTAGGCGCACGTGTACGCTAGTGCATTTTATATTATTATTATTATTATTATCATTATTATTATTATTATTATTAATTATTAATTATTATTATTATTATTATTTGTGAAACGTAAAACGTATATATATAAAAGAAAAAAGAAAAAAAACTAAAAAAAAGAGGGAAAATGATACATTTATCATGTAGACTTAAACAGAAACAAAGTTCATGTGTCGTAATTAATTTTTAGGTGCCTCACAACTGTTTTATTATGTATAAGCGTTGTTTTTGTTAGGACAATCGTCATTTTTTGTATCCTTCAAACAACTCTTTCTTGTGTTCGCGTGGAAGTCTAACTGGGTGTTGTTCAGGAAAACCAAATACAATGCATATTCGTTTGAATATACATATTTACGAAATAATAATATCAAATCGAAACTGTTTAAAGTCGATGCACAAAACGGAAAACGTACGGATAAAAAATATAATATTAATAATCAACGATATAATATTTCAAAATCAACACTGAATGTTTTACATCAAAACGCACTTGTAGACATAATGGTAGCGCCAAGAAAAATAAAATTAAGAATTTTTTAAATGTTTAAAAAAAAAAAGTACTTGAACAAAGACTGATGATGTTGTTTTGGCAAAAAGTCTATTTTTTCATTAAAACTATTTGAGAATTGTATAAAAGGAGTTAAATAATCGGTATTTGCTTATATTAGTGCTCAGATAATATTTGAACATTTTTGTTGTTGTTTATCAAAAAAAAAAAAAAAGTTATTAAGTTATTACAAAAAACGTTTTACTACTTGTATAATAAATAAAAAATGGGGTTGAAATGCTAATTAAGGACCAACTGTTTTCTTGAATACCTATTTTTACTTCTCTGTGTTGTAATAGGAGACCATATCTATAGTGTTATAATCATACAATTTTATAAATAATTATGCTTTATTACGTACCCCGGACGATCCGCGAAGAGTGTATGCCTCGGAGTACACTCTTGCGAATCGTTAAAAGTACAACGATAAAAAAAAAAAATTAAAAAAAAAAAATCAAAAAAATCGACAGCCGCCGATCACGGCTTAACATAGAGGTTGTAGTAGAGCTGATCTAATCTTCTGTACGACTAACAGAAAAAGAAATAATAATAATAATAAAAAAAAAAAAAATACAATAACATTTGTTTAAATTAAAATATTAATTATTTATTATTATTATGTTGTGTGATTAGTCTTTATAGTTCATGTACTCAAACATTAATTATAAGCGACTTTTTATCAATAATTTTCGTTTGTATGCATGTACCTAATTTTTAAACAAAAAGTTGTGTTGAAAATAAAAATGTAAAAAAAAAAAAAACAAACAAACGTGCCGTTGTTTTTCTTCATTCGTTTGCTTCCTCTCTACCTGTACTAATACTATAATAACCTGTAGTGTACACTAATGTAGTAAATTATTTCGAATAACAGTGTCATTATGAATACGTAATGCAGTCTCTCAAGACGCGGCGTGTGCTTTGAATTCGGGAAAACAATGACGGGATGATAAACACTAAACTAAAGAAGCGGACCGTAACGACGGCCTACAGGTATTATGATTTTTGCTCGCGAGGGTTGATTTACGAGGCGGCGGCGGCGGCGTGCGGCGAATAGTTTAAAGCCCCCCGCCCCACCATCTCGACGTGTACACCGAATTAAAATGCAACTTATCGGCCGAACGAGTTCCGTAAACAGTATCCCTCCGACCTTTGTTGTACCTAATTAAAAAAGTCCAAGGATTATGAGAAAATAAAATCGATATCACGTCGCGTTCGCGATAATAATACCGTCGTTATATATATTTTATCGTGTTTTAATCGAGCCGTCTATTATTTCGAATCGCGCCGACTTGCGCGCGTACTCGACAACAAAGAATTCGAAATCGCCGCAATCTCGAATTCGACGACCGGATAGAATAAAATATGTTATCGGTGACGCCGCCGTCGCCGAAACGCATATAATTTGATTTTGGTTCGAACGTGTTTTTATTTAAATCGAACGGAGCGTACGTTCACGGGTCCGTCGTCGCCCGGAAGCTTTTAATCAAAGTCACATCGTGGACAATATCACGAACGGTCGTCGTCGCTAACCGGTCTAGAGTTTAAGGATATCAATAATTCCGGATCGCGGGGACGCAGAGAAATGAAAAAAACGTATCGCGATCTCTCAAACTAAAGCCTAATAATAATATGTTATCGTATACATACCGACGTGCGATTATAGTGATTTCGTTTTACGTCAGACTTGCCGCTTATATAGGTATTATAGATAATACGCTATTATGATTTATCGTTTATTACGGACGAGACGCCGAGCGATTTATTCGACGTTATGTTAATCGCTCCGCACTCGGGAGCATTCCTGACTTTTTTTTTTTTTTTCATGTCAGTCGCTAGTGTCTATCCGAACCGTTTTGACAGTCGTCAGTACACATGCGAGGTATATATATATTATATATATTGGTAAATAATACAGCCGATGTTCAGCAATTAACCGCCCGCCGCGAATACACGGGTACCTTTGTCCGTAAACGCACGAGGCGACGTCGAAAACTTACATCGTGGACCTAAATGGTAAACCGTATGGGTTACATATTATTATTGTATTTATATGATATAATTTTACAACGCGCACATTATATTATATGTATATATCGTATATTGTGTGCGTCGAAATCACAATGACTATATTATATTATTGTTATTACGTACGCCATCGTAGGTACATACGTATACTTATGTTCCCGTTTTGTGACGACGCCATTTGACTTTTTTCTAATTTTTTTTCACAGAGTTGTTTCAAATACCTTGCCGAGTGTCACCACGTCGCCCGATTTTCAAAATTTCGCATTTAAAGGGTTGAAATCGGTAAAAATTATATTAATAAATAAAAATGAATCCCTATATTTACCAGGTATACTCATCGCGCGTGAACGGCTGGACCGATTTAGCTAATTCTTTTTTTTTCGTTATGTTTGTTCCTGTCAGGAGAAGGTTTTACGGAAAATAAATCGAGAAAATCAACCCTAAGGGGGTTAAAAGGGGTAAAAGTGGAAAAAATCCGGAGTCACTGGAGCTTTGTGGTATTAAATTTGGTCAACAGTTACGTTTTACACATAGCAGAGGCCCCTTAAGAAAGGATTTTCCAAAATTCGACCCCTAAGGGGGCTAGAAGGGGTAAAATTGTCAGTGAGTGCGTGGTAATTTGCATTTTATATAAATAGATTATTATGTCATCGAAAAACCCGTCGATCTTTACCAAAACGTATTGATTTTGCAATATCATATTATTACATAACTTTTATCGAAATCGCGTGCGTGCGACGAACAATAGAGAACGAATACGATAGAACTTTTTTCATTGGACGGCCGAATACGATCGCAGGCGAATCTATTGTCATTGGTCGGATAAGCTCGACCGATTGGCCGTGTTTGTACACAAAGCGAAAACCCGACGATGTTTACGCAAAAGGTATGGATTTTGCAACGTCATTTATTATTACACATAACTTTTGCCGAAATCGCGTGCGCGCGCGCTCCATTCCTCTTTCAATCGTAGACGCCGTGCCCACATACTTACGATAAGTCGGTTAGGATAGCCTAACCCAGCGGTTCTCAAACTTTTTTGTTCGCGGAGCCCTTATGTTCCTAAAAGAAATTACGGAGCCCCAAAAATCAGAAACGTCTATTTGAGACAAGAATAATTCATAAAAAACGATGTCAATTCTAAATGATTATTGCTTTTTATTTTTTTTTTTTCTATAAAATACAAAAATATATACAAAATATTTAATTAAATCAATCGGAAAAAAAGAACATATTATTTTAGTAATTTATCAATAGTTTAAAGGTTTAAAATAATACATTTTGGTACAGTCCAAATAATATTGAATATAAATATAAAAATTAAAAATGTAACTAAGAAATATATTAATAATTTAATAATTTGAATTAAATTAATACAGATATGCCCTGGGAGCCGCGGAGCCCCTACGCTACTCTCCTAGGGCTCCGCGGAGCACAGTTTGAGAACCGCTGGCCTAACCTAACTCACTTTCAAAATTATTTCCATCCCGCTTGAACTCGCCGAGTTTAATTCTGAAAATATGATTTTCTCGACGTTTTCTCAGAGCCTAGACGTGTTTTACGACAAATCATCGCTTGAAACTATACGGATCGAACACTTTTCGGCCGCGCCGTCAGCAAGACGTCGCGGCGGCCGTCGGCTCGAGCGTCGGACAGGTGTGATGCTGTCCGATCGCCGGTCCGTCGAGTATTTTCCGAGCAGCCGAGCGGATAGCGCGACAACGGCGCCGTGCTCGATGTACGCGCCCGCACGAAGTAGAGCTTCTCCGGGCGTCCCACACGCGCGTCCGGTCCGTCCGCGTCGTGCAGATCGCGGTCCAACGCGGCGGCGGCCGTCCAATACAGCTCGACGACCGGCGCGCCGATCGCGTCCCGGACTCGGTTCGTCGCGTCGCCAACCCGTCGTCCCAGGTATATTGCACGTCGGACGCCGCCGATTCGTCTCGTTTCCGTTTTTTCTCGACGGACGCGGCCACAGACGCTCGTCGCAAAACAGTACGACACTTGGAGGAAATATATTAATATTTGATACGTTGAAAACAGGCGACGCGACACGGTAAACGCCGCTATGAGTTGACAGCAAATCAATAATCAATACAACCGATCGTTATCTCGACCGGCTCCGATCGGAATCGTTGATTTTCGCGTTCTCGAACTCCCGGAACGTCCGATCATTCGTGCACACGCAGCGCGAATTCGTCTGCTCGAAACGTCTATATATCGCCCGCGGTATACGTTGGTGTCTCGACTAGCATTTGCGGTCGGAATCAAAAGTCTAGAAGTCGCTCTCACCGCGGACGCCGACGAGGTACGATCTTTTACGGTAAATTGCTTCAGTTTTAGGGTTGTAATTACGACGACACGCTAATTCGTATTTACAGCGGTCAGTTAGGCCACTTAACTTTAAGTACACATAATAGCGGGCTGCTGTTTAAAGTGGTACGCGTTATAACCTACAGCAGGGTCGTACGTTATAATATAATATATATTATGTTCCAGCAGAACACAGGCCGACTTACAATACCGGTAAACTTTACAAGTTATCATTAATAAAATTGCATTTATGTCGATTTACGTTTGGAAATTATAATAATAATCCTATTTTGAAATAATTCTTTGAGAGCTCTTGCTGTTCTGCAGCGGTCACATATATAACGTACACATCATCGTGTAAACGCATTAGCGGTTTTATAGATGTTTGTTTTTGCATTTACAATCACCGGCTAATAATAATTAATTATTATTCGGTAATATTATGCTATCCATTTGCAACGGCGATCGAACAGTATTAAAATGTATACAAAGAGCGAAAATAGAAATATTCAAAGTCGATCAAACTTTTTTCAGGACGAAAAAGTCACGTCACGGTAATTTTTATTGAACAGTGAGCGCGGTTAACGATTATTAACTTTTTATTTTTATCAAAGTTATACTCCGATATAACACTTTATCCGGTATAACTTTACTATAACATTTGAATCCTGATGTATAGCCTGGTAAAGGTACTAATCGTATGACTGATTTATGGGACGTTGTGTATACACGGTACAGTTCAAAATATAATTCAAGTGTTCGTTGTCTTATTATGCATACAAAATGACCCATCACGATATCCCGACGGGAATATTTTCGTAGACATTAATTTTCTTTGTTTCGGTACAGTTTTATAGAAGCAGGTCACATTAAATATTTAGAATCAATTTTTTTTTTTTTATTATTCTCTAACGGGCTGGGAAAAATAGCTTTTGAATGTTATTTTCTGTAAAGTTGCATCGCACAATGATACATCGGTGTACTAGTCGGTAAAAGTCGTTATGAAAATTGCAATGCATCTATTTTAAACAGATGTTATATTAAATCATTGTTCATTGATACCATATAATCAATGATTAAATACATATCTGTATTAAAATGTACAATCTAAATACCTATTTTATCCTATAACGCGCCGCCGAACAACAGTAATTTTGATGTTTATATTGAAAATATTTATTTATTTATAATTCATGCTTTTTTTTTTTTTTTTCGTATACAGACTTCAAGTACCGACTCGACTCAATGCTTATGGTTTATACCTAGAACAGCACCGACTGTGATATTATATTATCATCTTCATTCGTACTAGTAAGAACTAAATAACATAAAACATAACGGCGCAATGAAATAATAAATTTTCCCATCATAATGTACGTATTACTTTAGTTTTATAAATAAAATCTTAGATTAATCTTACGAATATTTCGAGGACCGTAATCGGGATCGTTCGAAAATTGTATTTCCGACCGAACTGTCAACGTTTTCACGCTGAACGAACTGCAATAATTTTAGCTCGATCCCGAGAACTCTTTCGAGAAAATATCAAACCTAGTACAATCGATCCTTTTAACTATTTTCAGACCGACCGGACCGGACCGCGCAGAGCACTAGTCCATACACGTAGCGTATATTTTATATGTATAATTAGCAGTCCAACAGACGGATTTGATTTAACGTGGATAATATGGCATAAAACCCACAGTGAATTGTTCGACCACTTGATGTAGTTACTTGTTAGACAATAGTTTAATAAATCGTTCTAAAAGCCATTGGACAATTTAAATCAATTAGTAAAATTAAAATCTTGAAAGTATCTCGATATATAGGGTCGCGAGTTCGCAACTATTCGAGTAACTCGCTTCTTAAAGCTGATTATTTACTAATCTATTATATATTATAATGTTAAACAAATATTGTTGCCTAAGCTGTTGGAACATTCATTTTTTTACTCTAAAATTGAAAATACATAATATATTGAAATTTTATTAACAACTGAAAATAATGTAACTTCCATTTTTGGCTTAAAATTTAGAAAAAACTAGTCGACTACACCTATAAATATGTATGTACGCAACTTAATCAATTCTTGCCGAAAAAAAAAAAACATTGAAAACAGGAAGTAATACAACGACAATAGTATTTCATAATACATTTACACAAATACACTTGATCGTATCTCAATAACTTTAATTAAAACAATAAGGAACTGCTTACATTGGTAATATTTCAATGAATTATTCAATATTGATATTTAACATTTGTCTTACGAATGGATTCTCAAACTTTAACAAATATAGAATTAAATATTTTTCGAAGTGGGTATTTTAATAGTATTACTATTATGGTAAATAATTTCAACGCTATTAGTCCTTTATTTCTTTTTAATAAAATTGACTTCAGTATGGTGTTTAAAATCTTTGTTATAATTAATAAATATCAGTATCCATCATAATACATTTAATATAAATTGTATGTTTAAAAAACCATATGAACTCGATGAGCTTTATTACTTTTTACGAGCCGGACATTCATGATATCCAAAATTGTATAGATAAATCGACGGGTGATTGTTGTTTTAAAACTATTTATTCATTACGAATTCAAGATTATGTAACTGTTCATATTTTATAGAAAGAAAAAAAAGAAGTATTATACACGCGTAAAAATATTTTGAACACTAGTCACCGATTAGTGGCTGAATGAAATAATTTCTACCTAAATTTGAATAGCCTATTTGAGTAACGATTTCGAAGAACATCTTTATCCGTTTTCGTTTATTAATTTCAAACACAAATGTAATAAAAAACATACAACATCTTGTATGCACACTGAAAACGGTATATTTATTTATTTAAAGAAACATGTTGCCAAACAAGTGTTTACGTAAGTAAAGGAACTCAGTCATATATTCTCAAATATGTGTTCCGAATAATTTTTAAACGCGCGTTTATTTTTTGTTTTTTTCTTACAAAAATTGTATTTTATGGCAATAATTAGATTAAATAAACCATTAAATTAAGTAAACTTACCTGAATTTCAGTTTAAATAAACTTATTTGCACGTCATTTATATAGTACCCAAACACAAATACGAGCGAAATATTTTATCCATTGAGCTTTTGCACAACTATACATACAGTGAGTAAATATTACATATTTGTGATTCATTGAGTATATATATTTATATATATATATATATATATATTGTACACATATTGTAATTTAATACTTGTGTGTTGTGTTTGGAAAAATGACAAGTATTATGTACACTAACATCTCAGCAAGGGATCTCGTAACAAACGCGTGCGTCACAAAAAAAACACCGACGAATATATCTTATACGTAACGTATAAGATATTATCAACCAAAAACTCAAAAAGTTCAACGTTAGCTGATGTTGTTTTTAATCGTATCGACTATTTCAAAGCGTATGATATTTTTAAATTTAAATTTTATACATAACATACAAATCGACGGGTAACAAACAAAAACGTATACAATCCACTGTTCGTGCGTACGTTTCAAATCAAACCATTATAAACAATACCTTCAATAGTTCAGTACGATAATAATGATTTAAAAGGTATCTTTGCATAGTTGTGCACGTATAGGAAGCTTATTAATTGTTTTACAGTTTAAATATACAAACAAGGAAGAGTGATTCGCGAATATTTGAACAATATCGTAGGAACAATGAAATACGAGTAGATAAACGATATCGTATACAATATGTAAATACAATTTCATATTGTTAAATGGGTCACGTGTTGGTTATTTATTTTTGCAGCAGATAGCAAAGGAAATATTATTCACAAAATCAAACATACCAATACCATAAAGATATATTCTTTTTAAATATTCATATTATTATTATAATAAACGTATTTGTGTAGGGTTTACAAATCACGGATGGTTGTTTTTTTATGCTAATAATTAAAAAAAAAAAAAAACTTAAACACACGTGTATACGTCGTCATGAATACTCCTACTGCGTCTCTCTGTTATTTGAGAAAACATTTAAAGAACGATATACCGACGAATGTCTGAAATTCTTTGTAACTTAAGTCTACTATCTCACTGATACACTCGAATTATAAATATTTATCCTAACACGGTAGAGTAATACAATTTTAGTTTATTGTATATTTTCGAAAATATAACTATCGTCTTCATTTTTGATTTATTGTCTTCGACAGAAATCAAAATTGTTTTTAACTATCCATACTAGAAATAGCTGGTAGTCACCTAGATGGCTATACGCGTATATCACTATATTAATATGTGAAATTAAAATTCACTATCCACCATAGTAATGGATCAGCGCGGAATATAATAATATTAAAAAATGGATTGCATTATACCATTTTTAATACGTACATAATATAATTATTTAGGTCCTGTAGCGTATTTTGCTAATTAAAATGGAACACCTACACACCGTTTATTAGTAGATACACTATTTATTCGAAAAATAAAGTAGGCACGTCGCATTAAGTATACACGTATAATAATATGGTATACTATAATAAAAGTATAGAGGACGTATCCTAAACGTTTTGCAATATATTATATACAAGGGCGTAACTTGAACGTTTTTCTTTTCGGTGGGAGAAAACCCTGTTTTATACACGATATAAATCATCATATCATATACACGTCCCACCGACTTAAAAATATCATAATCAGTGGCAGCGTCGTGGGGCGTGAGGTAAGAAGAGACACACAGCAGTGATGTTTCGTCGACCTTTTTGTGTGATAAAAACCGTTTCGAGTGAATTAAAATCTGACGTCATATTTTTCTAAATAAAATAGAACTATATGTACTCAATAAAATACGAATAATTTTCTTTTTGTGTCGTGAATTTCAGTTGTTTCTCGATTTACAATTAAAAAATCGTTGATCTCTTAAATTTTCACAAGGGAAGCAAGGCAGTCGCCCTCTCGCCACCGCCAGTTTTCCCCCGTGATTATATTATGTAAATTATAATATATCCATATTGCCAACGGTAGATTCTTATGCAACGCGTCAACGCCGTCGTATATTTAATACGCATAGTCGTAAACAATGCCTTTTGTGTTCGTCAACGTAGTATTAAACAAAAAATAATTAGGTACAAATAATAATATTTGATCGTTAATGTACGAACCACGCCACGTTTTATATTGTAGTAATTATAAAGTCATGTCATGATCAATCTAATCGCATCGGATTCTATAATAATATCAAATTATTAATGATTTACCTATGTACATATATGTTTACAGTGTTATTTTTCGATTGTACTTACGTTAATGCTCGATTTTGTTTAAACAAAAAAAAAAAAAACATTAATTTAAATAGTCCACTTTCATTATGTATATTATGTGCCGCAGGTAAGCATTTGTTTATTATATTTATTTCAATTTTTTAATAAATATAATATATATATATTACGGTTACGGAAAAAAAAATGATATACGTACGTACCTTATTAATTACGTAAATTATATAATTAATTCACCGATTAAATTGAGGTCCTTACACCTCGCATGGACGGTAGTCCTATAATAACGACCGGACGTCTGTCAAATTAATTGTATTGTCGTGCAGCGTTTTTTTTGTTTTTTTTTTTTTTTGTTTGCTTTTTACACCGAGACTTTGGACACGCACGCTTGCATGCAAACGAGCAACGACCGAAAATCACTAAAATACGCGGCGAAAGTAAAAGACCACTCAGAGTTTTCTATCAAATGACGCAGTCCCGTGCACGCTGCCGATCGTATAGTGCGTATCACGTGCGTCTAACAAAATTGAACCGCGAGTGATTCGATACGATGATACTGTTTTATTTAATCGCGTATCTTTTTGGACCCGATCAAAGATTCTATGACCCAACGTCGCGAGTAAACGGAATTGGCTTTTCTCTATTCAATTAACGACCGAACGTCCGTCATTTTTCCAGGCGAAATAATCTTTACAATAATCAATAACGGGAATTCGTTTTTTTCGTCTGGTTGTTGTGCGTATGTATGGCTCACGTCCATCGACAACACGTTTTCTTCGGGTTTTTTTTATCGATCTCGTTTTTTCGAATCGTCATTTGATGAAAAAAACAAATAACAATTACAACAACAACAACAACAACGGGGTGTTGCCACTTGTCACATAATACAACGTGTAATGATGCGTGTGGTACCTTGACGAGCATAATATACATATTACATGTATATAATATGTAAATTTCTTTCGTTACGAAACGGTTCCTCGAGTCATAATAATAATACTATTTATAAACGTCGTCGTTTCGAAGTGATTTCGTGTTGGATAGTCCACACAAGTACGCAATGGACGTGTTTAGTCATATAGGTACTAATATTATAGTACGGCGACTAAAACAAATCAATACTGATTATGAAATTTGTCCGATTTTTTTCACCGACTAAATTGACGGCGATTACTAAAATTATTTGATAATAATAGGTATAGCGATAAGAACGTGCTTATATTCTTCGATATTAATTTATAATTTATGATATATACACACACACCGCGATCCCTGCAGTGATGTCATGCCGAGAGTATGACAAAATATACGGTTAGATTTATGGTAGATAGTACTACCTAGTACGCGTTCAGAGGAATCGAAAAAAAAAGAGGCGAGATGCAGGAGTCGGATGAGATACATAATATGACGAGTGATCGGTGCTGGAAAATCGATATTGTAAATTTGAGACCATTGATGATGTATCATCGCTCTCGGAATAAACGATTCTGAACGAAGACGTCGGGCGGATTAGCTTTATTTTTAAAGAAGGTTTCGGTGAACATTTCGAGTCTCTACGATCGATACTTTTTGAGTTGCGATGAAAATAAAATTTCGATTTCGTCGAAAAACGGTGGTGTGTCGTACATTTTGCCGTTTTTCGTCACTTTTTCACGTATAACAAACTGTTTGGGAATTCGAAAAACGACCTCTAAAGTACCAACCAGACGAAATCTGTTACCAGAAACCTGGAGTTGAAAATCGGGCCGTATTTTTAACGTACTCGTCGTGTACTCACTACTCAGAGACAAAAAAATAAAAAAAAAAACACATATCGTGGTAATAATAATAAATTATATCACGTTACCCCGTACGAAATCTCTCCGGTCGACCTCTCTACATTTTTATAAAAAATGCATTATTATTTAAACTCGAAAAAAACCTTTTCAAACTGACGTAGAAAAAAGAAACGCCAACTCTTTGCTGTATACACTGTTCCAGCCGGGTTTCGTCAAACGCACGCAGCCGCCGCCGCCCCCTCGTTTAACATAATATAATATAAGCTCTCCGCCGCCAATCGGCAACGGTGTAAATAGTTGGCTTACACGACGACGGCGCGCGACCGTGGTAAACGTGATTATGTTATTATTGTGTTATTATTATTTATTTGTTTATTTTTTATTTTTTTCTTTAACGAGTGACCCCCGAAAACCTCGTTGATTAATGATCTATTCTCCGCTCTGCCACTGAGACTGTTGTTCACGCGGGCGATCGATGAAATCACAAAACGAATGCAATAGTTATTACCGCCGCATTTACCACGTGGTACGATCAAGATTATTAAACATTAATTCTCTTTACCAGCCCAAAAAAATTTACCGAAATAACCCACCGCACTGTTAAAACCGTTACGAAAATAATTCTATCGAGTTTTTTAAACTTGGATACATAATATAATATACTAAAAAGTAATAACATACCCGAAGACGAAACACAAAAATTGAAAATTATTATTACTACACACTTTCAGGCTTCGTGGTGCACGCTTGATCACACAAAGTGTGTAGTAGCATTAATTATAGAATAGAATCTATTCTTTAATCAATGGTATAGTAGGTGCACACACACAATTTTAGGCCCTGTACAGCACTCGTGCGCTAAACATTATAATTATATCGAATCCGTAAAATATTATCGGCCCCACGCGTTACTTAAACGATCCAAGTGTTGTCAAATCAAATGTCCTCGGTAACTCCTCGCCCGACCCATACGGGCCTGCCAGGGTCTAACTACGGCCTCGACTCGGTGTAAAACAACGTCGTCCGCAATCGAGTTGATAAAACGATGGCAAACTGCACTTAAACGAAAACAAACGTACTCGTTCGAGCCTTGGAAAGTTCCTAAACGTTACGACTGCGACGACCAGGGGCGCAACCAGGATTTTTTATTGCTGGAGGGGGGGGGGCTAAATAAAATTATCTTTAAACAGTTATAGTATTTATTTTTAAATAATATGTACAATAATCTGAAAGCACGCTTGTCAACGATCTTAACGTCACTTTTTTTTTTATGAAATTAACAATAATATGCGGCCCGCATTAAAGCGCAGTTGTTAAACACTGCACTAAAATAACACAACACAATAATATTACCAATTATTTTTTTTGGGGGGGGGGGCTTAAGCCCGTTAGCCCCCCTTGGGTGCGCCCTTGGCGTCGACAGACTCGAGGAAAACGTACGACGGTAAATAAATAAACAATCGAATCGAAGGGGTCCGTGCGAGAACGAGGAGACGACTCGATTTTTCGTCGAAAACCACCAGGTTTTTGCGATTAAGAAAAAAAATCACGAGCAAGTAGTACAAGAACGAGACAAATCCAACGCATTGGAAATATAGCATAAAATTTAGAACTGTTTGGTTTTTCGTCGAAAAACAAGAAATGAGCTCCGGAGCTCGAGGTTAGTAATTGTTAAGTAAAAGTCGGTAAAATTCTGTTTTGAAAAACGAGACGATTCCGAAAATTTAAATATAGTTTATTTCGAAAAGTTTTGAAAAACGGAGTCACCCTTCGATTACGGGCGACGTGACGATAACGGCCGCGCCATCTGCCGGCAAAAGTTTGCGGCGGCGGCGTCGCCGCCGCCGCCGTCACAGAACGTGTTCACAAGGCGCGCCCGCGGTCCGCCAGATGGCGCTGCGGATCCGTGATAAAACGAGTGCCGGAGAACGCGGTCGTTTTGTCACAATATTATAACATATTATAGAGCCGTCCAATAGGAAGAAATGACTCACCGCAGACGCTATCAAAACGGAATTCGACGATAAAGAAAAGGGGAGAAAGAAAAAAAAAAAACATTTCAAACAGTAAACACTATAATATAATAATATACTCATTATTTCGTTTCGTCACCGTAATCGTTTCGTTCTCGTGCGGGTTTTAATCGTAGGCGTTGTCGCGACGCTCGGCCGCAGTGTTCCACGAACGTTTTTCGTCTTATTTCGAAGCCGGACGACACTCGCGTCTATAGATCATGGCCGCCGTGTTGAACAGACCAAAGGTTAGTACAGTACACCGTCTCTCCCCGTCCCTTTGGGCGTCCGTGCGAACCGTACGCGATTGGGTTCATGCGAACGTTTTTGTTTTAGGTGGACGAGAATAACAAGCCGCCGGCCATGCGCACCCTCAACCTGAACGGACATGTCGGCTTTGACAGTATGCCCGATCAGTTGACGCACAAGTCGGCTCAGAACGGCTTCGTGTTCAACATACTTTGCATCGGTGAGTAATATTCGTATTTACCTAACCGTAATCTGACCGTTAATACGATTTCGGCATAATTTTACATATTTGTTTCACAGGCGAAACGGGTTTGGGCAAATCGACCCTTATGGACTCGCTGTTCAATACCAATTTTGAATCCACCCCGTCGACGCACAATTTGCCAAATGTCAAACTCAAGGCACATACATATGAATTGCAAGAAAGCAATGTTCAACTTAAGGTAACAGATTCTGTAGAGAAATGTTCTGAGTCACTTACTTTTTCTGCACACACACACACACTGGTAGTTGTCATCTACCTTATAAGGAATATTGATTGAAACGAATCATAAAATAAAACTGTAGTTTCTCTTTATCGACGTACAAAACTGTTACCAATGAAAAGGTTCAATCTCTTAATATTTTATGTATATTGCTTATGGTAATTTAGATTTTTTAACTATAATCTGTCATGTCATTCTTTTAACGTTAATTATCAGTCGGTTGTTAAAAACATTTTAAATGTTACAATTATACTATAATTACTAATTGATTTTTAATTGTATTTTTTGTTATTTAGTTGACCCTCGTCGAAACAGTTGGTTATGGTGATCAAATTAACAAAGAAGATAGTTTCAAATCTATTGTTGACTATATTGATACACAATTTGAATATTATTTACAAGAAGAATTAAAAGTAAAACGATTATTGTCAACTTATCACGACACTAGAGTCCATGCCTGTTTATATTTCATCTGTCCTACTGGTCATGGGTAAGTATGTTTGGCTAAAATTTAATCGTGTACTCGGATGATTTTGTTTTTTGTTTTTTTTTATTTATTCGGAATTGTTTTTTTGACAATTAACAATATTTGAAAATTTCAAATCTTACTTAATTTTTTATGCTAATAATAGAATACCAAGTTGACTGCTTATTATGTTTGTAATCAAGACAACCTTTTCTTTATATTTATTTCAAACTTTTAAAGTTAGGTTATTTAACTTAATATCACTTGTAGATTAGCACGAAATTAACTTGATGGATATTTTGCTTAACAAAAAATTGTCCAGAGATATATTTGTTGTTTTTAATAGATGCTCAATATTCGGGAAATAAATGTATAATTATTTCATTTGAAATTTTTGGCTAATTATATTTGAGAATTATTACTCTTTAGAAATCCAAACTACTGTAAATGACTGCTGGATCAATAATTAAGTTATTAATTTGTAATGCTGTGTCATTGGTAATTCCAATAACATAACAAATGATATTCAGGTATTCAGTAGTTGTTGTATTTTCTTTGAGTATAGAATTTAAATATTATTTTGATAATAAATATTGGTTTTTCACGTACCACAAATCTTTAAAAATAAAATGTTTCATAAATCTATTAGTTTGTATTTTTAATATATTTGTACATAATAATATGTTAATCATTTAAAAAAAAAAAAAAAACTGATCACAGTTAAATTTTCATTGCTATCTTATATTTTCTAGTTTAAAATCTATTGATTTGGTGTGCATGAAAAAACTTGATACTAAGGTAAATGTCATCCCAATCATTGCTAAAGCTGATACTATATCCAAGTCAGAATTACAAAAGTTTAAGGTAAATTATTTTACTACTATACAATGTAATATTTTGATATTGAAAATAATTAATTGTTTTATTACTTTTTCATATGTCTTAGACGAAAATAATAACTGAATTGCGATCAAATGGAGTAGAAATTTACCAGTTTCCAACTGAGGATGAGACTGTAGCTGACGTAAACTCTTCCATGAATTCTCACACACCGTTTGCTGTCGTTGGAAGTACAGATTTTGCAAAAGTTGCCAACAAAATGGTCCGTGCTCGACAGTATCCATGGGGAACAGTTCAAGGTTAGTGTGGAATTTTAATTTTTATACATACTTTTATTTTTTAATAAATCTAATTTGTTTAATGTTGGTCGTCAGTTGAAAATGAATCTCATTGTGATTTTGTCAAGCTGAGAGAAATGCTAATTAGAACAAATATGGAAGATCTGAGAGAAAAAACTCATGAAAAACACTATGAACTGTATAGAAAAATGCGCTTGGAACAAGTAAACTTTTGTTTTGTTGATTAATCTATGCACCAATTAACCATATTACTTTTTTTAGATGGGCTTTAGTGACGTGGACAATGAAAACAAACCATTAAGTTTCCAGGAATCTTTCGAAGCGAAACGTAGTCATCATTTACAAGAGCTCCAGAATCGTGAGGATGAAATGAGACAAATGTTTGTTGTCAGAGTTAAGGAAAAAGAAGCAGAATTAAAGGAAGCTGAAAAAGAGGTAGTTTATTTATTCTTATCGAATAAACACTTAAAATCTATTAAAGTAATTTGTAAACAAATATTTATTCAATTATAATGCACACAGTATAAGTAAATGCCCCAGACATGTTTAAATTAAACTTGGAAATTTAAGTAGTGTAATGGTTGTGTAGTTCGTCATTATCAATAGTCTCAAATAACTCAAATAAGTCTTTTCTGGTTTCATATTATTTTTCAATGTTATTTATTGTGTCTAGAGTGCTACAAAGTCATAAACACCAGTAATAGAAAATTATTAACTTTGTGCACCCGATTATGAAACATATAATGTATAATATAAACAGGTTAATAGTAATGTTTAATAATAAACAGTTATAAGTTTATAACCTATATTTTGATTTTTGCTTTTGAGTAAAGTTAACAAGAACTTAAATACAACAAGTGACACATGACATATGTTTTCATTTTATAATCATAAAAGTTCAATTAGTATCATAAAAATTAATTACAATTTAGTAAATATTAAACATGTGCACTTAAATATGACATTTGAAACCATGTGCCTTAAGACAAGTTAAGTCAAGTTAAATCAATTTGTTTAAAAATAATCTGATAAATATTATTAAATATTTTGGTTATTAATGATAAATTCATTACTTTATAAAATTTAGTTTTAATCTGTCTAAATTATAAACCTTAATTTTTAAATTTAAAATCCGGCTCATTTTTTCCCATTACCTTAATTATACCAAGAAAAAAAAATTCCGATATATATTTAAATTGGTTATTCTAATGTGTTTATCACACACATGATTAATATATTGAATACTTAGAAATATTTAAAAATATAATTAATTAATTTGATTAAGATTTTCATTGAAATTAAATTAAACTAAACAAATATTAAATACTCTATTAAATTATATATAAAAATTAATTGTTAGTACATTAAATGGAATCCAAAACTACTATATGTGCAGTATTGAACATGATAATATAGATAATATAGATTATTTAAATTAGCCATGAAGATATTCGAGTTTATTTTATGTTTTAATTTTTTCACCAAATTCAATAATATTGAGATCATTAATTTTCAATTTAATACATGTAAAAGTAAACTCTGTGGCTAATAATTTAGGTTTTAAAAATATTTACTTTATTTTTACTTAGTACCTATTAAGACATATTATGTCTTATGAACTAGCGTGAACAATTAAAATATTAATTATTATTCTAATTTATTAAATAATATAATATAGCATGACTTAATGTAATGTTAAAATTAATTGTCAACGAATTTCATTAATTAGTTCATATCACATCTTAGAGTTCATAATATTTCAAAGTTGTTTAATAATTTTTTATTTAACTCAAATGTATAACTTAATTATTGATGTACAATAAATAACATTGATGGCAAATGTTAATTACATAGGTCATAAAAAAAATTAAATTTATAACTTTAAATTCATATATATATTTTTTTCCGGCAATCATTTTATATTTTTACTTTCGAGAAATTTATGAGTTTCAGTTTAATCTCATACTATTATCATACATGATAAATTGATTACTTTCTCTGGGTATATTTCTTTTCAAAATTGGTACGTCATAAAGTTATAATCATCATGCTTATAGTCTATAGATAAATATTTTAAAAGTTATTTATTAATATCTTTGATCTTTTGCGTTATGACATTATGTAATGAAATTTTATAGCATCTATATTTTATGTTATGAATGTTATGATATAAAAATTTAATTTAAAATTGTCTGGTGAAAAAAAAGTTTTAATTATCTTTATGCTCTAAATATTTTTGAATATTTTATTTTTACGAGGAGTTTCAATTTGCATATATTACTCTCATATTAATTATATAATATATATTAAGATAATCTTTGATCAACGTTTCATGCTATTTGTTTAAAGGTAAAATATTTAGGAGATATAGATTTGTTTTCTAATTATAATATTTTATTTTATACTTTATTTCACAATTATCTCAGAAACAAATCATAAAATATTTATTTATGCAATATTTTTTTTCTCATTGTAATATATGATTCAGTGAAGAAGCAAATTGTTATTTAAGAAACAACTTTTACTGAATAGTTTTATTTAAAAAAAAAATATGTATATTCAAGTTATTATTTTATTAATTTTTTTTTAAATAATCAAATATGAATAAAGTATACAATTTATAACTGTTGGTTTATACTGGTTTTGGGTATTCTTTAGTAATTAAATTATTTTACATTTATGTCAATGTAAGAATTTGTGTACAATAAATACTTAAATATAAAATTAAAAATAATAATATTTTTGTAAGTGATTATTTGAGTAATTTTTGATTAATTATAAGAATTGGTAAATATTTTGTTTTCGTACAATTTTAAATTTGTCAAACTTTCGAATTTGAATACCGCGTTAATGTACTTACTAAGACTTACATGTTAAATTGTTTGTGTTTTAGTTACACTCCAAATTTGATAAATTGAAACGAGATCAAGATGAGCAAAAAAAGAGACTAGAAGATCAAAGAAGAAAATTCGAAGACGATCTAATGGAGTTCAGCAAAAGAAAGCAGCAGTACTCGAACATGGGACATCATACTCTCACTTTAGGCAAAAGTAAAAAGAAATAAATGTTTCAGAATCGTAAAAAAAAAAAAAAAAAACTATTATTTTCATCTTATAAAATGATCATTTATTATCATAAATCCAATTATTTGACTTATATTTTTAGACTAATTTTATTCCATTTATACTTAATAGATATTGAGTAAACAATTTATTCTTATTATTTCGTGTGAAAATAAACATTGTTAATAATACACACTGTAATAGAAAATTATATTTAAACATTTTAGAACATTCCAATGATTTAAAACTTGGTCTATATACATTAATCATAATCATAACTAATTTTTTTTTTTTTTTTCTATTATTTTATTTCTTTTATGCACCAGTGGTTACTGTAATTTTTACCTATACATTGGTTACTCTACCAAAATGTGTTATTGAACTTAAAAACCACCCTATGGTAATAAAAGTTAATAATTCAGATTATATGTAATAATCTTATCCTTAAAAAAAAAAAACCCTGCCGAAGACGGGATTCCAAAACGTGTTGCAGCATAACATTTTTTTTATTCCTTTTTGTGCTATTTATTTTTTTTCGTCTATATAAAATGTATTATTACCCAATTGAAATCCGTCATGAATTTCAGTCTTATAACATAATAAAGATATAACACATTTTGTATGTGCCAAATTTTAAAATCATTTTTTTATTGAGAGAAATGTACGTTTTTGTCTTCCTATATTATTATACTTAACTCCACACAATTATTATTAACTAGTCGTTCAGCTATAGAATAAGTTTTACTATAATATTTCGGTGTTTTATTTTGTACTTGATTTACTTTACTAATGGTTGTGTATCAATCACTGTGTGAAAATAAAAAGGAAATATAATTTCTATTGATAGTTAAAAAATATTCTTGATGAGATGAAAATGATAAAAATTGAATAATCATTGTGTTTCGATTAATTTTACATTTAATATTGTGTATTCAAATAATTGTACTCACTTATTGAATTAAATAAAATTTCCCATAAGTAAAACTATGAATCGTATAGGTTTGTTTGGTCCAAATTGTGCATTTATATACACTCTATAATTTTATTTTTAATGATTTACAATATTTTATTTATTTATTTATTAAATTAGATGATACTACCTAATACTAATATACTTTTTATTCTTAGATGTTTATTTAAAATGAAAACCTTTGAAAGTTTTATAAGTTCATAATCATATAACATGTCATTTTTTTTTTTGGTCCTATTTCTTATAATAATATTATATACTTTACTAAATCATTTTCTTTTCGTTTAGTAGTCCTCTTCACACGTAACCTGATGAAAGAAATGCTCACATTAACAATAACTAGACCATTGAGCTACCGTGTCCAGTAACCATGTAAATTTATTAACGCTCGTAGATTATATGCTTCATTTAATTTGTAAACAAACACTGTGACTAATTGTGTGTGCTCTGTACTGATTTCAACAAGCAATCTTCTTAGTGCCTTTCATCTCGTCGACCTGTTGACGGTTCGTTATAATACCAACGTGTGTTATAAATAAAAAACAAAATTTTTTTTGTCATATTAATCTGGAAAAATGTCCATGTGCACACTAACTTGACCAACTGTTGATAGATATCTCATAGAATTTGCATTCAAATTTTATTGTTGATATAAGATTGGCAAAATCACAATTTGAGCATTCTAATACTTATAAGTTATTTGAGATTACTGCCGGGATTTCACCAACGTCACTTTTATAATTATATTTTTATTTAAACAACGCAATCCAAAATAATTAACATATCGATTGATCGTATAGATATATGAAATATTAAAAAAAAAATTGTGTCGATATCAATATGAACGCTTACACATTGAACTGGTAAATACTTAATAACGATTGAAAACTCGCATCGATTTTGTCGTTAAAATAAAGCAGAGGTCTAGAAATATTAGATTGACCACATAAAGAAATCCGTAAGATGTATCTGGGGTGCTGCAGAGATTTTTGCTGGTATTCACGGTAAGTCTTATATTGTGCATTGTGTTGATAAATATACATATGTGTATCATTAAATTGAATAGCAAATCATGGGACAGATACTTTGACATTTGCTTAATTTTTCATTTCTAATTCTTTGCTTAAGAAAACATGAATAATCTCTCTAAAGTTTCTCCTGATATGTTCGATTAACTATACGAAAGTTGCTGCATGAAACTGGTGCAGAATGCAAATTCACTAGCCAAAACTGTTCATCGCAGAAAAGAGAAAAAAAATCACTCGTCAAATACAGTACGTATTAGATTAACCCGGTCCAGTATAGTATAATTACAAATTTCTAGTTGCACTGATCAACATTGATTCGAGTTTGAAATGAAATATTATCGAACATAGCTTATTTAAACTTGTGTACGTTTTGTATGACATTTGGACAGTAGTTTTGTTTCATGTTATAGACACCCACTAAGAAAGGATTTTTCAAATATAAATGTATGTTATCAATGAATCTAATAGAGTCTAAAGTGACATTGAAATCTATGTTTGAAATAACTTCAGAACGAGTTCCGATAGATAATGTTCTGTGTGAAAATTGTCATACATATTACCCTCATACACAAACATCGCACATAGTAAACGCCAATAAATATATATTTATGTGTCAATGAATATATGTGCTAAAGACGTATATATAATCGTGCTCCAGCAGTAATTAAAACTTAAATTATATAATAATATACCTCCTCTATCCCGAACAAATACATTTCATCACAGCCTGAAAAGAGTTAACTATATCCAAAATTGTAATAAAAAAAATGAGTGATATCTCATCAAAACCACTCCGTGTAAAAACATCGCTAAGTAAAAAAAAATCACTTAAATTAGAAATGTTGTGATATCAAAAATTGGCCAAGTAATTTCATAAATTCATTAATATAGAAGTATTTATAACAGTTTGTATTTAATGTACCTTGTGTATTTATTTAGTGCAAATAATTTTTCATAGCTTGGCAGCTACTAGAAAGATGTATTTAAATAGTTGTATTGTTGTATAGTTTAACTATCCTAAAAATATGCAAAATGATGCGAAAATGTATGTTAATAGTAACTGCGCCAAGCTATGTAAAATAATTTGCACTAAATAAATACACAAGGTACATTAAATACAAACAGTTATAAATTTTATATATATAAAATAGCCAATTTTTGATATCACAACTTTTCTAATTTAAGTGATTTTTTTTTACTTAGCGATGTTTTTACACGGAGTGTTTTTGATGAGATTGATTAAACTAGAGGGTTCATAGGTACTAGCATTGATTATTGACACTAATAATATATAATCAATGGTACTTTATAGTTACGAAACGTTATTGAATAAATAAAATGTGCATTTTAGAATGTTTCAACGAACGTACTGCAGATATTTGACTGTCAATAAGCGTGATGATAAGTTCGATAGCTGAAAAGTTCAATTATAATTCGATGATTTCAAAAGGTCAAAACGAAATGCCGAGTTGAAGTGCCGCCCGTCCTTGTGAGTAAACGTGATCTCTGAATCATCTCTCCTATTTTACCTATTCTAACCTATTCCAAAGTTCAAAGTTTACTTTGTATAATAATTGTTAATAACCCGTACCTACATCATGATTATTATATTATTGAAACTACTTGGCTGAGATAATGTTTGCGTGTTACGATGTCAACTTTGACACGACCAAGTCAGGAATGTCATGCATTTAAACCTACTGGCATTTATATCAAAATGGTAAATATTTATGTTACAAACCGGTCAAGGCTTATTCTTAACACGTTAATGTGATATTTATAGAAAAGTCGTGCGTAAACAAACCATCATTGTGTGCTGGCCTTGGTACCACCTACACGTTTTGTTATCGTGGTGGAAACGCATTTTTCATTCATATATCCCGCGACTCGCTGGGAATACAAAATATAAACTATGCTATCGCAGAAATCTGCGGCGAACAGACACAGGACATTTTTTCTCAGTAATTATTTCCTTAAACGTTATGCGCTTTATATTGTGTAATCCTCAGGACGACAAGACGTTTGTTTCCCGACTCGCCCCACACGGATCGATTTCCAAATTTACCTACCCAATTGTATCTCATTTTAAATGGCGGGCGACATCCTATTTCCTTGATTTACCAACGCGAATCGCGAATATAAACATATATTAAATCCCGAACGAGAACCGTTAAAATTTGTTTACGTATATAAATGCGAAAAATTTTAAAAGTAAACAAATTGCTACGATAAAATAAGACAGCACAGTGCGAAAGAAAAAACTCCTTGATTTAAGATCTTAGTGGCCCCTAGACGATCAATAATATTGTCAATTATATTGACGAGTTAGATTGACACCAGCGTCAATGTACTTCAATCACCTCGTCAAACACAGCCATCAATACTCATTCGATTCTGGATTTCAAAGTATTTGTGTCTGTTTTCTCTACTGTGAAATCAGATTTATACGGCTTTAAAGTGTCCACAATTGTTTGGAGTGCTTTAGCTTTTTTATTTTTATTGAAATAATCTTTTGATCTCAATTGCCATAGTTCAGGATGATCACGATATGCAGTTATCAAAAGTGTTAAAAAGTCACGCTCACCACCAGATTCGTCGCCAAGCGGTATCGATAGTTCAGCCTGACTGATAAATGATAAAAATTCGGAAATATTGACAATAAACGCTTCTAGACGTTCAATACGTCTTGTCAATGAGCATCAATCAAAATTTCTATCAATCTCTTTCAATGATTGACAATCCATATCAATATCCTTCTAAACGATCAATACTCGCTTCAATATGGTTCCGTCAATATTATTGATACAAATATTGACAATATTATTGATCGTCTAGGGGACACTATTACCTAGACCAGTGGTTTTCAACCTTTTTAACAACGTAGCACACTTCTTCTCCTACAAAATTTTCGCGGCACACCAATTCATATAATACGTGATATGATACCTAGTATATATTTGGATATATAATATTTATACATATTATATAGGTACACTTTTTATAATCTTCTCTATTAGAAGGTTAATTATTGTGAAATAAATTAAAATAATGATGAAAAAATGCGTTAGCAGAAATATTTATTTTATATGATAATAATGTACAATGAAATAAAAATATACAGATATTTGTGCTTGACGTGTGGTGCACAAACGTTTTATTCTAGGACGAACTGTCGACAAGCTCACTCTCAGTTCTTCTTCTACGGATCGAAGTCGTTCTCTTTTTTTACTTTTTATTGTGGTGACTGCTGAGAATCCTTGTTCGCATAGATATGATGTGGAGAATGGTAGTAAAATTGTTATTGCTTCTATAGATATTTCAGGAAATTCAGCTTGAGCATATATCCAAAATTTGTTAACAGTCATTTCTTTAAATTCTATTAATAGAATTTTCGCGGCACACTTCAAGGGCGCTCGCGGCACACCAGTGTGCCGCGGCACACCGGTTGAAAACCACTGACCTAGACACATCTAGGCCGACAACACACGAGCGTTTTTTCATCGCGCGACATTTTTACCGCGTTTTGTTAAAATGCTTTAAAATGGATATAAAATTACAACACACGAGTGTCGCGCCGTAAAATTATCGCGCGCGCCGTAAAAAAACGCGCGACATTTCTGAAACTGGCGCGTGCACCTTATTATACGCCGATTTTACGGCGAGACACTCGTGTGTTGTGCTCCATTCATTTTAAAGCATTTTAACAAAACGCGCCGTAAAGTTACGGCGCGGTAAAAATGTCGGGCGATAAAAAAACGCTCGTGTGTTGCCGGCCTAAGATCTTAAATCAAGGAGTTTTTTCTTTCGCACTGTGTTGTCTTATTTTATGATTTTATATCTCTGTATTATTTTCTCAACACTTATTTGTATTTGGAACTTTATCTTCATTCATGGATTGTAGTTGGTTTATAGTCGCAATTCTTTCTTGGAACGCCATTTCTTCGGCGACTATTTCGCATTTTAATTTTTCAATTTGTCCTTTCGCATACAATTTTTCCATCTCATATCTATCGTTCATTTCATGTACCCTTGCATGGATCAAATTTATGTCCTTTTCCAGTTTGTCAGTTTTATCCGCGGCGTTCTGAAATACCGTAAAATGAAATTAATACCAATTATAACTAAACAATTAATTCTGTTGTTTAATTTTTAAAAAACGATGTCAAATCCATAGTGAAAAAATAATAACTTTATCGATATAATATGTATACATAATTTACTTAAATTTGTATTAAACGCTGTACAATCCGGTGTTTAAAAAATTTTTAAAAACAAAAAACAAATAAATAATGTGTACAATCTAATTTCAAATTACTTTGGTTTACCTATAAGTACATATTGTTCTCGAATGTATTGCCGATAAAAACTATTGCTCGTCTAAACGGCCGATTTAAAAACGAAACAAAACTTTAATAACATTATTTTTGAGTAGTTTTCGAGTTGGATTTTTAACTCTGGCGCACTTGGGCACAAGATATTTATTTACCTCCAGTCGTTTGTGCGCCAATCCAATTTCATTTTCTATTGCTTCCAAAAACTTGTCGTCTTTTTTCCCGCCATTTTCAGTTGGTGACAATTTGGCTATCTCTTTCAAAATTGTATCGTACTCTTTGATCACGTTCCAAGCCCTAGTCCATTCTTTGCGGGCTGCTTGATAGTTACGCAATCCTTGGGCAATCGATTTTTTCAAATCTTTGTACATCTCACCCGCCACACTGTCCAATCGGATTTTGATCAAATGCATTGCATTTACTTTCTCGGTAGTGATCATTTTTTTGAATCTAAAATTGACATACAATATCCACATATTATCATATAAAATATATATATATAAAATATATATGAAAAAATAAACTTAGGTATTTACTATCTGTTGCTTACCTTTTTACCAGACACGAAGGATATTGCACGAATAGCAAACTCAAAGTTTTTGAGCTAATAGTTCCTTCGAGCGCTTCTTGTAGCGTCATGGCAGTTATAAAACTCGGACATTTACTCGACGGATGGAAATATAGTTCCATCATGGGCGCTCCTTTTGATTTTTTAAACTCGTCGATAACCCCTTGTCTTTTCCCGATCTACACAACAGGCCGAATACAAAATACATAATACAATACAAAATACAATCCATATACAAAATTATTTCGCAAACAGATCGATGCAAACAATTACGAGCTGAGATGAGATCGGGTTCTACACTATATCGATATGAATTTCACGAAAGGGATTCGTATTACGATTAAAACCGAGTCGGTCGACCATCGTATTATTAACCGAATTATTTTAAATTAGGATGACCGCCTACATTCCGTTTGAAACGGGATTGTCCGGTTTGCCCCTTTTTTAATCAAATAAACGAAAGAAAAAAAAAAGTTTTACCAAACAGATATTTAAAATATTTTGAAAAAATGTTTTCACCGTGAGTAAAATATGACGTCGACCGTCTACTTCAAAATCTGGCGTATCTAAGATTTGTCATAATTTTATGTGGGAAAATTCGTAACAAGTTTTTTTAATTTTCTTAATAAGGTCACCCCATTTTCAACCTATAAGTAGGCACGTGAATACAGTTTAAATTATCATACTTCACAAATTATGGCTTTCGTTCGTTTTTTCAACTCCGACAACAATTTCATCCGACTGAATAGCTTGAGGTTACGCACACCCTTGGATAATAAATCTTGAATCAGGAAATCGGTTAATTTGTTGACGTAAGGATCTCGGCAGTGTGATGATTGCGGACTGTTTGTTTCCGAGAGCATCTCTTGCTCGATAGCGCCATACAGCATGTGATAAAATTCACGGGCGCGTTCTCTGATTTCCAGAGTTTGTCGTCGGGACATTACACTCCATACATCGTTTACTAAACTGTTTAGCCCGTTATTTGTCTGGTCGTCCATTTCCAATTCAAATCCTCGGGAATCCGAAGAATTTACCGGTAAATCTTGAATAGTGGGCGTTGGAGTTTCACTAATAAACATTATACACGACATTTTTAACAAGTATATTATGTATTCCAGCACTTTTTAATGGTGCAAAAAGGAAAAATGTCCGAGAGGTCGAGATTATTTATTTTAAGAGTATATAACTAGGAATTTTTTTTATTTCAAATTTATTCATAACTTCATTAAATTTTGTCATTGTAAATCTTTAGGTTTATTTATTCAATATTATCATACAGTTATGTATTGACCGGCGGCGTACACGTAATGTTAAAGGATTATTGAGAAAATACACAAATTATTAAACGAAAAATGAAATAAAACTGTTGTAGAGAAATTTGCTGCGTTAACAATACTGATTTTAACAAAATATTATTAAATAATATATAAAATCATTTTAATACAAACTATTAAATATATTTAAACAATAATAAAATAAAATAAAGGTCTTGCCTTGAGTATTACTTATGTAATGAATACTTGAGTATTCGATTAAAACTCATCATTGGGTGTAAAATTATATAATAATTTTATATAAAAGATATAAAACGTTTTTGGGGTGTAACTGTATATCTTTTTCTCCCCCCGCTTATCTAATTATTATATCTATTAACACCTATACGTTTCTTTTTGATCCGGATTAAAATGAAAATATGTTTGAAATAAATTTACGCTTTAAACCCGTTGGATATTAGATCATACCGACAACATTTTGTATACGAGTATTTACATGGGTTCTCCGCAAGAATTTATCCACAGCGGACTGCAAGCGCCAACATCGCCAATGGTGACCGCGACGTATCCGAATAATGTAGTTCCGTTGGACAAACTCTGGATGGCAATATACGTTCGTTCGTCAGACGAAGTGTGACTTAGTTCGTGTAATGGTAATTCTTTGTTCGTTATTTCCGGTTCTGCGATAATTTCCGTTTGTTCGTCTGACTTCTTGCTGCCATACGGTAATTCTTCGAACGTTTCTACGCGTTTGTTGGGCGGCATAGTTGTGAACGGGGCTTGTAGTCTACCGTCGTACAAATTTACGATCAACTGTGCCAAATACGTGTTACGTTTGGCCGCTTGAAAACTGTCGGGCCGGGGCTTTTGCACTAATTTTTCAATCCAAGCCTGGAAATCGTATAAATTATAAATAGGCGTGCGTGCCACATTAATACTCGTATATTAGAAACCTAATCATTAATGATTATACATTAAGTAAACTTTAAATTAGCCGAGTTACCTGAATTAATTTACGGTTCATGTTTTCGTTGATATTTTCACATGCTCGTTTCAAGTGCACGATGTACAAGTAAAAGTGATCCGTCAGCACGTACGATCCCGATGCTTGATTGTTATTCTTTGGTGAGTTTTCCATGCTTGTGTGCGTTTTTTAATTTGTAGGGTACTAGACGGCTGTGAGTTCTTTAATGTTTTAGTTAAATTTGATAAAATATAAAATATTATATAATTAATTGATTTTATATCAACTTGTTGAATTTGTTTACTGTTTACAAATAAATTCTCGTTGCATATGGCAAACAGCATTAGGCCATATAATAAAATTGCATCGTGATATTATATTTTATATCTCAAAGACAATACAAAACACGTATAAATATTAAAAAAATAAAACCGTTAATTATATTGTTTTTATTTTACATCATATATTCTGATAATATACGACGCGCGAGATCGCGGTGTCACACGACCATGTTTAATAAAAAAAATAAATATTAGTAAAAAAATAAACAATTTAGGCAGTTTGCTCTTGTACATTTTGATCACACGTTTTTCAACTTGATGTCTCTAAAAGTTTTTTTATTTTCATTTTGGTTCAAGCCTTTATAGGGTACAGGGATATATATTTCCTACCTTGAAAACAAATTCTAGCGACCCCCCGTGGTGTCATAGGTAATATTTTTAGTAAATCATTTCAACAAAATTATTTCAGTAAATCTCGTTGTCGTAAAAGGGTAACTATTTTCCCACCAATTTTCCGACTATGCAAAACAAATAAACATTTTTCCAATATTTTCCCAAAAACCCAGTGCTGTGGGGTTATAAAAAAAAAACGCGTCGTTTAGAAATGTTCGTTCTAAATATCAACCAATTCTGAAATCGGATACGTTAGGTAACCGTACGTTTATATTATTGCTTTTGAAATATAGTATAGTCGTATTGAACTTTCGATTCGTATTTGTATACGTCCGTACTGGTAATTTCGTGTCACCTGGACGCATCGTTGTAAAACTCGTTTCTTAATAATGTTCCCACCACGTGACTCGCGTCTACCGATTAGACCTGTACACATTGCTGAGCCGAGTTCAAACCTATAGGTACGTCGAGGCGTGTCTAATACCGCACGCTTCAATCTCCGACGATAAAAATAATTATTACATAATATTTGTACGTATAGACTACGTCTTCATGCGACCGCGCACCGTTGTGTAGTCGTATTCGTTCCGAGACTCGACCCGACGACAAATCACGTATAAAGCAAAACATTGTCGGCTCTAATTGTATTCAAAATTGTTTTGGTCCTTTTTTTTTACCGTAAGGTAATGGATACGCGTTTAAGACGTAGGTATATATATATATAAATATATAACTCGTTTAGTCGTTTCCAAACGTGTTTGTACCCATACGAATATACAAAAATTATAAATACGAGCTCGCGTGATTTAAGAATATTATATACGAGTATATATGTATATTTATACACGGATATAAATACAATTGTAAGTCGGTTATTTATTTATCCGCGCTCTTCTAAAAAAACAGGTTTGTGTTCATAATTTTTCATATAAGATCATATTATTATTTCACGTATAATATATATATACATTGTGTAATACATTTTGACCATTATAACAATACGCGCGTACAAAGATGTATGATTTATTAAAAAACGATTCTATGCGACGACGTTCAGACTATTTAGAATTTTCCCGATATGCGAGACATCCGATGGCCGTTGGAATAATTCCTAACCAAACTCGGTAAACAAAAACGCTCGAGCTGTAATCGAAACCTTCTCGACGAAAAAAGGTAATATTCCTCTTTATTTTTATTTTTTTATCGTCGTCTCTTCGCCTCGAATCGCATTGTTATTCTCACGTCACGCATGCGTTTGCCGCGCGTGTAATAAACGAATTAACCCGTCATTCGTCGGTTATACTCGGTACTACATGATATAATAGGGTGCACCGTGATTCCAAAACGAGACGATTGGAATATTATTATCACACCCCGTCGTCGTCTCCGAGTCCGTTTTCCTTTTGGTCTCGCGCGTCGTGTTGTCACTCGTCCGTTGCCGTTTCGACCGTACATTTTATTAGATGCGCTCTCGTCGTTATAATAATACACGAGTAGATGTCTCTACCGACCTCTGTATACCTACTCGATAATAATGATGATATGATTTGTACAGTACCTGCCCAACACTTAACGAACATATACATACGTATATACCTGGGTATACGTATATGCACGTCTAAACATTTAACAACGCTCAGATAAATATTATGTACATATGGTTTACGTGTCGTGGTGGTCGAGGATGGGTTTTGTACTGCACGTCTCTGTATTATAATATTTGTACCCGCGCGTTGTAGATAGAGTTTTGGTATCTTTACGTGGCGCGCGGCGGGAGAGAAAAGGGTCTGCGGGCCGCTGCCGTCGCGCGTCGTCGGGAGGCAGGATGACTGATGAGTTTTATTTATATGATAAAACAAAAAAAAAGAAAAAGAAAACTATACGTGCACACGCCCGAGAGAATTCGACCTTGATCGTTGGTCTTCTGGTTATGTTGGTCGTCGGCTACACGTTTTTTTTTTTCTTCTTCTTCCTTCTTCTACTCGACGACGACGCCGGGACGGGATCGGTATTATTAACAACGTGAGCGGCGAACGCGTGTTATTTTGTATACAGTGTGCGATGCGCACGGAACGCGCCCGTGTAACGTTACAGGGTGTCCCGCGCGGGGTCGCCATTAAACATTTCCTAGGCCTCGACTATGTATAATAATTTCTATTTACAATATTATTTTGTAGTCGTTCAAAAGTTTTCAAAAAACCGTTTTCAACTCGCTATGAAAAACGCCTAAAATGTTTAATTTCAAACACTTCTAAATACTATATCGACGGACTGTAATGAGGAATTTGAAAAATTATTAAATATTTCCTATACTCTGTAACGTTTCGAGCGCGAAGCCCCGAATCTATATATCAAAAAACCGCGAGGCCCGATGATTCACGAGAATCGACCAACATCGTCCCACGACTGGTGGGAGTCGAGAAAACTCCTTTACCGTCCGCCCGCTCGAAATTCGGTGATCTGTATGAAATCGCGGTACATCCTGTACCACCTGCCGCCTGTGACGATACACGTTTTGGCGTCGAACGAGTAGCGGGTCCCTGCAATAACAGTCTCCGGAGGAGTCGCGAGGGTGTAACGACTGAGCGCCGCCGCCGCCGACAAACGCAACCCGGTGCAATGGGAGATTCCTGCGGGGGACGATGCAGGGTGTACAAAATGTTTTTATACATTTAAAACGCCCCACACGCCCGCGTGCACATTCCTGTGTGGATACCTGTGTGTTGTAGCGGTTGCACCTGTTCTTTTTCCGCTCCCCTCGGGCCACCGCGCGAGTACTGCAATGATATTCTCACGGCGAATTCCGAAACTGGTTTATTACACGAATACTCATTTTTCTTCTTTTCCTGCCCCTCGCCTCCTCTCCCAAATAAAACTGTCGTTCTGCCGCTTGCCCGCACGACGGCCGCGAACCGTGTATACCTACGCCCAAACTTTGCGACGATTTATAAAACGCAATGTGCAATACCTATATAATATATGGCATACCTGCCGCCTCTGCTCGTCGCGTTCTAGTGTTCGTTATGAAATATTTCATTTTTTTTTTTTTTTTTTTTTTTATTCAAAACAAAGAGTCCAAAAAGAACAGAATCAAAGTCGCTGCGATAATAGTAATAATAACACGCGTGCCATAGCGCGATGTCTGTCGGCCGCACGGCCGGAAACAGACGTGTTCTGTTCTCCTCGAAACAATCGCCGTCGCATTGTACATAAAGAAGAAAACGCATTAACAGATATTTCACGCGAACACACGTACGTGCATATAAATGCACGCGTTATATTCAATATCGTCGGCATAACTGCCTGTGGAGCTTATGCAATATCGCATGCGTCTATAATACGTGTATATAGGTGTAATTTATTCGCATACATTCATTCGATCATCGTATTGTGTCTGAGATAAAACTGTAACGGTGGTTATTTTAGAAACGTTTTTATGAGCCCCGTACACACAATGAAACCCTAGTCGCGCGTCTGTATCAGCGTTTCCCGACCTCTTTCGGATAGGTAGTAGTGTTATACGGACTGTTTACGAAAAATTAGATGATTGTTCTTTCTCGGCCGCATGTGCTTAAAAATAATCGGTAGATCATATTTTATCTACATAAAATCAAATACGTAATACAATATTATAATACTAATTTCTATTGTAATTTTGTTTCATTAGACTTGGCTGGTAATACCTATATGATGTGCGAAGTACGATTTATTTGATACCAGATATAACGAGTAACGACCATTCCGGAAATACACGAGTCGATATAATATTATGTATGTAGGTGTTTAAATGTATTTCAAAGCTTTTGGTTTTAGCAAGCCGCGTGAGCTCATTTTTTTCACTCATATTTTACCGTTTACACGTCTACGTAAGCAGAAACCACACACGGGGTTACAGCATCGACTCAATAGTCAATATATATATTTATATATGTATCGTTTGCACGCGTTATTCGAAGGTTAACCGGTCGTGCATTGGACGACGTATGTGGCAGGATACGTATGCTCGGTAAGTATATCTACACTGCCTTCATATATTTAATATGTGTGTAACTATGTTGAATACGTAAGTGAGATTTTTCAATCAAAACGAAATTCTGAGACACGTAAAATTACATTTTTTTTTCTTTTTACTTTTAACTTTTCAACCGATGCCGTCACACAGTCCAAAATATTATCTTTAGATCCGTACGGTTTTATTTTACTGTCGGTCAAATTCAAAGTCATACGTATCTACTGACTAAAACGAAAAACAAATCATAGTCGTCTGTTGGAGAGTGATTAATTCAAAAATTGTTTCAGTTTTGAAAAAGTTTAAAGATTAAAATTCAAAATAGCACCTTCCAAGTCCCAATGTTGAATTACCCACGGTCTGACGAGAGAACAATTTGCCCTCGTCGACGGCCACGGCGCGTTGTTTCTCTTTTATACTATTTAATAGGCGTAGGTACTTTATATATATATATATATTTATTGTTAACGTATATACAGAATTACAAAATGTTCGTATTGTGTTTGTATAGTAACTAGTTAGTAATTACGACGAAAACGAATAGAAACTCGACGGGGTGGAACCTTTTATTAATGGACAGGTTATATCAGGTTCCGTATAGTTGGTCAAACGATATAGGTAGTTGTTTTATTACTTACTTACAACAATGCAATACTATTTGATATTAGAGAAAACTTAAGTCACGCGCCCACGCGGCACAAATGTAAAACGATATTTTTGATTTTTAGAGATCGAATTGTGCAATGTTTTAACGTATTTGTTGATGTTAAAACAATAAACATCGTCAAATTTATCAAGTACTAGTATTTTATTTATAATTTAATCGAAAAATGAACGCGTATGGTATTTTATAAAAACAATTTTTTCCATAAGCCCGGGGAAAAATAGAATGAGCAATAATTTTTCTTTTTTTTAATAAAAAAATAAGTATCCAAATCCATATTTTAAAATTAATTTTTATCAAACGAAACATTCTTATCGCGTTCTAACTAAATGTTTTAATAAAAAAAAGCAACGTTTTCAAAAAAAATCACATCAGATATTCACGATACTTTAATCTTTATGTGCACAATGTGCATTGTGCTCATTGCATTGTTATTAAAATATTTCACTCGGAATCGTTTTTTTTTTTTTTTTTTCTAACGTGAAAACGAATATCGTCGCTTTCGAATTTAAACACGCCCACCCAAATTTAATGTAATATGATATTTATTATCATATTACGTGGTCACATTTTATACAATATATTTCATACCCATCTACTCTTTATCGCGCATCTATGATATTATGTGCTCTGTGTTTACACGCGATTATTTCGTAAAGATGATGCAATATTTTAGTTGCTCGCAGTTCCGGTAGTTAATTACGATCGAGAGAGTAGAGTGTCTGGGTTATCGAGCGGAAGGCATGTCCGTTATAGCCTATAACTATTGTCGCGATAATATGGGAAGCACGTATATAATATCGTGTGCAGCGGACTGTTTGTGTTTGTGACGCGCGGAATGGGGGGGGGGGCGTAATTAGAATAGCATTTTGGCGGCCGATTTCGAAATGACATGCACGGCGTTTATTGTAAACAGCTCTCGAATAAAATGTACCCAAGTATGGCGGGCATCGATTAGGATGGTCGTGCACACGTTATTGCGTCAGTCCACCGGGAGACCGAACGGAATGTATAATAATATATGTGAGACTGTTACTGCAGGCATCTCCGCGCGATAGTATAATAATCGCGTCAACCACCTGCGCGATCGCACAATCTCCGATCAATACTAATATATCACATTTTGTACGACGTGGGAGGGATCAGAGGGTACATCGATGACCTGCGGACTCTCGGAGGGTCTGTTGTCGAAAAAATTATGTTAGTTTGATTGGATGAAAAAAGAATAGCGCGTCTGATAATAATTATTATTTTTGTAACGCTTGCCGGCGGTGTGAAATTAATGATATTCCCCATTCTCTAGATAGCTATCGACCTGTATGCCTACAATATGCACTCATACCGGACGATTTCAGTGACTATCCCGAGTCACGACGGTTTCTTGATTTTCAGCATCTGTTTCGGGATCTACGCATCAGAATATTTTCGATACGACTCAAAAAAGTAGACGCGCGACTAAAGGACTTTCCGGTATTTGAAAATAAAGATAAAAAGATCGCACTCTCGCTACGTGTGAGTGTGAAAATTACACGAATCAAACGATCATTTCCTACTTATCGTCGCCACGGAACGTGCACTATTTATTCGCGAGAATTTCGGCATTTGTGTCTCGTTCTCGCGATGCTTTGTAAAACGAAATAATCCCTCGATAATGTGAAACACGCGGGCGAGCAACAAAATAGTAGACGAGTACTTCAATTTTACACGTTCGTAGAAACTTTATCATGTATCTTGTTGAAACCCCTCGAGAAACTCATCGCACATCTATTTTTTCTGCGCAAGTCGCGTGGGAACCATCGCAGTATTTCAACGTATTTATATATAACTTCAAATTAACTAATTACATTTTGCGATTTTCAATTTTTTTTTTCTTTTTTCAATCTCATACTCGCTTCTATATTATAGTTACTATGTATTTATTGAACTATCCGAACCCGATTTAATGAAAATAAACCGGTTACCCTCCATCGCAGGCTCTACAAGAAACAATATTCAGAAAACAATAATTATGGGTAATAAATAATATATAACACGCATAGGTACACACACACACACACACACACACACACACACATAAACAACGTGAAATGAAGTGTTTTAAATATTTTTTACGATGACTTCCATTTTTGTTTGGCTCATAATGTTGATGTTACGCTGTTCGATTCAACAAAAACAAAAAAATTCGCATGCGATTTAAAAACCGACGATAATAATTCTACTGTTTACTTATTATATTTTCCAATATACATGTAAGTTGTTTCACAAAAATTTCAAGGTCTCGAGGTTATTATTTCTTGCTGTAAATATCTAACGTGGGTATTTTTAAATCGAGTTCACTAATCCACACACAAAGCTGCACATATTATATTATACGTACGTGCATTTCAAATGACGACGAGTTAATAATTTTCTGAAATCCACCTGGCACAACGCACTAGAAAATATTATATATCAAATATCGTAAATATTTGTTTTGACGATTTTACAGATAAAATTTGAAATCATTATCATAATTATTATTTGGTTGGTCCGTCGAGTTTTTATGTAAAAAACAATTTTTTTTTTTTTTTTTTTATTAATATTTTTAGTCTATCATAAACAAACCATGGGCGTCGAGGCCGTCGACAATAACGCGTAAAACACGGTAAAGAAATATCCATTTTAATAAAACGGGTCGTAATTTTTACTCGACTATTATATTATATTAATTGTAAACGATATAAAATTAAAATCAAACCGTTTTCGAACTCTTATACACTTACGAGTGCATGTGCGTAATAATACGAGTATATGTTATGTATTATGTAACGGAGAGACGGTCCGTGCCGGCACCGTCGACGCTGTTCTTCTTCACGAGAAAGATTTCTGGTGGTTTTTTTTTTTTTCCATCATTTTATAATTATTAATTCCGTTTTAAAATATTATAATATTATACATGCCGGTGGATGCGCGGCTGCGGCGCATATGCCCGCGTGTATTTAAATTTGATTAACGTCATCTCTTGACATTCGAAACGCGTTTATCTACGTAGAATACGTATTATAACGACGCGCGTTGTATATTATTATGATCGTCCATGTTGTTGTTGTTGTTATAACAACGCGGTATACCACTTGAACGCTGCGATGGAAATAATCGAACATATCGTTATAATATTATGTACGTAGTACAATACGAGTATATATAGCCGTGTTCGGCGGTGCTGCTCGTCCGCGTGGGATCGGACGATTTGTTTATTGTTGTTGGCCGCGTCATCTCCGCTCGTTCACCCCTATCCACCGCAGTCCATATAGGTACACCTATCTACCAGCTACGTATCGTATGTATAGTACGAGAGTGGTTCTTTAAAAACGGATTATCCACGTGTACATACGAACCGACACGACATCATCGAACGCACGCATTATTACCTTGGAAACGGGTTACGTCTAGACTCAAGTTCTCGACCGGGTCATCAAATATATCACATATATATATACAGGGTGGCCCACCGTGATATGCCGACGGAAACATCTCGGTAAACATAGTAATTTTTCTTTAAATGTTTTTGTTACAGAGTGCAATTCTTTTTAGAAGCACGTAACGTTACGAACACTTTTAGCCAAATGTGTAATTTATTGTCCTCCTCGACCGGCTTGGGAAAAATGACTTTTGGATTGTTTCTTTGTCCATTACAAATAATATCATGAACATCTCAATGTATCGCAATTCAAAAACCAAATTGTCGAATCCATAATATTATAGCTAGGCAATGTAAGTTTATAGGAGAGGTAGTAGTTATTCTTTATCCTATTGCCGAGGCCTTTAATACGGCCGCACTGTATTTATCTGCAGACTCGACGCGCGTATACTATCGCGGTTTCGAGCGATGGCTGTAATATTATTGTCATTGGAAAAAATATTTCTTTTCTAAAAGTATTAGTTAGAAAGCAAATAAATCATGTAATAGTGCGATATTTTTCATAATTACTCAAATCAAGATCGCCCGCGATTATTAGTCTATGATATAGTAAAAAGTCCATAAATGTAGCACTCGTAAATACCAACAAGTACTATAATCTAAAAAGTGAAATTTTTAAATTTTTATAAACTACAAGTTTTATCCTATCCGGTTATCTCAATTATCGCTAACACCCACCTACGCGACCCACTCAGATAATATAGTGTAGCAACTTTATAGTACACTCGCGGGAGTACATATTATACGTATTATAGTATAGTTTGGGCGTCATTGCGCGTGATTATTACGAGTAATACGGGAAATAAATATAAATTCCAAAACATTTCTGTGTCTAAAGAATATAATATATAAATTATATATTCTATTATACGAATATTTATAGGTACGATATCCATAATTATTATGATCGCGTCGATTCGTACTTTCGAAATCGCTAATTAATATAACCTCGAAGGATCGCCATGTACCACTCGTGTGTTACGCGTGTTCTTACTGCCAAACAATAATAACTACGGCAACGGGCTCGCTGCAGGTCTGCATCGCCGCCGCCGCCGCCGCCTTGGGAAAAAATCGTTTCCTGCGCCTCGACTGCGGTGCATAAAAGTACGTATATCGAGTACGTCGCGCGGTGTCCTTGTCTGAATGCCGTTTTCGCCGGTCGACCGAGCGCATTCCACGACGCCGCGTGTTGTATCCGTAACGTTTCGGTGCTTTATATTTTTGAGATAAATGTTAATACATCACAATATCGAGTTCGGCGATCTGAAATCGCGCTTCGGGAGCTGAATAATTATTACGTCACAACAAGCTCTTTCCGTACGCGACGAAGTAATGTTATTCTTGTTACGTTAGATTGTGCACATAGTACTTATTGAACACACATCGTTTGTATCTCGCGATATACACTGTAGATAAAACGATCTCACTACGTAGATTATACGCGATATCTACTCGTACACGCACAGTTCTAGAGTCGCGTTCATTTTTTTTCTTTCCAAAGGCGTTTTATAAAACCCCCATTAATATTCTCCGAATACACGATATTATGAATTTACACGCGCCGTCGTCGTCTGCCCTACATATAGTATTAAAAACGTCATCGTTTTAAACGAGTTTTTCTCGATCGCAGTGCACGGCTCTCGTCTGTCCGTCCGATTTCCGAATCAGTTTATAAACAACAATATTCGTTTCTCGAAATCGAAGAAAAAAAAATCACTATAAAACTATAAACTATATTCGATTGGTAGTGAAAAGATGCTTTCCCGTCTAGGCGACGACGCGAATTATATTCGAAAAACGTTTGTGGGTCGACAAAAAAGTAACTGTATTTTGAGACGCTCGCGTTAAAACCTGAGCAAGTGGCAAATCCGTCCGCCGTCGCCAGTACTTAATTATACGTACAGTGACAATAGATAATAGGCATGCAATCAACACGCGTCTTGTCGATAATCCTTTGAGTTTTTCACACGTGACGTATGAAGCGTCGTAGACACGCGCGCGCCCTTAGCTAGCAGACGTATAGAAGACAACGCGACGCGCGTAGTCGAATTAATCATATTCACGTCCTACGGGATTCATCACCTCTTCTTATTAGACCATCCGAGCCCGGTTTCGACGTTGGAAACGATGTGTTATTATTTTCATTTGAATGGGCCGCTAACGAGCCATCTGGCTGCCACGTCATTACCGACAAAAGACAGTCTAAACCGAATAGATTATTAACCGCGAAGCGCCTACACGCACCCCGCAACGCCGAGGACGTCATATCGACACCGGCGTATATGATAATTTGTTTTCCCATTGTCGGGTTTCATTCGACATTTTCTTTTGCTCGTTCCATCTCAAATATTACGCAGAATAGTAACGCGGCGGGTTCTATTCATGTCCTATACGCGATGCCGTGTTGTCGAAGAGGAGGAAAACATGCAAAGGGAGCAATTTTTTGAATGCAACAAGAGCTTTGCAATTTTTCTTTGTTAACACTAATTATATTTTAGGAAAAATTGTGATGTACATTCAGTAAAATCGAACGATTCAAAATTATTTCAAAATTTAGAAGACTCTATTCGGTCTATGTTTTAAGGTCGAAAATTGGCACGGTTCTAAAAATCTGTTGTTTCATATGTATATAAACTCGAGTTGAAAAAGAAAATTAAGCCCATCTCCATCGCCTAAAATCCATCTTGATTTCCGACAGCCCCTAGGTGACGTTCGTTAACACGTCACTGATTCTACGGTTTCGAGGCGATTCATATTTCAATATCATAACAGTATTCTTCTTACAGTCGCTGTTAAAAATTTCGCGGAATTCGTTTTGGTATTTATTCGATTGTACTGCGCTCACTTTATAGATATATAGTACAATAACAACGAGGGTCGAATTGAAAACGACCGGTCGGTTTTCGAACATCATGAGATAATATCATAAATTCGTAATATAGTATACAATATGTATTATGTTCTTCCTCTGAGACCTGCGACTGGTTAAACGCACTTGAACGACGACGATAAACGAAAGAAATAAAAAAACTCGTAAAAACGAGCGACAGGTGTTTCGTCGACAGGAAATTTCGAGAGGGTTTTCTATGACATTATTAAAAACCGAATTTTTCGAAGTTTCGAGTGTTTTTTAAAGGCTTCGTAAAATACCGAATTTCAGAATAAGCTGTTTTAAGTTTTCGTTGTAGAGACCCCTTGTGAAAGGATTTTTCGAAATTCAACCCCTAAGGGAGTAAAAAAGGGTAAAATAGGAAAAAACTCGCCTAGCAGGAACCGCCGGAGCTTTGAGTTTAACATCTGGTCAATAGTTTTGTTTTAAATAGTAGAGACCCCTTAAGAAAGAATTTTCCAAAATTGTTGTGATGATTTAGTCGACGTGGGGGCGAAGTCCTTGCGGGTCTTTAATGTCAAAAGAAATTTTGCCCTCCCCCACAGAATACGAAATTCTATTTCATGTAAACGTTTATATCTCTCAACAGCTATTTCTCTATAGTCCGGCGAATGTAAAAATATCCTCTGTGCTTTAAAAGCATTCGTTAAAAAATAAAACCACACGCGTGTAAATTCTTAGCGACCGACTTCGCCGAGGTGTTTATCCGCGTCATTCCTGTAGGCTATACGTATTATATACTGCCCGCGTTAAAATAAAAATGACATAATGCGTGAATTCCAAAACCGGTATTCGTATTACTACCATGTGTAATAACCGATATATTATGTACGTGTCGAACGACTATAATGTGATACGAGTCGTCCTTTTTATGATGTATATATGCGCTCTTACGATATTTTTACGATATTTTTCTTCGACGTCGTCGCCCGTTGTTGCGAAAGATCACGTGGGGCGTGTGAGTTGCTGCAAAGTAAAAATTGTGTCACGTCGGGAAAACATTTCTATAACGCGTCGACTATTGTCGATAGGAAACCATTCGGCGGCAATCGCAGCTTTGTCGTCGTCTACTCGTCTGTCGCGTGTTTATATTACAATGCTACTTGTTGCTGCCTTTGGCTCACGAACGTATTCCGAACAAGCCAAAGAAAAGATCGACGAATTCTCCGTCGATCGGGCTTCTAATGCTCGCCGCGCTGCCGCAGTCTGCAAAAGTATCGGTCAGACTTTACTTCCGACGGAACGATCATAAAATTTACCCAGTCGTTTTCATCACAATGTCTCCGGAATGTGATTGAATCCTCGAACGCACGATACGAGCAAATAGTATTTTACATTTTTACCGTTTTTCGTAAACGTATGTTTGCTTCCGTAATAGCGGAACACGCGTCCGACGACGTCGAAATCGACGTGTGGAACATTGAAAAAAAAAAACTCCCATGTCAATGTTTACAAAATCGGGTTGAAGAATTCGATCGAGTGTACGGAATAAAACTGTTCGCGTCCATTGTCCTCGTATTATTTCAACAATCCCGTCAATATTTTTTGTATGCCTACACTCTACGCAATACCCATATTATCATACTGTATACGCCTGTTTACGATATTATTGTGCACTTTATGCTGCAGATATGTTCGGTCTGTTATAAATTAGTTACCAATTCACAATGCGTTTCGAATGCGCTGCTTAAGCTCGTCAGTCGTTCATACCGATTCATTTTATTATTATATATTTCAATAATCGTCATTTGTAATTTCGTCGCGTACCTACTCGTATGCGTAATTAATTTTTAATGTTGCTATCTCTATATAATTATTATCCCATTATAGTTTATGAAATTATATATATATGTATTGATTTATATATACGAGTATATATGAGTATATGTAGTTATGAATAAAATAATTAAATTATGCATTATTACGGCGACGGGAATTAATATGTAAGCAATCGTTTGGTTTTTATTATTTCAAAAAGTGCAAAGACACAAACGTATTTAAATATTATATGACATTCTATTTTTCGAATGATAATTTATCACTCCGATATAGTCATTTTATATATCTATAGTCTATACCTAATATAGTTGTATTTTTTCAACGATAAAAACGTTTCGTAACAGTCGGTTATGAGAAAAAAGTAAGAGTATAGAAAATCAAACTAAATAGGCAGGTAGGTAATACCTACTAGGTATAGGTAACTAACAAATTGTTATAAAATCGAAAATGATAATGCGTAATAATATACATTAAATATTTTTATACGAATTCGTAATTATTTTAACTTTCAAATAATTACGAGTTTCCACGCGGGTTTCTGCTAATTACGATAATTTGCAATTATTATATCATTGGTTTTCGTGACTATAAACACGTCTATCAATAATTCGTTAGAAAACATCTATTAATTTATTGTTCGTGTCGCTTAATCCGATGTTTTATTGTCTTCGATATTTTTCAATCGTGCCTTGAGTCAATTTACGTTTCGAATTTTTAGTTTTATTCATAATAATCTAAATACCCATCAGATTTTATATTGCAAGTACCGTGTTGCTTTTTGAGCTTTTCGCCGGAGTTACATAAGGGGTGCAGATTTATATATTTCATACGTTTCGGACTAACCGTGAGTCGTCAATAATTGTACTAATTCGTCTAATTCTAATGAATACAAGCAATATAACTTGTGAACATAGTCCACAGGTATATCATATCCATAATATATGGACATATGGTGATTGGGCAAACAATTTTAAGTTAGGGATTAACCCATTAAACCGATCCCCATTGAAAAAAGTTAAACGTTAAAAGAAAAACTAGAAGCGTATTAAAAATGTAGTGTGTGGATTTGTATGGCTGTTTAAATGAAGTTTTTTCAAAAACCGTAATTTTCAATAAATGGTCGTGTAAAAAAAATTCTTCGCCCTATACTTTTTCGAGGTCTTATCACGTCGCGTATTGGTTTTTGTTAAAAAAAATGTTGCTATTCAAATTCTACAGAAGCTGTATATATGTTTATACAAGTAGAAATATTATTTTAAGATCGTATAAAATATCAGAGTCATAAATACGCGTGTACTCAAATTATTAAAAAACGATTCTGTTGTAGATTTCACTGTTTTTTTTTTTCTTTTTTCTCTTCGCTCACGAGTAGTCCGAAACCGAAACAATACGAAATATCCGCGATATTTATGTAGTACACCCTGCAGGTTTACGTTTTTCGATAATTAAATCTTGAAATTCCTTTTTTTTTCCCAGGAAAAATTAATATTTACAACGTTTAAACGGAAACGGTGTTTACGAAAAACATGCGTGCATTCGTTTTACATAGCTGCATAAGCGTCAACGATACACTTTTCACTCGTATAATATACTTTCACCTCGAAGCAGTTTATATTAGCACTCCTTAAGTAAAAAAAAATCTCTCGACGTAAAATATACGTTACTATAATATTATCGTTCTATATTATTCTACATAAACTATATCGGGTATGTAAATTTTTTTTTTTACCCAGATTTAACCCGATTTCGTTTCGATAAATCGAATAACTTTGTGTTACATTTCGTAATTACTAATTACCTGTCCCGGTATATTATGCTTTGATTTTCTTAATTATTTTAACGTCGCGTCTGAAAACCAACGCGTTTTTCGTTTCGACGATTATTTGAATGTGTTTTCTTTACAAAAAAAAAAACACAAACAAAATAAATAAATCGACGATTTGTTTCATAGCACGTGATTGTGCAACCGTAATAATAATACAGACCGTTGAACATCGTCACATATTTTAAGTTCGGAATTCCGACGCGCGCACGCTCGTATATGGGTATATTATATGGGTACCTGTAGGCTACTGTCCAGTTTATTAAAAGCACACGTAATAATCGCGTACGTACTCGTTGTGCATTTCATTTTCTAAACGTACGTTCGTGATGGCATCTCTCGACGTCGACAGTTTTTTCAATCACTCGTCAGTGCTGCGTAAATAAAACAGACATATCGTTGAAAAATCGTATATTTCGTTTAACATTTTAATAACAGCGTTCTATATATATTAAAATCAAATAATATATTTATATATAATATTATAATGATCGTATGACATAATATTAATCAATAAAATCTATAATATAAAATACCATTCTTTGTAAGCATAAAATGGCACACTATCCCTACTCAATACATCAGTCCACGATTCAATAATAATAAAATAATAATTTACTTATATACAGTACAGGTTTAAATGCTCATTATTTTTTTTTTTTTTCGTTTTTTTTTTTTTTTTGCGTCGCTTTATAAATTATACCAGCCTAGAAAACATTTATACATTTTTATAGAGTATAGCAAATAACAATATGTTCTTGGTTTTCGGTTTTAGTTTATGTTGTCCGTCGTTGGTTTTATTGAACAAGTTTTTCGAGGCTTATTATTTAGAATAATAAAATCTCGCCGAATTCTATACCGTCGTATTCGGATACGACGGGGGAAATGAATTAACGAAAGTGCGTATGTGTTTCCAGTGTCTTAATTATTTAAACTACGTTTTTATGCCATTTTATAGTTTAATAATATTGGCCACACACATAATGTAATGAATTATTATTCGAGTAAGATATAACTCTTATCTAATTGAAATGTTAATAAATTTGATATGATTTATGTCTACATAAAAATTAATTATTGTTAAGTACATAAAAAAAAAAGAAGTTTATTGAGCAAAATCGTACTTAAATAAATAATTATTTAAAAAAAAAAAAAACATGCACATTAAATTAATTACAAAACAAAACGATACCAACAAACACGGATTGTGTATGAACACTATAGATGTATTAGCTAAAGTAGATTATTTATAGTACCTAAATTAGAGAAACGAGTCGGATAAGCTAAACGTATTAAGATTTTTTTTTTTTCTATCCGACGCATTTTACAACAAATACAAGTTTTCAAATAAAAAAAAATAATTAAGTATTTAAGTAAAACGAAAGTATTCATCGCGTCAGGTCGAGTTTATTTGGTATGTAAGACCTAAAAATAATATCTTAAAAAACTAGTATAATGATAATTTACGCGTTTAGTTATTATATGACACGACAAGCGCTACGAGTTACAAGTAACAATACAAAAATAATAAAATATAATTTTCGCGTGTGATAATATATATATACATGTATATGATGTATGCTCACATTTAAAACGTAATGTTTCGGCTCTAACGAGTAAAAAGAAAAAAAAAAATTAATATTTTTCTAAACTAAAATCAGTTAAAAATAATAATTATAAACGTAAAATTCGTTTTTGAACCACTGCGACCCCGGGCGTTCGGAATAGTTCGGTTGCGTGTGTGTGTTCGTGTGTACACCTCTCCTCGACAGATCCACGTCCAAGAAAACTGAAAAACAAAACAAAATAAACCGTTAATTATTTTCATTAATCGGAGTGACCGTCGGTTTATGCCGACCAATTAACATGCATTGTTTCGGCGTTAATATTACTATTTCGAATGTTACGCAACGCGATAATTATAATGTGAGAACGTTCCCAAACAATTATCAGTATTATTTTTTTTTTCAGGGTTCTAAACTGCATAAATGCAATACAAAAAAAAAAAGAAAAGCTAAACGAGGTGCCTGCCTATATTATAAATACGACGCGCGTACCTACGACGACCGCGCGTAAACCCGTTAAAGTCGATATACGCGCAGTGTCTAGGACGAGGTTGTTGACTCGGCGGTGTACACGTCGTCGTCGTCGGCACGAGCGTCGTCTACTAATATTATAATAACGCGCGCGAGCCGCCACTAATTCGTTGTTTATTTCAACCCCGGAGAAGAATGACGAGGAAAAAAATAAAAAAACTCTAAACCCGCAGTTATTATTTATCGCGCCGTGACTGGCGTATGGCAGACGAAGGCTGACGATGCTAACGTCGGATCTGCTCCGTTGCATCATTTTTTTTTTTTTCGGTGTCTTTTTACACGGCGACCGAGTTTCATTAAAAATTACGATTCCGTTCGGGGGTGGACTGACATCGAACTCGGCGATTTGTTTGATATGGCTCCGGTTCGGTTTTTTTTTTTTTTTTTTCATATTCTAGAATCAAGACATCGGTCTTGTACGAGGATTTTTGCCTCTGAATATAATTATTTCGTACAAATTCGATGAAACGGTCACGGAAAAACAACGACGAAAATATGGATTAAAAAACATTTTGTTATTACGAAAACCGTTAAGCAATCGTCCAACATCAATGTTAACTGACGGTCTATTTTTAACGTTCAATATGATAAAATTATCCACACCGCTATTATACATTGCACTTCTACGTCCGTCTACACTGATGTGTGGTCAGACTGGTTAGATACGTACATACCATACTGTAAAGATACAAATTTATGTATTTTTATTTTAGCGACACAAATTAAAAAAAAAAACAGTGGCCCCAATATCGAAGGGCTCGGGCGGCGAGTCGGTCCGCCCGCCCACCCGATCCCACGAGTTAAAACGTTTTAGTTGTGATACCGGCTCGCGGGTAAATAACAATCGTACAAAAGTTTATGATATTTGAACACAAACCACCGACACGACATTATGTGTGTGAGTGGGTGTCGTCGTCGTCGTCGTCGTCGTCGAACTGCCGGAAATACTGGTAAAATGTTATATTGCAACGAGTACGACGACGCTACATTTCATACGCGTATATTATATTTGGCGTTATTGTGTAATTTTCTTATAGAATAATATTTACGACGAAAATGTGCGCGCGCGTAAACTGAAAAACGTTTTATTTATATTTATAGGTATATATATTGTATGCTGTAAACGTCCACACACGCGGCGGTTGCGCAAAACGGATTATTACGTCGATGCGGAATAATAATTATACGTGTGCGGCGGCGGCGGCGGCGGTGCAAAGGAGGAAGGCGGGGTTAGGACCGATGAAAGTAGGCTATAATAATAATAATGATAATAATATCGTCGCAGGTATTTTGTACTGTAAGACGTGTGTATTCTCATCCATATATGCGAGCGCAGCGCACGCGTGCGTTATTGTTTTATCGCGGCCCGTCGCAACGAACGTGTACGACGTGTGTGTCGTCACATTCGAAAAGAATGAACCCACATCCGACGATGGACATTTGCATAGCGCGAGAAAACGAATTAATCCAGTATGGCGGACGTGCGACAATCCGAACTGCAATAGCGAATCCGTCATATTCCGTGACGCATGCCTGCAGAATAATATACGTACTACGCCTACCCGTGTACGTGTGGGACAGGTGTCCGTTTCGTTTTCTATTCGTTTCGATTCGGTTTCCGGTAATCTTCTACTCGCTCTTAGCACACACAAACACGGGGGGACGCGTTCTCGGTAACGTCCGATCCGAACGGAGAGTAATGTCCGAGAAACAAACATTACGCAATATTTGCCGCAGCGACTGCGACCGGAGAGTGACCCTAATGATTATTGTTTTCACAATCGAATGAAAAAATACGGAGACGTTTCATTGTTTTATAACGATTTTGAATTTTATCGCGAGGACGTAAAAAAAATAAATAAATAACCGTTGAGAAATCAAACGACCTCTTCGGTTCAAATAGCACGTTCTTTGGATATCCATAAAAACCCGGGTACGTACCTTCGTATTACACAATAAATAGGTATTATATTCGTAAAAATATCTGCGCGCCAACGTGGAATGCACGTCGTCGTGCGAAGGAGGGAGTGTTAAATACGCGAACCGTTGTTTCTCGTGCGCCGTACGGTTTAGAAAAAAAGAGCCGACCAACGTCGTTATGAAATATGATATTATATTATTACGACTTTTTTTTTCCATCTTTTTCGTTTTGTTTCTTTGAATATTTTCGCGCGCTCGAATAGCGGCGTGTTTACCGTTCGAACGCCGTTCGTACGTTTTCGCACCCGTACCTATACCATATTCTACACTAGACATAAAACGCTCGGTGAATATCATTAACTCGGCGCGTCCACACGTTGTGTGTGGTTTACGTTCGTATTTTATTTACACAGAGCAGCAGATGTCCGTTTCGACGTGTTTGAATGAAACTATAACAATAATTAGTCGAATATTTCCAAAAGAGAACGTGGGAAAGTCAAATATAATATTATAATAATATGCACCTATATATATATATATAACGAAAGCGTTTATATAATAATAATACAAATATAAAAGTATTCTTCACACTTCAAGGCTGACGAGGAAGTGTTTACATTGGCGCACGATGGACGTATCTATCATCGCCCACAATGATTTATGCTTTTCAATACGATCGCATAAGTACGTAGTATACGTATAGACGGGCAATTCTAGAATATATAATATTTAATGTTACACAGGCTCGTCGACATTCCCCGCGGATTGGTATTTGAAACGTCACTACCTGGTTATACGCTATCATTTCAGTATATTATTATTATTATTATTATACAAGTAGTCGGCAACGATCGAATCACTGGTAGGGGACACGATATTTTAAATTTAGATAATATCATATTGTCCTGCGATATAGTCGCCGCGGTTGAAATCGTAAATTACGTTATGAGATTAATGAATAATTATTAATACCTAATCTGATATTCTAATAATGTGTTTAAGACATTCATTACGGAAGTAACGCCGCGGGGGACTTACCCACTCCCGTCCCCTGCCCCGTATGACCGCCCCGGTAAGTGGTGGTAGCTGTTGCCCCGCAAAGCGTAATAATTATTTGATCGACGATAGTAATGTTAATAATTCACACGCGCGCGCGCGCGCGCGAAAGTGCTATTACCTGGACTGTAAACGCGTGTTGTTATATTATATTATAATATATTATTATTATTATACGCGGTGAAAAGTTCCGAAGGACGTCATCTCGTCGGTGGAAAAAAAACTCGCGGTTGTTTGTACGGTAAAATGATCGATTCCCGACAATTAAAACACGATTAGAAAACGACGCGCGCGCGTACAATAGCAATCGAATCGACGTCGTGCGCGATTATAGACTAGACTTCGAAACGAAACTCAAGTTCGTTCAAATCTACGACTTGGACGGTCGCCGCGGTGCACGCGAAAAGTCGATAACCGATATTAAAAACGAGTCGTCGGGCGAGCGTTCGTCTGGTTCGAAAATCGTTGAATTTTCTCGTCGAATAATTATTATTCCGGACCAACTTCCCGCTATACGTACTGCGCCACGTCGCGTTGATCGGCGAACGACGTCGTTTCGTGTTTGAAAGCCGTTCACGCGCGCCCGATTAGATCATACGATTATTGTTATTATTTCCGTTTTTTAAATAATTAATCGCGATCAATGTGGACTTGACGCGCGCCGGGCTCATAACGTCGGGCTTACGTACTTGGCTCGCGTGATCGTATACGTAAATCACGCGACTCTCGGGTGGTTGGACGGCGCGTCGTAAAAACAACAACGACCGTTCGGCCGTCGTCCGAGTCGCAATAAAGTTCCCGAAAGCTTGCCTTGCCGTCGTGACTTTCGTCGATTCGTCGGTGCGGCGTACGAACAAAAAAAATTAAAATCGATTTGACATTCCGACGCGTTCCGGAGACTCGTCCGATGACTGCTGTCCGGGCTCTAACGGTGTCGCGTTGGTATTATTAATTGCGATACGCAAATCATTTATTTTCCCTTCTCGCATACGTGCGAGGTTTACCGAACTGCGGAGCGAACATCGGTCTCGGATTTATCCTAACCTAACCTAAATAATAACATAACGACGCGCCCGTCAGAATCCATTTTGTCCGACATTCTCTCCTTTATTCACGGTCCTCGTCAACGCTATCGTCGTGTGAAATTTCCCATTTGACGGGCACTGTCCGCCGGTGCTCCTCTGCCGCGGCGGCCCGACGACGGTGTTGTACACCTGATGACGCGCGTGTATCGTATATTTTATAACGATATATAGGACACGGTACCTCCGAAACGTCAATCCACCGCGGGTGCGACGCGCAATATGTTATTATGACTGTATTATTATTATTATTATTATTAAACTGCGATGACGTTGTTATGTGTGCTATTGAACCGCGCCGTGGTCAGTTTGCTCGGTTTTGTAGTGACGAGAGTCACAATTTGCACGACGAATGACCCATTTTATTGCACTTTTCATTCGTAGCTTATTATTATTATTATTATTATTATTTAAACGAAATATTTCAAACGACGGCCGAGGTCCACAATATGCGATATTTTAGAGTCGACCGGAATAGGCGTTGTCGTTCTTACCCCGAAAACGACGCGTCCGCAGTAAACCGCATAAATTCGTCGCCCGACTCTCGGACTCTCGAAATATCGCGAGCTATTTTGCTAATGCGATTATACTGTGGCCTATTTATTACGTGACGATTTTTATTTTCTACAATCCACAATAACATTTCATAGAACTTTTATTCGGACAATATAATATGGTGTGTAATAATTACTGATTCGTGGAATTATTATGTTGCAACGACAACGCGCAGTCGAAGAATAATTTTTTTTCGATTAATCAAACTAATATTCAGCCGTGAAAATGTACTGGTACAAGACGATTTTCGAAACGAGTTTATCCATTGTATACGATGATGTATCGAATTTTATTCGAACACTCGACTTTAATTTCTGGTCGTTAAATAAAATAATAATAAAAACTCGCGAGTATAAAAGTATTATTACGACCTACGTCGTAGGTCATTAAATGTTATCATTGATTGTTTGACGTTTAATTTTACGGGCGCATAATTTATATTAAACCGAATTTTTTTTTAACTTTAATTCGAATATGCTTAAAAAAAAAAAAAAAAACGTTTTATTAGTTAATACAGACTGAGCACAGCAATAATATTACTAATCTAGAATGTAGATACCCGCGAACAAAAAATAATATCGTCTTCGTACTCCGAACGTTTTGGCGTTTTGTTCGCGTAATATAAAAGCACAACTAGCGTGTGTTTGCGTTTTTAATTTCTCGTCGTTATTGTTCTGCTGTACGCCCAGCATTATTATAATATCTCAAACAAGTACTGTTCTATTCTTGTGACGTATGCACCACAGACTCTCCGAATGGCTGGCTAAACTGTGCGCTGTAGGACGTCAGACCACGTCGCTATTACGATAATCAATCGCATTATACATTTTCATGTACGTATTATATATTCCGTATGACGATGCCGTTTTAAAAATCGTCGTGCGAAATGCGACTAGGAAAACTTAAATGACTAGTAAATCCATAGCGTGTGTCATAAATAGGCGGTGTAAATACCGTTTAAAAGCTAAACCGCAACTGTTGCGCCAGATGCACGTTCGACGATTCATGCGAATGCAGTTTAGTGCGTGTTGCGGTACGTGAAGGGTACACTCCGAAAGTGTGTGTGGTGTCCGCGATATTGTGCAGGTTCGGCGCGCATTATATAGTTCCATTTGCCCGACAGCGGTCTCCTTAATGTACACGCACTGTGACGTATCCTAGGGAGAGACACACGGGGGGGGGCACGTGTCACCTGTCGTTTTTTCAGTGTCGATATCACATCCGTTTGGTCGTTATCAGTACAACGACCAAAAATATTCATATAAAGAAATTGAATGAAATGAATCCTAATGAAATGTAAATCTTTAAGAATGTATTTCGTTAACTTATATCATAACATACCCGTAGGCAAAATGTCGCCCCTCTCGCTCATGTATAATGCATGACCGTGTTGAGGGAGAACTTTGAGGGTTGAAACATTATCCATAGTCTATTCAACGCGTAATTGCGATACAGTAAATTACGCCTAATTATAATGATTTTTTTTAGTTTTTTTTTCCTTCAATAAGATGAGTCTATTTATAATATTCAATCGAGCTACATCACAATATACGTATATACCTAGGTTTTTAGACGTCTGCGGTATTATAGTACATAGTGCGCGTAAATATAATATATTATTGTAAAGCGCAATCGAAGGTGCCGCCGGAGCGGTTTCCTGGGCGTCGAGAGTAGGTCACGAAAGGAAAACCGTCATGGAATTTCACAGCTGATTGTGTCGCGCATTCCATTTCCCATAAGGAGAGAATATCGGTGGCGACCGTATCTACCGTCACTGTAACGACCGGGCGGCGACATTGCGGCGTGCGGTAACGGTATATACGTATATATATTGGGATATAATATATTATTACAGAGGCGTGAAAAACTATGAAATAATTTTAGAAACAATTGCCTCGGAGATTATCGGCGGCGATTTCGAACGCACAAAAAACAAATGCGGTGAGCGGGCAGCTATAGAGGTAGGTAAAAAGTCATTATGACTTTTAGTTCGCCACCGATTTTCAATATTCGATGTGGTACACGTATACACTAAGATCTGTACGCTCATCGTATAGTAGCGTGTCGAAAGACGCGATTTTCGCGTCGTCAACCGACCGGCGGCCTATAATAACGCGCGCGCGCCAAGTGCAAAAACGAAATGGTCGCGCCGGACGGCCGTCATTCCCGGGCAATTATTTTTATTGTATTATACGTCATAGTGTACGTGTGTTTGTGTTTACCGAGTTCACCTACCCAAAAGCCTTGTGTATCGAATACCTACTCGTGTTTTGGGTGCTAACGCAAATTTTCCCCGCGCATTCGTAACAGTATACTGTGCAATAACGTCGTCTCGCTACGCCGTCGACCGCGCGCACACATTATTATCAATAACGTACACTGTACGATTATAATATATTATTATACGAATAATACTGAAAATATTACGCGCATATATATAGTATGTACTATACATACCTACGGTTCGGGATATATAGTTTTCCACTTGGTTAATCGCCGTCGCGCCCATTGTTCAAAACCCCGTGTAAATATATATACGAGCCTGGTATATAGGTATAGGTGCCTCTCTGTATACGACTGTAATTTACCTATAACATATTGGTTGTTGACGTATAGTTCGGTTCGCGGCCACGATTAACGCGCGCGTACACATACACGTAGAGGTACGTGCTCGCGTACGAAAACGTTTGAAAAAAACCGGAGAAAAAAATAAAATAAAATATACAAACACGCGAATATAATATTCGAAGAAAAAAACGACGCGCTAAACGCGAGCATTGTTTTTTTTTTTTTTTCGCGTGGACTGTACGATAAATCGCCGGACGAACGCGGCGCGGACGATATATTGTACGTACATATTATACGTGTATTCGACTCTATATAATACGGTACGTGTACGTAATTATAATTTATGCAAGCCACGACGACCACGCGAACGGTTTTTTTTTTTCCCCCCGACCGCGCGATTTACTACGATATTCGAATGTGGGCATCGCGCGTCCTTCGGGCAGCACCTTTTACGGCTACCGGCGAGTTTTGAACGCAGCAGCAATGGTACCGGCCGCGGCCTGTCCTATACGTTTATCGCGAGATTTGTGCCGAAAACCATTATGATCCAAGCGAGTTTTGCGAGTAACGTGCGCGCCAGTTTTTTATATTTTAAATTGATGAAAGTCGTGTACAAACGTATAATAATATTGAAATTACGGAAATAATACTTTAATAATTTCTGGAAATAATATATCTTTAATTTCTTTCTTTTCTTCTTCCTAGAGGATTGTTTAAATTTCTCTCCGCGTTGCCGAGTCCACATTTTTATCTGCAGGTAACCACCATATATTCAATTAGAAATCTATATCCAAGTGTGTACATGACGTACATGTACTATTCGGGAAACTAATCTCTTATTGTTTTCAAAAAGTACCATAATACATTATTAATACCAGTATAATAATTATTGAAGTACTTATAAGTTGAAATTATAAAAACCGACGCGACCGTGTATAGAAAGCAGTTAAAAACGATACCCCTCCGCCGACTGCAGAGCGCTAGAGAAAAAGACGAGCTCCGAAAACGTTACGGATTTACCTTAAACGGGAAACGGATCTCCGGAGATGTATTTATTATACGTACAACGCGAATCTTGTTAGGAATTTATCGAGAAAATTCATCGACGCGAAAAGAAATTTCAATCGAAATGATGTATATTCGATTTCACCTGCAATAACATACATATTTTCATATTGTTTGCCACATAATATTGGTCGTGTTATTAGAATATATCTGTTAATATACCAGATATATATAAATGTGTGTGTGTGTGTGTGTGTGTCGTATTGTGACACGGTTTTCCGTTTCCATTTCGTATCGCAACGTTCTTCAATATAATAATATGACGAATATTCGTGCGACGTATTATCCTATACGCCTACTTACGATTTATTTTACACATGCGAGTATGCAGTATACCGTTGTGCTGCAGTCATATTGTTGTAGTTTACATTGTAATTGTACACTTACAGTACACGCACACGCAAATTATACGCTGCACATATGCGTTGAGATTCGGAACGAGAGTCTAAAAATATTTAAATCGTGAACAGACATTAGTTAAGCGAAAATTAGCGACTTAATGGGTGTACATTAGACATATTTTAAATCAGCGAATTGTGGTCAAGGGCATTAGTCGCAACCTCACCCGAAAACTTTTCGTCTGTTTAAACGCGCGCGAGTCATGCGCGTATTATACCAATACATTATTATAATGTACGCTTCACACACACACACGCCACATTATGCGTAGAGTAAAAAAAAAAACGCTTGATTTTATTTTCGGTTTTTAACCGTCACTTGTCGTCGCGGTCGTAAGTATCTCGAAGTTTCGTGTGAAAAAACGACTAGGAAGAAAATCCGAGTAGATTCGTTTCGATGAACGCCTGCGCGGCCCACGCGAACGAACGCGAACAGTTCGAAAGTATACGGCATATTGTGTTCGTGAAAACGATAAAATGTAATAAACTCGTCACGTTTTAGTGGATAAAAATATGCAGCCGTTGCATCATCGTACACGGTGTTATCATCAGCAAATAAGAAAATCTCAATTCCTCAAATTACGCATCGGACGGTGTAATGACCGTAATCGGCGTGGTGCGTGTTGTGTACGACGGACGGAAAGCGAAAATACGAAAATGATATTGTGCGCGCACACGACGCGACGGCGGGCCGCGTGTATTATGGTCGGCACGCCGAACGATCCGCCATAAGTGCGTGACGAAATCCGAGGGAAACGATTTTCGACATTCGCGGCGTAGTCGTTTTGAAAAATTATAACACGAACGTGTCGGCCAAAGACGTAGGAGGTCTGGCGCGGTATACGTATACCACCGCGGCGGCGGCGGCCACGTGAAAGTCAAACGTCCCTCACGCTCGGAATATTGTGCGAAACGGATTTTAAGTAATAAAAATATATCAATTTCAATTTGAAACGAACGAACTTTTCCAAACGCGAAAAAAGAAGTCATCGGTGTCCCCAAGTATGGCGAATTTGTAGTGCTTCCCGGCTCTATACTTGTGAGGTTTGAAACTACTATGTGGACCATTTGTGATTTATACAGAAGAGCGTATTGTAGAGAGTAAAAAAAAAAAAAAACCTTTTTCCGCCTCGGCTCGCGGTTTTTCGTTTTTCGGCCGGCTACCGAACAGACTGGCGAATATATCCATCGTCGTCGTCTCCGGAAACCATCATAACTCGATCGTTTATAACAAAATATTTAATACCGTCCGGCCGTTTCGGAGTCGCCGAAGACTTGAACGCCGCCGCGGTGAAATGATATCGTCGCGATATTGTTGCGACGCGTACTCGGCGACGGCTATCGCGGTCACAGAGTTAACCGCACGCCCGCCATTACCGCGGCAAAGCGACCGTGTCGCGGCAAAGGCGTTACCACTGTTGGTAGACCTCATCACGAAGTCCACTTCTAGTCCACTCTCGTGCCCCCCCCCCACGCAAACGGCAGCAGAAGCTATGTGTAGTAAACGAACGTCGAAACATAACAGCACTCGATTTCGCGGCGGGCAAAATTTTTCGGGTCGCAATACGGGACGACTGCGAAGACACACAACGGTACACTAGCCGCGCAGGACAAGTCTGGGCGGAAGAGAAAAAAAACCGCAATGACCGCTAAACGACATTTTCATTGATTTCCGAACGCGCACGTCTTTATCCGGAGTTCATAATATTGTTATAACCGCTCGGTCGCGTATATGGTTTACTCGTTACACCGTAAACACGTGCACATACTCACACACACGTATATATATATATATGTAATAGGTATATCTAAGGCTCGCGAGTTGTGTGTCGGAATGTGATCGGCGAACGTGCGGAGAGGACATTTACCGCGGGCCGAAGGATCACTGGACTCGACGTAGACGACGACGGCGCGGCGCGTAATAGTAAAACAGCAGTGGCTTACGGTACGCGACAGGACTGGCGATTTATTGTAATGTGGTACAAATCTATTTGTACATCAATCAACGTGCCCCGATCAGTAGCGTCCGAGTGCCGAAAAAGCGCGTCTCGATTACATTATTATTATACATATAGTTTAGTTGTACCCGTTCCGTCGGTATCAATAACATCCCCGTGAACCTGAGCTGCGCCCTGTCGAATAAACCGCAAAAAAAAAAAAAAACCGACAAGTCCGCGAAGTAATGCTGTAAACTCATTTTATAGGGCACACGACAATATTGTCTTCGGATAAAATTACACGTCGACAAAATGAGAATTGTTTTTATTCGACCCCCTCAAAAGTAATAAGAACGTACGTTTTTAATCGTTGTGAAAAATATTGCCAGCGTCATTACTCATTCGTGTAGTTTGACGAGATTTCGACGACAAACGTATACTGACATTTCCTATTTTCAACGGTCTGCGGGTCGTTTGGTCTTCGGCTTTTTCCGGTGTTAAAAGTATTCGTTATTAATGAATGTAAAATATTTATCGAACGCGTGACGCGAAAAAAAAAAAAGAAAAAAAGTGACCAACAGTAATATTAAGCCGCGAGGAGAATGTGTTTGGAAACCACTGGTCATCCCCGTGGACGAAACTGGGAGAGGGGCTCTATTATAAACAATTTTCTCGAATAGAATTTATTGGAATTTTAATTTTTTTTTTTTTCATATTGTGAGAAAAATATTCACAGACAGAATTCGATGATAATGTCGATATTCTTTGTTGCGATTCTAAAATTTTGCAATAAAAAAAGTTGGGGCCAAACATTATTGTTTGTGGTCATTGCTTACTCGGAATGTTAATTTAATAGTATAGTTGCTAACTCGGTCGCTTTTATTCGTAACTGTAATCGTGCACGAATTACATATATTGATTTTCGTCTATTCGTGTACGACTCGGCTCTCTCTGTCTCTCCCCTACAAATATCACAGCAATACGTACGGAACACAAATCCGAACGTTTTATAGAAACATATATTATACATATACGTATGTATATACGTACATTAAACAGGTGTGCGAAATTCCTCGACACACGCTCCCCTCTTCGTTCCGAACACCCGCGTCCCTCCCGTCGTCTCGGTCGTACTTAGATCGTACTTACCTACGTGGTATTTATTTTTTTTTTTTTATTTTATTTTTTTTCATACACACACGATTTTTCGTGGGGGCCGTATAGTATAATCATCAACAGCACACAATAATAACAACAACACGATATCATAACCGGTTGCGGGATATTGACGAAGGTTCGAGGGAGTTATACGTTTTCGTGCGTCTGGCTATCAAAATAACGACAAAATATTATCCCATACAAAAAGGCGGCGTAGGACGTACCCTACGTGTAGGATAACACAACGCGTCTAATAACACGTCCGAAAATTAATTTTCTATTACCCGGTGCACATATACCTGTTCAGGTATATAATGTTAAGGTATTACTAGTGGATTTACGACCCGAGATTAAAAACGAATTTCAGTAAATAAAAATCTCATCAGGTTAAATCGAGGTTTGGTATGTTCGGAAGAAAATATATTCCTCCCCCCTCCCGCCCTCCTTTAAAAATACTAAAAGTATTTTATTATTATTTTATGGTCTCCGGCCGTCGTCGTTAGTGTCTTTACGCAAATAAACCTACATAGGCAGCGGCACAATTTCCTCGTCAGTCTTTGAAACTATTCGTTTTTCATTCGTGTTGTTATTTCTACTTTATTTAATGTAAATCAACACAAACAGTAACTCATGTACCGTTGTCGTCGCGGTTGATATTTGTTTTCGTTTATTAAATGTATTCTGTAAAATTGCATTGTTTACGATTTCAATGTCACGCGAGTGATCTCGAAAAGAAAACGAACACCGTTTGTGTTTTAACTAGATCTAGGTATTCGTGTTGGATTTAAAACGTTGCGATATATTCTACTCTCGAAATCTCAAATGATTTTACTTTCTATTTTTAAATACAATTATTTTATGACAGATATTGATATATTATATTATTATATATCAAATTATCGTTTAAAATTTTAAATAATGAAAATAATAATATATTATTATAATCCATTATTATAAATTATTTGTTCGCAAATTATCCATTGTTATGACGTGTTGCAGTTATACTGCGTAATAAGGACATAGGTAAAAACTATGTCGATCGTTTGGGGTTTTTTTTTTTTTTGTTTGAACATAAAAGGACAATTACTACGAATTTTTATTTTTTCGCGAATTGATTTATTTTATTTGTATAGTATTTAGAACGTACCGTATAAAATGTAGTGATTTTAACGATCGTTATTGAAACCGAATTTTTTTTTTTACAAACCTAAATGTATGTATAATTTGTAGATTAGAACCAACAAGCGTATAAACGACCAATCCCTCCGGTGCGAACACATTGTCGGTATTATTTATTATACGAAAATTACATCGGTTAAATATGAGGATATGAGGTTGAACCGAAAATCATTATCGGAAAATACACTGTGTGATGTGTGTAAAAAAAAAATTCTCACTCGATAGAAAAAAAACCGTCGAGCAACTGGTTCAGACTTCAAACGTTTTTCAATAATATACTCTATACACATGATATTCATACCATGTACATTATACACACAGTTCACATATTTGTACGTGTATTATTAGACGTGTTAGAAAAAAAAATTGTATCGACCATCGAAATGCAGTTTTTTGGTATATAATATTATATATATACGACGTACTATTTATACATAAATACGTACGCTAGTTAGGTGGGGAGGATTATGGAATAACGCACGTCCGTCGACTTTTGGTGTTTGATGGGAAGCGAATCATTACCTATCAATGTATATATAAATATATATATACGCGCACACACGTATGTACGGCCAAGACGAGTCCTGTTATAATACGTGCGGCGTGCATTACCAGTACGCGCCTTCTTTTATAGCGTAGATAAACGGACGGCGAATACGATAAACCGCAAAATCGTTTGATTGTTCGCACAACAACGCGTATTATAATAATGTACAATTTTTTTTTTCTCCTATGCTCCTCATAAACAACGCATTATATTATACACTGCAGAATTTGCTTAATCTCACGGAATGCCTTGACGCGTTTTTTTTTTCCTTCAAAACATACGGTATATAATGTTTGTTTTTCGGGTTTTCGCTGCGCGTTAACAATATATTACATTATATATTATGTATATTTAAATATAAAGTGCTTGGAATATACTTCGTGTATTACATTATACTTCAGAGACTCGAGAAATACATACGCGCACACATGTCATCTAAATAATGTTTATAAAATATATACGTATACATATGTATTATTATTATATTTTTTTTTCCGCTCCCGACAACAACGCGTTCACGGTCCACTGATACCCCTGAACAGAGGCCCCGAGGAGGCCGCGATACGCGTACACACACACACACACACAAACTATATATACATACACGTCTGTCCGTCCGTCGTGTACGCAGCGTACACATTGTTTTCTTTCGCCTCTCTCTCTCTTTTCTCTCTCTCCCGGAGTCCTGAGGACACGCGAGCGGGGCGCTCGAGAAATAATATATATTTATATAAAAATGGTGGTCAACCATTGTTGTAGATCACTGCGTGTGTGTGTGTGTGTGTGTGTTTGTGTATCGGACGGCGGCGGTTATAAACTGTCCTAGTTTTTAACACTGACGCGAGTCAAGGTTAGAAAGTCCTGTGTGTCGTATGTTTATAAACGGGTAAGAGACACACACCTGGGCGGTGCGTCTGTCCGGATGAATGCAATACTCGACACAACAAATACAACACGGTAGGCACGCACACGGGGTGATTATCTTCGACGCAGTGTCAAAGAAAACAATACGATTTGTTTTTTATACTCGTAATTATTGTTTTAAATTTTTGGACATTTTTTTACAAGATACGCTGGGAATCGAAAGTAGAAAGATATGGGCGATATGGCCGGAATAATCGAAAAGATTTTTCTCGTAAAACATTTCCAACACGAATAAAACATACGAATCGCTCATACTTCTTATACAATAGAGCTCGGTCAAGGTCAAAAGAATCTCCCTGGCTCTGTATACGTAAACACTCGCGTATTTAAACGTTCCACACCGCACTACACTGTATTGTGACACGTAGAGTTGTCCTCTGCGTATTTACGGATATTTATATACCACATCATGTATTATAATATAATGTACGTGAGTAAGTGGAGGGTCGTATTCGCCCACGTTTTGATTATTATTCGTTGTTTTTTTTTTTTTTTTTTTAAATAAAAAATCAAGCCGAAAACAAAAGTCTGTCGAGTTTGTTTGTTTTTTTAACACGTGACGCGGAACAGCATGCGCGATCGTGATCAAAATATCGTAAGCAGTGGACTGAAATTCGACCAATATTTGCTTTTCACTCCATTCTATCGTAAAGATTTCCTTTATAGCCTCGTCCTTCGATTTATTTTGTGTTTTTATTTCCATACCATTATATTATAATATTAATTTTCGTCTCGGTAAATACTCGCGCGGACACCGTTTTATATACATTGTCTTTCGATACACGTACGTAAACAAAGAGTACACGTCTTACGCATATACGTATATATATATATATACACACTTTCGAGTACACAATCACCGGAACTATTAGTCGCGAAAAAAATAACATCCCGTTAGATTAATATTAATGCAATTTTCGTTGTCTCGCCAACACAGGAACTGCAGAATGTCACACAGTGTGTTTGTGTTTTTGTATACCGCTCGTATGTATATGCATTAGACAGTCGAGATGAATTTTATTAATTATAACGAAACGATTGATAATTATCACGATTTCCAAGAGGAATTTCGCCGGCTCGAATTCTTTAAAGGGATAAAAAGTAACTGAAGCGATCGATTGAATCGAGCACGAATGAAATTTCAAGGGAATATTCAAAAAAAAAATCTACATTGACGCGGTAAGGTCAACGCTATCGATGTTTCACTTTAACATACAAATAATAGTTTATAACTCATTATTCTGAAATAATCAATCACGTGTTTTGGGTTTTTTCTCATTTGATTTTATACTAGCAAGTACATAATACACATAAAGACGACGCGACGTAAGAAACAATAGACTCAGCCAAGGTCGAGACGATTTTTTTATGATGGATGATGTTACCCGCGCAGCGTATAAAAGTCCAAATAAGAACATATTATACCGTGTATATTATTATAGTGAGCACATCATAATGTAACGCGTATACGGCACGAGTAATTTTCGAACAGGTGAGTGAGTAGTAATAAGTTGTCGGAGAGCTGTGTATTGTACGCCGGCTACGAATATATGCGACGTAATCAAGTCGTACGCGTGTTAGACAGTCGAACGATTAATTTGATTAATCATTTGATTTAATTATTTCCTATTTTGGCGGACAAGCGGGGTTTTTATTTTCGTCGCGCATATAATCTCATCATTGTTGTTCGCGTCTTCTGGCAATCTTTCCGATTCGTTTTCTCCGGTCTCGTTAAAATTCGAATTTATTTAAGTCCCGTTTCAGGAACGCGCGCACGAGCACACACGGTCGCCAAGTCGCTACGTCTAATCGATATATTCATAAATACGTGTTGTTATACTTTCGGAATGTGGGTAAACAACTGATCAGGTACAGGGGGGGGGGGGGGGAAAGGAACGAGACCCTATTCCTAAGACACGGCTGACGACGACGACGAAATTTTATACGTTTAATATTGGGTGTTATAATAATATGTCGTCGAGTAAAACGAATCGACGTGGCGTTGGCGTATCGCCGCCGCTACGCAGGTAGATTTTTTTACACCGTAACCGTCAACCGGTTATTTTCGGGAAACGAAACACTCGTGTGTCGCCAAACCCGCGCGTTCGTCCCGAGTGCGGTTAGCGCGCGTAACCCGCTCGAGAATTATAACGGTCGCGCGATGTAATGTATTATGCATGGTTTATATTATGTAGAGTTACGTTTTTTTCTCACATTTTGCGTTCCACGGGTATCGATGATGCGACGACCAATAACCGTATTTGACGAGCATTTCATATACATAGCCTATACTACCTATAGCGCCGATCGGATTACTTTCTTAAACACGAAGTCATCGTCTTGGCCGGCACGCCGCCGCCCGAGTGGATATCGCCACGAGGTTAGGCGGCATCGGCACGATAGCGGCGCGCATCGTATTATTATTATTATTATTGTTATTATTACTACAACGGTTAATATCAAATACCTATATATAGGTAGAATGCGAGACGTGACCGTCGTCGTCGAGAGTGAGACGGCGGGGACGAAATACGATTTGTACAGGGTGATCGGAAATGTGCTCGGTACGACGACGACGTCGATTGTGGGATCTTCTAGTGCGTGTCGTATTTCTCATGCCCAATACATGCATACGTATTATTATAGAGACCTACATAGTGTTGTTGCGAAAGGCCGACAACACGAATAAAAGTCGCGCGCCCGAACACGATTTGATGACGTAATATTATTCAATACTCGATGCTCAAGCTGCACGCCAAAAGACCGAGGAGGATCGTTGGCGCACATTATACTATATTATAATATTGTCGAGTCGTCGTCGTCGCCGGCCGCGATCGTGCCTAGGAATATTGATGGCCGAACAACAATCGTCGATCGAGCGCGCGTTGGCGTTTCGTTAGTATGCGCCGGAGTGTATTAGCACATCGCCGCCGTCGCCGGAAAAGACGACGGCGACGACGACGATGATTCATCCGGGCGACGGCCGCGCGCGCAGTATACATTTCCTCGAGTCGTCCGGGCGTGACTGCCGGCGTGCGTTCGTAAAGACCCGGAGAGAGAAGAGCAAAAAAAAAAAAAACCGAAATAATAATGCACGATAGAAATGAAAATAAAGACGAAGCGAATCGCGCGGTATTGTATTTAAATGCGATCGCGCGAGTGTGTGTAACACGCGTGTGTATAGTATACCCACCGCGGGAGATTTCGGGCCGCTCGTTTGTTATGATATTTTTCGAACATAGAATTCGGTTCCATCCGGGTTTTCTGCCATATTATTATTATTGCGTTAAACTGTTGACGTGCAGATTTTTCGTTCATCAGTCAATACTATGCGTGTCACTCTCGAATACATGGTGGAAAATGACGTATTGAACGCGTTTCAAAATTAGAAAAAAAAAAAGAAATTAAAAAGTCAAACGATAATCATTCGGATTCGTATTTTATTTGAAACATATTTCAGCTGGAAAAGAATTTTCTAAGATTTTTGAAACGTATTCGATTTAGTTTTCTCAACGATTTTATGACATACCTACTATGAATAGTATCGTTTACTTTTACGACGTTTTGGATTCATATGAAACCTTTTCACGTAAGAAGTCGACGAGAAAATGTTTGAATTTTTTTTCTTTACGAATTCGTGCAGTTAAAATAATAAACATCTTTTTTTGGGGGACAGGTCCTTTGATATTTTTCCGGGCCTAGTTCTCTTACCAATCCGCCTCTGTATACATAAATAATATTGTGCTATCGACAACAACACACACGCAAACAACCTGTACGCAACGAATTTTCTGCTCGCACGCACGCGCACGATGTGCGTACACGTACGCGTTTGCACTCGGGGCTTTGGCGATTACACGTCGTTTATTCCGAACAATAGAGAGCAACGCGACCGAGGTATATATGTATATTTTTATATCGTAAAATATTATTTTATAGCGAGTATGCGCAGTATTTCGACACGCGTTTTCTTCCATTTAAAACGAGATTTCAGTCAAGACTATACCAAATACCACTCGCCAGAAGCCTGAAGTGACGACGAGATACACCAAAGACTTTTTGAAACAATAGCTTCTTGTCCAACCAATACCAGTAGACGGGCTTATGATAAACAAAAAAACGGGGATCTAAACCGTCTAGATCTCTAGTACAGTACAGTGCACTGCTACAGTATTAATTATACAGTGAATAAATATCACCTCATATTTAATAATACATTATTGCTTTTAATATATATAATATATATATTGTTATTGTATGCGATATAAATCAAACAGTTATTTTGTTTTTTAAACAATTGAGTGTGAAACAAAAAAAATAAATAGTTTTTTTATGAGTGTGAATAAATAAATGTGCAATCGTGCGAATAATTTGTATTAAAATTTTGGTGTGAAATTGATATCTATTGGGAAAAGCGGGGAATAGACCCCTCTTTGGTGTACTGATGATAAGAACGGTGGGTGACATGTTCTCGACGTCGTCGTACGAATTATTACTTCGAAGACCGAAAATCATCACACAACGATCTGGCCGGCCGTTTTTCGGTGTTTTTCACGCGTCCTGCACAGCCAGCCCCCGCGTGCACGCGGTAAATCTGTTTGGAACCGACACGGGCCGCGGATAAAGCATATTTTATTGTATAATATGTATAAATATTCTAGTCAACAGTGTTTGAGTGTTCGACGAGAATCCCTCGGCGATGTTCGGGCAACGAAAACGATTTCGGTAATCATATCACATGCGCCGTCGTGTACGACCGCCCCCGGAACAACGTTGTCGGCTGCTCGCGGGCGCGTCTGTTCGTACGCTATTATGTTTTATACGTCGCGTACGAGTAATATCGTGTTTGTTGTGCGCCTGCGAATAGGCGCGTGTGTAAAAAACTGCCGCCGCCGCCGCGAGGTTCGCTTTTCGCGCACACCGCGGCGAATCGCATTGTTCGTCGCGCGCGTTAAACTATCTACGCGAGGTAAGACGCGATGTTTTCGCCTCGCGAAATGTAACACAGACTCGCGTGTCCGTGTTTACCATCCAATATCGCCGATAACCGCGTCCCCATTACATCGCGCCGCTTACAATATAACGTAGTTACAATACCCGGACGGCATTCGATGCACCGGAGGAGACCGCTGCGAGCGCGTACTACATTGAACATTACATACAGCAGCGACTGCAACACACGACGACGTGTAATATTATTGTGACGTGCTCGGGAAAGCAAAAACTCGCTCGACGATTGTGCTTTCGGTTGAGTAATACGCGCACACGTATATGTTGCGGCGTGTGGGACAGGCGCGAATCCGAGGGGGGGTTTCGATGTCAAAGGTTTTGGGTTTTCGATCGAAATTTTCCGGGTAGTGGGCGAATCGACAAAAACAGATCAAGTGTGTATATGATACGTACGTATGTGATACCGTACATCAAATGTTATGTTGTTTTCGTAAATAATTTATAATAATATTCTTTTGGATTTGTTTTTAAAACTCGTGAGTCTGGACGGTCGGGTCACAGTTTGCAGTCTCGTTGTTCGGTGGTATTATATCCTTCGTAACGTTTGGCACACTTGAGCACTTGAGATTTTTCTGAAATATTATTGAAATTCGGCCAGCGCAATCGGTAAATGATATTGATCAGACTCAATGAAATCGCATACTTTGGATTCGGACGCCGAAATTCGTCTCTCTCTCTCTCTCGCAGCTCTCTTCTTAGATAATATATATATACGTAGGTACGAGAGACGGTCTAAATTCGCATTCGATCGTTTCTATAAATCGTTGCGAGATAGGTATGTATTCCGAAAGACGTTTTGTGCGGTCATGATTCATGTACACTTTTATTCGCGCGCATACGTCATGTCTCGATTACTATCGTTCTGTTTTCGATAATATTCTCGCGGCGATCTGCTGCAGGTCATACATACGACGTATTATTTATACACTTCCTGCCCGGCATCCGCAATTACTCGTTTTATTATTATTTTTACATAATCTGTAATATTATCGATATTTCACTTCGATTTGACGTTATAATATACGTAACGTGCGCGTTACTTCGATTGCGATGTTCTCAAATTACAACACGGTTTTAGTAGTTTGTAGTGACGCGTAGTGCGCATAGTATTAAAATATAGTATGGTCGGTCGTACGCGTGCGATGAAGCATACGAATACGTATTGCACACGCCGAGTCCGACGGTTTTCGTAATAAATACAAATTACTATCGTATTGTGTTATTTATACGGGAGGGAAAATATAAGTATTCGCCTTTTACGGGCCGCGAAAACGCACCGGCCGAATGACGCAGCCGAATCCCCAGACCTATATAATATTTTATGCGTAAAAAATCGCCGTCGGTGGCGTGCACGTAATGGCGAACCGTTATCGCGGTGCCGAGCACATATACATCCATTTGTTGCCCGGCAATCGCTATTGTAATCAAAAGCCGATTACAATGACACGATTTGAAGCTCGAGCATCTTCGAACGCGATTTCCATTATGGCGGCGTGCACGTTTCCTACCGCTTCGGTATAACATTACCGCGGCACCCAATAGTATTGTTGTTGTTGTTGTTGTGTTCAGTCTCGATTTTAGTTTTTTATTTTTCTTCGAGTAGACGTAACTCGGATATAATTCGATGATTTACTAATTTTGACACTTCTTCTTCTTCTTTTTTTCGTCACGTCTTTGTATTATACGCATTGTGTATTTGTTTATTGCGAAATCGTTAACGCGGCAAACAGAAAATTGTTTTCACGACGAAAACTCGCCTACAACTCGAAAACAAAACGAATTCGTCGTCGTACGTATTTCGTTACCCGTCGTTCGTTATGGTCGTCGATCGTAAGCTATAGGTGTTTTTTCCCCCCCTCGATATTATACTTAAACTAAAATATTTTCGGATTTTTAATGGAAAACCCTGTTCGTGACAGCGCTTTCGCGCAAAACACGATGGTATTTGATCTGTGCGAGCCGGCGCGGCGTCGCGCCTGCTGACTCGCGTGCGTGAGCATGACAAATAAATCGTCCGAACGCGATCACCAAAAACTATAACACGCCGAAGGTCCACTGACACATTTGTAACGGATGTAAACGTGTTAAACTGTTAAACGGTCATTGATTAATTTCACGTGGACGTTTAACGTCGATTCCGTGCATGTATTATTATAGATTGTAAATAGCGTTTAATAGGTGGTGTCTGTCGTGCACGAACAGAGAGTGGAAAGGGAACGGCGGCCGCGCGAAAGTGGCACAAGAGGGCACAGAGGAAAGTCGGAACTTAGCCCCCGCGGGGGCTCTTCTCGACAGGTTCCTGGTTTTGGGGTCATCTACGGCGGTTATCGTTACTCGTTCGATGGTCATCAATATTCACGTTTGACGGCGATTATTAATACTATTTTTATATACTGTAACACACATGTGCCGATATATTCACATACGTATACTATAATATAACTATCTCTTAATTATTTTACTGTTCGATTTAATTGACGATTACAGTTTACAATTATTATTCGTTTTGACTGGTCAACAACCGCGAAACTATTTTATGCGCATTTGCACATCCATGTAGACGTAAAATTATTTCATACGATGGGTAGTTGGTTTTATTCATTCAATTTCAAAAACCTAATGGCCAAGATAAGTATATGTACAATGGTTTTTTTTTTATATACAATAAAAAAAATTCCGCGTAGAAATATTTCGGAACAAGCAATTAATGGTTTATAACTTTAACATTGAAAAAAACCTAACGTTATAGGCCCGTAAAGGAGTTCAGGTGTGATTTTAAAACGTTTATATACTTTCATTTAGCAATGGAATTTTAATAACGATTTAGAAATCTAATTAAATATAATGTTTTAAATTGTCTAAACATTTTAGTACAGTGACGAGGTACGGCGAGAAGACGACTTGTATGTAGTTAAAAACCCGTCCGGAGTCAGTGCCACATAGCTAACTATTACTTTCTTCAGTGGATCGGTTTTTTTTTTTTTTTATTTCATATATACAGGTACGTATAACGTACATGCTTAAGTAAACAATTCGTATACGTGTGAATGGTTCAGATTCATAGAGATAATCGTACACACACTTCTGCCGCGGTTCAAGGAATCGTTCCGAAGAATAAATGGTGGACACCCGAAGGAAAAATATTGGATTTGTACCAAGACCTATCTCATTACCTCGCGTTATAATATTATGTATCCCACTAGATCCGCCTATCAGCTGCCACGCCTATACGACTGTCTGGAATGCCGTGTACATTCCCGCGGAGCGACGACCACTTTAAAACTCATGACACCATCGAATTTATTATGCGCACTCTAATAAGAAGCTTCTCCTCTCGTTCGTCTCGACGTGAATAAGTGTACGAAAAATTAAAAACAGTCGGACGTATTTTTTAATACCTACTTATCCGTTTATGTTTATGTTTACTAAATAGTGTTAGACTAAAACGCAACGGCGTGTGTAAAAAAAATATATACGAAAGACTTGTGGTTTTAATCTCCGTTTCCCTGAGCGTATTTTCAAAAAACAAGTGTACAAACGCCAAGATAATAGTAAACCGCAAAACGAGTATACGCAATTTATATGAAATATTTATATACTATAGAGAAATTATGGTACATTGGTACAATATAAGACAACGTTACGATTGCACTAGCTCCACCCCGATAAATCGATCAAAACGCGTGATATCATAACGCCTAATGTTATTCGTATTACGCTATACATATATGACGGTAGGAATTTTAACCGAACGTTACACAATTCGTTCAAGTACGTTAGTCTATTGCTTTGTAGGTACTTTCAAAATATCACTTTTATATTGAATATTTTTAATGGGAATGTTTTTGCATTATTTAACGTAATTAAAGCGCCAAAAATAATAATAAAAACAAAAAAAAAAACTGTAAATTTAAATTTTTAATGCGTCGCTGATACTATAGATAGTCTTGATATGGTATTAATTTGTAAGTTATAACTCATACTAAAACTACTTAATTACCTGCGTTATTACATATTTGACCTATAATTATATAATTTATATCACATTAATGGTAATTTATAATACTTGTTGTTTTCATCAATATAGGATGCTGGAAAGTTATATAACCAAACCATGGTTATAACTGAATCAGTAAATGTAACGGTTCGTATAATATTTGTCGAGTTAATTCTTTTTTTAAGTTATTTTTGCTTACTCTTTAAAACTTTAGAACTTCAGAATCATATTGTATTATTGTTAGTATTTTTATAAGTTGATTTTATTGATATTTATTTTATGAGCGAGTTGTTTTAATATCAAAACGAATTCTAATTACTTTTTAAGTTCACAAATATTTTTAAAAATTATTATAAATATTACTTATTACGCACTATTGTTCTTCATAAAACATAATTTAAAACAATGCATATAATTACATATCATTAAAATAATTATTGTTTTCTAGTTTATGTGCTTAAAACTATTTTTTGATACATCATAGCGTATTTTAACAGAAAAATAATTATTTTGAATATCATTAGTTTTTAAATACGATTGTGTAAATGATTAAATAATATCTAATCATTATGTTCGTACTAAACTTTATTAATTATTTTAATTTTTGTAGAATAATTATAAAATTTTATTTTCATGATTTTAAATATTTTGTAGGAATTACTGAACAGTTTCCGCGATATGTTCAAAATTTCAAACAAAAATAATTGAAATAAATAAGTCGATTTCACCATGATAAAATTGTAAATAAATTAAAGTTACTAAAGAGTAAACATATTTTGCATCACGTCGTGGACAATGGTTTAATTTAAAAATGTTAAACGTACTCATTTCGAACTCAAAAATCCCAATTAGTAGGTAATTGACGTATTGTTATTTTTAGAATGTTATTCGTTATGCGAAAATGCAAAAAATCGCCCAACTCACTAAAACTATATAATCGTTATATAGGCAAGTGTCGTACTCGTCAATACGAGCGCGTCGGACGTCATACACATTAATAATACCATGTGATAAAACGACGATTGTCTTACGACCGGGAGGCTATGTGGTACATCCACTATACTAATTTTCGGAACAACAATGTTATTCAATATAAAATACACCTGTATACTATATGTAACGCGTCACAATTGAGTTTTGTTTTGAAGAAGACAATACGACTTTCGAGACCATTATTATCATGCGGACGAGTGGGTATGCTTTATACCACACATTGGATATTATAATGTAAGTACTGCGGGGGTGCGATGCGACGGACAACAACGGTCATGGTCCGTCGTCGGAGATAAATCGCGTTGTCGATCCGGTATCGCGCGAAAATCCGTCATCCACCCCGCATGTTATTATATCATCAAAGCCAGGGATGGACTACAGGGGCTCCACTCCCGAAATGACGGCGGAATCGTAGAAATTATTTTTAATATTTATACCGTCGATATTCTTATCCAAGAGTTAACTCGGAGATGAACATTTGTATTATTTGAACCATTTAAATTCGTTATTTAAAAGCAAATTAATAAATACTAACCCCCCACCCCGAAAAATAATGCCGACTGCGGGCCTAATTATGCCAAATATTATACGCATTATATAGACGGTATGACTGCATAATAATATATGATGACAAATCCGTCATTGTTACCTGTTGCGGCTGTGGCGGCGGCGTGCGTGCGTTTATCTTTTTGTCTTCACGGGCCTCTGGTGATGGTGCATGTTCTGCTTCTGGTGCACCACCTGGTCGACTCGATCGAGCTCGTCGCCGGACAGCTCCAGGTCCTGCATCATCTGCATGATCTCGCGTTCTTTCTTCATGTCCACCTTGTTCGGGCCCCCGTCCACTCCGTTGGGCACGATGGGCGGCGCGGCGAACTTGAGATTGGCCAGCGACCCGTACGACCGGGACCGGTGCTCCTGTCGGATCGAGTACGAGAACGCGCGCTCGTTCAGGTGGCCCTTCCTCCGGTAAATGCCGGTGCCGTACACCGAGTCCTCCGTGTCGTCCGTCTCGTCGTGCGCCGACATCATGCCGTTCCCGTTGACCCTGTGCCCGTTGACGGCCATCTGTGGCGGTGGCGCCGGCGGCTGCTGCTGTTGCATCATCATCATGCCGCCGCCGCCGCCGCCCACGCCGTTGACGGCGGCCATCTGCGGCGGCATCATCGGCATCATTCCGACGCCGTTTACCGAATCCTTCGATTTCTTATCCTTTTTGCCCTTCTTGCCCTTGACCGCCGGCACGTTGTTGTTGTTGTTGTTGTGGTGGTGGTTGTTGTTGTTGGCGTACTGTTGCATCAGGTACGCTTCGTGCGGGAAATGCTCCGGCTGATAGGACGCGACGGGACTGAGCGGCCGCGCGGACGGCATGTAAATCGGCTCCTCCATGGCCATCGGCACGGGCACGGGCACGCCGTGCTTGGACTTTTTCCCCGTGTGTATGTACATCGGCACGGGCATGAAGTTGGCCGGCATCATGCCGGGCCTCGGCACCGGCATCATGCCCGGCTTCATCTTGTGCATTTTCTTCGGGTGCGGTAACGTGGTCGGCACCATCATGATGGGTGGCGGCGGCGCCGGCTGCTGCTGCTGCTGCTGCATCATTCCACCGGGATGATGGTGGTGCGGGTGCGGGTGATATCCGTTCATGGGCCTGAGCATGGTGCCGCCGCCGCCGTTGGAGTAAATGTGGTGATTGGGCGGCGGGGGTGGCGGCGGCTGTTGCATGAAGCCCCTGGGCGGTCCGCGGCTCACGATGGTGCCGTTCAGCGACACCGAGCTGCGGCCGCCGTTCATCGGACGCATCAGCGACCCGTTCAGCGACGGCGCGTACAAGTCCTCGCGGCTGCCGCCGGTCGGCGTCCTCTTCCGGCGCGGCCTCTCCTTGTTCTTCTTGGACTTGTCGCCGTCTCTGACGGGCGGTGGCGGCGGCGGCGGTGGCGGCGGAGGCGCCGAGCCGCCGACCAGCTGACGCGGCCTGCTGGACCGCGAGCTGCGCATCGTGTTGCCGCCGTACAAGTCCTCCTTTTCCGACACGTCCTTGGTGCTGCCCACCCACACCTTGTGGTTCTCGTCGCCGTTGCACTCGGACGACAGGTCGTCGATCGAGTTGGTCGACGCCTCCAGCATGGTTATGCCGTTGGAATGGGCGCTGTTGAGCGTCATGGTGCTGCCGGCCGTGGCCGCCACGCCGCCGTTGGTCATGCGCCTCCATCCCTCGACTTTCTCGATGGTGTTGTTACCCATCGACCTGTTGGTGCGCACCGTGCCGTAAATACTGTTGCCGGCCGTGCCGCCGCCGCCGCCGCCGTCCGATTGTTTGGCGTACGACGAGTCGGCGTACGCGTGGAAACAGCACCGGACCAACGCGTTGGCGGCCATCTCGCGTTTGCATATGAACGTGTGACACTCGAGCACCTTGATGCCGGACGTGCGGCGCAATATGGCGGCGAACAACGGCGGATGATTGGGATTCGGAGACCGCGCGAACGGCGAGTCCAGCGGCAGGAACCTGGGCTGCGACGAGCTGCTGGATTTCTCGGGCACCAGCACGAACCTGACGGCTGCGCAGTAGTGCAGCGACTCGATCGGAAAGAACCGCGTGATCTTCTTGTGATTCTCGTCCACGTTCTCCAGCAGCAGCCCGTTGCTCCACACGCTCAGCCACGAGTCGATGCCCCGGGCGCCCAGCGCTCCCTGTTCCGGATACAGCTCCTTCAGCGGCTCCTGTATGCCCTGCAGCCCGTCCTTGGTGATGTGCGGCACGGCCGAGCCCAGATACAGCACCCGGCACCGGCAGATGGGCGTCGAGTCGGACGGTCTCATCATCATCATGCTCATGATGATTTATGTATATATTTTATGAATATTATGTCGTATGTATTATATCACGTGGTCGGACGCGATACGATGAATACCCGCGCGGGCACGACAAAAGTATGAATGTATGAGCGCACGACGATTCACCGTCACATCACGGGGATAGGGGAGACGAAGATAAATAGATAAGCACGTTGCTCGACGAACGAGCAGCGCGTTTGACGTATACTACACAAAACTATACTGTAATACGTACGTATTATATTTGGCCGATATCGAAACCGACGCGTATCAATTGATACGTTTGCTTTAAGTACGATCTAACCACGACTTGAGAGAAAAAAAAAAATCACTTATTCGCGCGGATTGCGAACATGACGGCAAACCGTTAGGCGTTCGCGCACTGTTCGCCGGGAATACGAGCGACCGAAAACAAAACAAAAAACCGAGGGGGGGGGGGGGGAGGAAACACGATTCGAATCGCGGCGTGCGTTCAAACTGTAGCGAACACGAGTGACGCGCGACGAACTCGGAATGAACACGACCGCGGATGGTGCCCCATAGACTGACGGAGCGGTCGCAAGTGACCTGTTGTGCAGGTTACAAGCCGAGTCTCCCACCACTCGCCGACGTCGTTATTTCGCTGGCATCCACGAAGATAGTAGTAGTCCCCTCAGGTACCGAGGTACCGGTTCACCTGTTGATACCGTCGCCGCCGCCGCCGCCGTCTACTTTTACCTACGGGCATGTTTTGTCGGGGAAAAAAATAACATGCGCAGACGATTGATGTTTCTTTTTCTTTTTTTCTTTCATATTATTATTCGAAGTATTCCATACGTTTTGTAAATTCTTTCGTCATCGGAACGAAAGGCGTACACACGCGTATATACATATACGTTCGTACGGAATAAAGGCATCCGCCCCGGTATAATATTATACTACCGCCTCTATACGACGTATGAAATCATACCGACCGCGAACTTATACATCGAAACGCGTTTGTTTGTTTTTGAGTTTAAAACGTTCCAGATTTTTTCTATTTTTATTTTTATTCGACGACTCTAATTTGTACGGTCGCAAGACTATTTCGAATATCGCTAATTCGCTACTGATCAATATTGTTTTTGTTTTTTTTTTACTTTTGGACACTCATTTTGGATTTGTTGAAATATATTTTACGTGTAAGCAACGACGTGAATTTAGTTTTATTGTTTTATACTATGCCTATATACATACATGAGATTTTTTCGATTAATCAAATGGAAATGTGAACATTCAATCACGTTTAAAATGAATTTCCTAATATTAATTCAAATTAGAATAATATTAACGTTAAGTAGTTGATGGATAGGTCAGGTACCATGTACGTTTTTACTGCGGTATTGAAATGATTGATATTACCTACAAGATTACAAAATAGATTCTTAATATTCTTTAGGTATGTCATAACGTATGTACCTATAAACATCTTATGAGAATGTTAGTTTTAGTAGGTAACCGATTGAAGTTAAATTCGTCTAAGACGGACCCTGGATCACGTGTAAGTCTGCTCAAGGGCGAAAATTCTATTTGGTCCTGATGGTCCTGTCACAAATAATGCTATAAATATTTTACTGGATATAACGGAAATCGTCTAACGATTTTTACCGCAGATACCGCATCAGGTAGTGGCTAACCATATTATGTAACGTTGTACATTATTCTGATATATTATTCCAGAGAAAACAATTATACGTTGGTAATGTGGCAATTAGTAAATGTTACTATTGGTATATTATGTACATTATATATTCACAGACTTGATTTTTAAGTATAAATAAATCTTTTTAATTTAAAAACTTAAATACTTTATATTTAAATTGTTTACACAAATATTTTTCTATTTGTAGAAAATATTTTATCCAATAATGAAGGTCAAATGGTCAATCAAAGAAAAAGGCGAAAGGTTCTCGTTCATATTCATATAAGAGAATTAGAAATCTATCTTGATCGTATTCCTAAATGGGTAATATTTTCTGTCAACAAGGTAATTTTCTTTTTTAAACTACTCTACTAAAAAAACTGTTCTTTTTTCTATAAACATGTTTCGTATTTTTTAATCACGTTAAGTAATTTTTCAGTCACTTTTAAAAATTTAAACAATACATCAACGTCGTAAAACGTAAGTATCATCCATAACACATTTTTATCTACAGTCGTTACTCATAAATCATAATCATTTATTATAATTCTAATATTTTAACATTAACATTAATAATAATTGTATTTGAGATAAATAGAAATATTAAAACTGGATGTATTCATATTGATATTAAATTTAACATTTTATTCATTACATTTTACAGACACATAAATTTGATATTTGAGTCACATAATTAATGTACAAATATAAAATTGATATACCACTATAGTTTGAAGTGAATACAGTTTGAACAAGTGCATTTGAAATATTATGAAGCCGTGATGAGTAAGTAAAGAAGAAAAAAATAACACACATAATCAATGAGGGGGAGTAGGAGCTTCCGAACTTATAATTATGGACGTAATTCTGAAGGAAATTAGAGTAGCTAGTAGCTACGTTATAATTTATTTACAGATATGGATCCATCGAAAATAGATCGTTGCATATAATTATTTCCACGCGTATTTTGCTGTTATTATTTATTGTAACTATAATAGAGTACAATACTATAGGTACAATAATAAATTGATTTGTTTATTGTATGCGATAGAAACCGATAACGATCAATAATATACCACCTATATGCAATAAATACCAAGCTAGCCTATCTATTCAATACATAATCCAAGAATGCATAGAATACCAAAATATGTGAAATAATCTCTCCGTACCACAAAACATAGAAGAAATTCTCAACGAAAACAACAGTACAACAATTTCTAACATTGTAAGATGTTAGCATGTCACTACAACATGGCCGTATTCAGGGGAGGGGTCTCCGAATTAGGTAAAAATGTACACTAAGCTAATAACCTGAAATGTCGAAGCCTTAATTTTAATCAAAAAAAAAAATAATAAACCGAGTGTATTATTTTATATATTACTTATGATGAAATTGTACGGTTCATAGACGGATATTAGAGCTTGGTAGAAGGATCATTTTAGATACTTCTTTACATAATTTTAAGTTTTTTGTATACAATTAGATAATCGATTTTAATGAATATTATAAACATCGTTACAAAAAATAAATCTACTTTACCCAACAAAACTTATCAACGTAAAAATGATTCGTTAATTTTTCTATAAATCTATACACGGACGTTTCTTGAAATAATATCAATTTCATCTCGTCTATATAATATGATATTATAGTCATTATATCTAATTATGCCTGCGTGCTAGATTTTTCCGTTAGGCACGTAACCAATGTGGGGCCAGGCTCCCTTAAATTTACTCTAGCCCAGGGCCTCCCAAACTTAATATATAATTATTTTACTTAGTATCAAAAACATGCTAGGACTTATGCACATTTAAATGAATCTATTGTGATTACTATTTAGTATTACAATAATAATTATTATTTTTAAAATATATTATATTCGTAGAAAATATAATATGAGAATAATAAATAATAATGTATCAGTGACTATTCATAGACATAATAATAAATTTGCCTATCCCAGACAGTATACCCGACTAAGTTTAACATTTCACATTTTAATCATTATATCTTACAAGATAAAGACGAAGTAAAAAAATATGGACAATTTTTAATAACAATAATAACAATACTTCTTTGTGAATATTAATTTGTAGTACGACGTATAAACAAATTGAAAAATTAAATAGGTAGGCCTAAATTCTTAACACATTTTTTATTCTGATATTTTACTTAGGTACCTGGTACCTCATTAAAGATTCAGGCATTTTACTCATAAAATAGATATATAGTAAAATTGTAAACAAAATTGTATTTAAAAATCTAAGATTATCTAGGTATTAAAAAATAATACGCACGACTCAAACTTTGACGATCCTCAAAGGGTTTTAATCAAGAAAAGAAACCATTTTAATGTTATAAAGTTTAACTCTTAAACAAAATTTTAGTTATCAATCTAAAATCCAATGTGGCAATGTCTGTTTTAAAAAAACATCAAATTTGTGCTTGAGAGTAGTACTATGAATATTACCAATTATTTGAATCAAAAAATATACCGAAAATTCAAAATTATAATTTTTCGATACAATTAAATCAACCTCAAAATTTAAAAAACCGACTGTTTAAATACAAACAATCCAATGTCTTAAAGCTATTCCGTTCTTTACCGTTTTGTAGCCATTTAATACTTTTATTTTTATCAACTCCTCAAACTATATGATTACACTATCACATATACACGGACACACGTTTAAAAGTATATTTTTCTGTACATACACTCTAATGCGACCAATGTACACACAGGTGTCTCATAAAAAAAATTACAGGTAATTTATAATGTATTTCAAATAGTCATTATGAATTGTTGACCTTTTATGTAACATTTTAATTACAAACACGTTTGGAAAAACCTTAAGTAACCATCAATTAAATTTAAAAATAAATTTTTTTATTCAGAAAACAAAATATATTTTACTTTTAAGTTGGTATAAAGAAAAAATTAGTTTATAATATTATTATAATCTATATAATATATATATATATAATCCAAATACCACTCACTTACTGATCGCTAGTTCTTAAAAACTACACAACGTACTAACTTGAAATTTAGAATGGTGATTTCTCGAATACTCTAGAATCTAGATGTACAATGAGAAAGAATTTTTGAAAATTCAACCCCTAAAGGAGTTAAAAGGGTAAAATTGGAAAAAATCGCCAAGTTAAATCACCTCATATATCGTAATAGGCAACCACTAATAAACGAAGAGAAAACTTCGTTCCGTTGAAATTGGTTATATCAATAGTACAAACTAACACAATTCGTTATAGCGAGATTTAAAGGAAAAATCGAAATTTAAATTAACATACTACAAAATACAATATGTTAGACAACGCTTGATAACGAAAGCTATATCTATTTACATTATATCATAAACAATAATAATATATATATATATATATATATATACTGTCATGCGTATAATATTACGTCATACGTATCTCCTATTCTCCTAAATATATGATCAACTATATTCAATACCATATAGAAATATAATAACAATATAACTAATTACATATCGGGAAAAACTGTTCACGGGCAAAGCCGGGTAATAAATTCAGCTAATTACATATATATATAATTACACAGAACGTTAACAACCATCCCAACTTCGTGGGATTTATGTTCAATGACAAACTATATATAATAACGGCCCGGACGATACGGGAGATGTACACGATAATCAGACGTATAGATAATAGATGTGTAGGTACTCACGGGACACGTCCGCCGCCATCTTTTCTTTCTCGGCTCAATTTCACGTTTGATCTACGCCGCTGTTTTCGAAATTTTGAGCACTTCACTCGCGTACGATTTGATTTCCGTCACCTCGACCGCGGCGGCAATCGATCGAAAATAAATAGTCGCGCACTGGCGATCGTTTAAATTTTAAACGATTAACTAACGACGAAAAATTCGCGTAAAAAAAAAACACGGCACCGGTACACGACGACGACGACGACGACGGCGAGAGACTAAAAGGTCTACCGACAACGGTCGCCGCCAAAGAAAAATAATCATACCGTTAACCGTGGTTCCAGCTGGTAACGTCGGTAACATTTCGTCAAGTACCAGCACGTATACCGAGGTAAGTGTGCGCCGGGCCCGTCAAAAAAATTTAAATATTTAAAAACAACTTTTATTTATTTAGAAAAACAGTATGCGAAGAGCATAAACAAAATATAATTAAAAAGTAATCGATAGGTATAAAAAATATTGTAATAACACATTGTGTAATAGATTTGCATAATGCTTACAATAAATACACAAATATTTTAATATCATAAACATAAAATAAATAGGTATTTATATATTATATTTATGTTTTTAGTTTCTCATCAATAACATGTACTGACGTAAAAACGTGTTTATAGTGAATGCACGAATTATGTGAGAATGCCTTTTCATTATTAAACCAATAATTCAATAGCTTATTGATTTCTTCTTTAGTTTTCGGGACTCCGACTGTCTTGCAGTGTCTAACTGTTTCACTCTAATTAATGCAATACACATAAATTAATGAATTAATCAGTAATCATAATAATTTAATAAATTATAAATAAATAATTGTCTACCCTCAAATAATTTACAACTTTCAATGGGCGGCAACAATACAGATCAGCATCTTTTTCCAACTGCATCAGCTCTAAAAGTTGTTTAAGCTCCTCAGCACCGTAAGTCGATATATGTAAAGCTACATCAGTAATATTTACATCGGGGTTTTTAGAATCGCCTACATAAATACAATTTAAAAAGATGATTTTTATTATGATTAAACAACAATAAGTCATCATTGTAACTTACCATTAAAATCAATAGAAATATTAAAACCATTTTTAACTATACTTTCATCAGTAATTGTATATTTATCCGCTGATGGTTCATAGGAATGATTTAAATCCATAAGAAAACAAAAATTGTTTTCACCTAGGTATCTAAAGTAAAAATTGTAAAATGAAGCACTAGATTTTTGAAATTAATTTATACTATTTTATAAGATAATATTATGGTATTTTCGCAAAATACCATGTTATAATAAAAATACTAATAGCCATGGATATTAATTTTTGATTTTCCATCTATAAATTTAGTTGGTTTATTTATTAACTACTTATAGATATAAAAATAAATAATATTATTACTGTTAATTACTTTTTGCTTGTTTTAATTGGTTGGTCTAACATTTTAATAGGTATTTCATCATTGGCCATTTTCTGATTAAAAATTACAGCTTCTTGAAGACGACAAATATTTATAGTTTGTATCTCATTACGTATACAACAAATCCAATTATTTTCCTGAACTTCACCAATGAGTATAAATGGTAATGATCGGCTATTTTAAAAGTAAAGTACAATATTTTATTGAATTAAAAATTAATTTAAAAAAATGCTTATATTAGACATAAAGTAAATTTACATCAATCAAGTATAGACACTGTGCTGTCAGTAACAATAAGGAGATTCTGGTAATTTAAGTAGTTTGTAATCTGTAATTTTTAAATTATATGAAAGATAGGGTATAAGGAATATGTATGATAAATACTATAGTATGTTTGATTCATTCGATTTTTCATACTAAATCATCAATAAACAATAAACAATAATAAATAAAAATAAATTAAATAATTATTTGAAACATTTTAATAAAAATAAAAAACACCCAAAATTATGTTTTTAAATATAAAAAATGTACACATTTTATTTTTCTTTAAATGGTATGTGTATTATGTAACAATTCCACATGTAACCTACAAAGTGCCGGTTGTACTCTTACACAGTGTCTATAATATAGTTAATTTTCATTTAATCAGCTCAATAATACATTAATAAAATATGTTCTTAACACTTACAATACTTTAGGCTTCCCAAAAACATTTCTTTTGATATCAGATAGTTCTACATTAATTAATGTAGAATGTCTTTTAAGATTCTTAAAGATAAATTGAAATGATTTTTTTGGCGGTTGTACATCATTTGTTTTAGTAACTTTTAATGCATTTTTCAATTCATGTGCAGACTCTTTAAATTTTTCTTTTTCATTTATACTCAAACAACCCCATAGTCTAGCAAGTTCTTTGCTTACTTTTGTAAAATCCAATCCAGGACTCTCTTGAAGAACTATACAAAATAAAAATACAGTTCATTACATGTTGTTTAAACTTATTTAGTTAGAATTCTCGTTTAAAAAAAATACTTTTTATTCTCATTTCCTTAGCAAATAATGTAAAACCTGCCATCTCTTTATTTCCCATTTGACTACTAACACTACGTGCAGTTTCACTTAGGTCTTCTTCTGGATCATCTGAAATACATTATTCAAATAACATAATACTACAAATTTAAAATTAGAAAAAACTTATTACTTCCAAGTTAATGTATAGTTCTTAACCTGTTCACTGAATATAATTTTTATTTGTATCATTGGGTTCACTTACTTACATGTTGGTGTATTCTTGACATATTTTTTAAATAATTATAATTCGGCCAACATAAAGTACTTTAATTTTTATCAGAGCCATTAAAAATGAGTTACAGAATTTGAGTGTATGAAATGTACTAAATTTTTTCTTCAGTTATAAATAACTGAAACTAACCGTGAACCATTGATTATAGAATAAACTATTAGTCTATTCTATAATCAATGCCGTGAACATGTTAATAGTTACTATTTAATTAAATAACTTGTTAAGTAAATTTTATTTTCAATGTTTCAACCATAGTAAAAAACTAAATTTCAATTATTGAAAAGAAAATATAGCAATACCTCGTATTGGTCTTTTTGATCTAGGTTGAGGTACCCAAGATTGTGGACGATTAACTAAATGATTAAGACCAGGAATTTGTTCATCAGGAACAAGAACCGTACGAAAAAGAGGAGCAAGTTTTGTAGAACTGTTTGTTGAAGTACTAGAAATATTTTTATCAATATGCATCGGAAGATTGTTTTCTGCATCAATTTGTTCATTTTGTCGGGCTTCTAAAAATATTAATTTTTTTACTAACATGTACAATAAAAAAACATTTCTAAATAATTATAGAGTTTATATGCATAGAAGTTATAATAATCATTATAAATATTAATTACCAGTATTATGTTTGGATTGAAGTATATCACTTTCTTTTTCAATTTTTGGCAATAACGTGTTTTCTAAAATATCAGGTGAAAAATCAGATTTTATTGATACTCCACTCTAAAATAATACATACATATATTTTCAAATATTATAATACCAGCAACTGTACAAAACGAAATAAAGAAATATTCTTAAATAATACCTCTAATGGTTTTCCATTCAAAACCACATCACCTTTACTCCACTGAGAAATTGATATGTTTTCAGCATTGAAATTTATAACATTTGCATTATCAGATTGAATGGTTTGAAGAGGGGCAGTTTTTTTTATATTCATTAGTTTTTTACGATATTCTGAAATATCAGTTTCTTCTATTTTATTATTTTCAGAGCCTGTATCATTTTTATTTTCTTTTGATGTAAAAGGTTCTTGAAAATCAATCTCTTCTAAACTCAATTCTTGAATAATATGTGTATGGTCATCATTGTTAATTACAGAGTTATCATTAATGATTTTAGTTGATTCGGCATTTGGAGCAAAAGAATCATCAATTTGAGACATTAAAATTGCTGGTTTTTTCACTTCAATTTCTTCTGAATCAACAGGTATTTTTCTTTTATTATTTTGGTGTGTTTGGATTAAGTTATTAACAGGTTGGTTAACATTTTCTACTTCGTCATCAAAATAATGTTTGCTTATGCAGTTTTTAAGATTGAGCATTACCATTTCCTAAAAATTAGATTTGTTTTATTTGTAATATTCGCAAAAGAATATATTATAATATATACATAACAAAAATAAAATTATTGAATACTTTTTATAATATACTTTACTTGATTATGAAATAATATTCGAGATTTATCTGGTTCTAAATTGATATCAATAGTTTCAGCAGGAATAGTTAAAGATATGAAACATGGCAAGTATTTACCAGGAGGCAAATAATGACCAAAGTAATGACTAAATTCTCCAACAACTAGCTACATTATTTAAAGAAAATATATAAAGTTAATTATTAAACAATTTAAAATACATTATCTCACCAATATGTTCTTACTTTTTCAATTTTATTATCCCTGACAGGTCTCTTGTTAACATATAAATAAATGGCATCACTAAGATTTGTTGTTAAAAAACAATTTTGAACGTCTATATTTCGTTTAGGTAAAACTATATCAATTTTGATCTAATAGGAATTAACTAAATTAATAACAAAAATAATCATTCAATAACCTACTAAATAATGAAATTTAAATACTAACCTCTTTATTTAAAAATTGTATTTGTTTTACATATTTAGTCATTGATGAAGACCAAATTTGTCCAAATGTTACTGTTAAATCATTAACAGGAGTCTTTTGCCATAACACAGATTTGTTGTGAACTAATGAAACATGTATACTTTGTTGAATAGCAGCTAATGATTTAACAACATTTTCAACTTTACGTAAATCATTAACACAGTGTTTTTTTGAGTTATAAATCTGTTTTCGAACTGGGTAGTTTTTAAACAGATCAACTATTTTAATAACTGTACCTGTTATGAACAAAAATATTTTAAATTCACAAATCATCATCAATAATCATAAATAATAATAATAAACAGTAAATACAAATACAATAAAAATATTCACACATGTATACAAAGTGTTTCATAAGAATTTACAATTTTCAAATAGTAAAATTGTTTGTTATTTTAAAATTTAAAATTAGAATATTATTTTAAGATGCCTTATGGCTTATTATATGAAGAATACCAGAAAGAAGGGTAGTAATCTATTATTGTCGATTTAGAGATATTGGTACTTTTAATTATATTGGGTGTATTATAGAATATTGGAATTCATTTAGTGAAAAAAAATTTCAGTTCACTGATATTAAAGATAAAAGATTCAATATACAAGGAAATTGTGACCTAAACTTTATTTTAACTTTGTAGAAAAAATGTTATGAGTGGACTACAATAATATAATTTCTGGGAAAGAAAATGTAGTAAACAAATGTACCTACCTTTTTGATGATGACTAATTAAACTGTTCTTTACTCTTCCATTTTTGTCCATGGTGAATGATTTAGCATAACTATCAGATTCTGACTTTGTTATTATAGTTACATCGGCTACAGCACAAACAGAACTAAGAGCTTCACCACGGAATCCGTAAGACGTCAACTTATCTAGTTTTAAAATTAATAAATTATTACAAATAAATATTGCGATACAGGTAAAATGAAAAATGTCATACCTAAATCAGATATGGCAGATATTTTTGAAGTGTAACCACGCAAGCACATCACATGCACATCGCTGTGTGAAATCCCAACACCATTGTCGCGTATTTCAACCTTGTCTAGTCCATAATTGTCCTAAACATTAAATTTATATAGAATATATTTTAAAGCTTACATACTCGCTGTTGATTTTCATTTTCGTTTATTTTACCAGACGTATATCAATAGTTGTAGCATGGGCGTCAATGGAGTTTTCCATCAACTCCTTCACTACTGACGCTACTGATGTGATGACCTGAGTGCTACTTATTAGTTTAATAGTTTCCGGCGGAAGTTGTTTCAACAAAGACATGATTTACAGAGATTTTTTACTCGTTCAAAAAAACAATCGGATAGTATAGTATTGCAGAAGTTTTCGAGTATTAATAAAATATTAAAACCCGTATGTACTTATCAATATGCTGTATAACTTAAATAATTTAAAAACGCGCAATCGCTTATCAGTTTATCACAACTAGCAGCTAAAAAACGTATAAACAATTTCTTCCATTATCTATGTAAACAAAGACCAAACACCAATCCTGTCCAGTGTCCACAGGTGTGTAGATTTTAATATAATATGCGAGGATCCGTTGTGGCGGTGGCGTGCCGTCGCGCATCGGACACGACCGAGCGGATAGCGCGACAACGACGCCGTGCTTGATGTACGCCTTCGCACGAAGTAGCGCTTCTTCAGCCGCGTCGCGCGCGCGGCCGTATACAGCTCGACGGCCGGCGCGCTGATCGCGTCGTGGACGCAGTTCATCGCGGCCAGTTCTCGTAGAGCAGCTCCCTCGGTTTCTCGCTAACTCGTCGTCCCAGATATTGCACCCGGGCGCGTCTTCCGTTCTCGATTTTTATCATTCGAGTCGACGTCGGACGCGGCCACAGAACGCGGCGGCTCCGGGACGACGCTAGCGTCCGACTCCGCTACTCGTTTTGAATAGCTCATTGCAAAATTATATGAGATTTGATCGTAAAGAGAATATAACGACAATATGCTCCTTTCGGTCAAATCAAACGATAATTTTATCGGAAAATGAACGTCCAGTCGAAATCCGTCGTCCACGGATACCGTTGTACGAAACGCGTTTAGTTTTATGGGTGTCGGTAGGCGAGCCGAATGGCCCGGCCCGGGCGAGAGGGACGGGGAATGAGATGGGAAACACTGTTCCCCCGCTTCAGGTGCTCCCTTCAAGAATTATTTTAATTTACAGTGGATTCCGCTTAATGTGGGCAAACAGGTCTGGTCCCAATTCAAATATATATTAACAAGGTTAAATAAAACCGCGTAATATGGGCACTTGATGTAATATAAACGCTTGGTTTGTGTGGCCAATTTTATTTTATCATAGAATTAGACTATACACATATTATGAATTTAAAAACGATTATCTACTTAATCAATCAAGAACACAACGCGCGTATAAATAAGTAAGTAAGAATGGTTTATTTCAAAATTTTAAGTTGATATTTCACAGCGACATTGTCATGTTCATAAACATATATTAAAACTTATCTTTATGTGTATATTATTATTATATAATACTATTTTGTATTAAACAGTAAAAATTCATACATTGAAATAATAAGGATCTTCATATTCAAATTGACAACACAAAAACTATTATTAAATTTCATTAATAAAACTTATAATTTACAATTACCAAGAATATAATATTGTATTTTTAAAAAAAAAATCTATAAATCATAAAATATTTTGATTAAATCATAATAATAAAAAAGTGAACAAAAAATATTTAAAATAACAGATATTTAAATGATTTCATAACATGAGATCAATACACATAATTATAATACATAACATACATTAAACATAAATAAAAATCCTAAATTCAAAATAAATCTAATAAGTTACTAGGCCTTCCAGTAACCTCCCATACAGTAGCTGATAATCTTCTAGAATGTTCTAGAACACATGAAGCAGTTGCCAATCCCAAATGCACACAAAAAAGTTCAAAACAACGAACTTTTCCTTTTGGCATTCTTGGGAAACATTGCTCCAATAGCTTCCTAAAATAGTATATTATTATATTACTATTAGGGCATGGAAATTCATGCATTTGCATGTTTTTACTGAGTTGCCAAAAAGTTGCTAGATAAGCTACAAATTTGAATCACAACTTAGCGAGTTCAAAAATGGAATTTCATTTTGCATATTTTGACATTTTTTATATAATATATATATGCATATTTTAGTCTTTAGAATACAATTGTATTTTACTGCATAAATGTTTTTGTTTTTTTTAACGATCTAGTATTAGACTCAAAAAATGTACTTAATAAAGTAGGTATGTTAAATGTAATTTGTTGAAAAATATGTCTGCATGAAAATAAATAGTTAAATTGTTTTACATTAATTGAAGTATGCGCCGATTTCATAAGTGGATGTTGAATAAAACTTATTTGTTTAAACAATTTATTGCCCAAGAAACGAGATTTGTTTTATTTGAAAACCTAACCAAATTACAAATTGAAAACTATAATAATTCTTAAGATAAATAAAACACAAATGTATTTTATATTTAGTTAAATTGTATATCTATGATCCTATTAGATTTATATAATCTAATTATCCATTTATATTATCATAATTTTATACTGAATATTTTTTTTGGAAATTATTATTTAAATAAATAATTAAATGCATATTTAGCGCGTTGTTCAGTAATTTTAAACACATATTTGGATGCATATTTTAATAGTTTTTAGTGCATGAACTTCCAGTCTATAAAATAAACTAAATATTACATAATAATTATTAAATTAATAAAAACCATGTTTACTCACTCATAATAGTCACCATTTAAGATTCCGGGAAATAATTCAGAAGCTATTGGCTGGACTCTTGGTTTTAATGAAGTACCCTAAAATTAAAATGATTAATGACATTTTAGGACAACAATAAATATGCCTTATTTAAATAAATGACAAAACCAAGTATTTATACTAATATTTTAGTTTGTAAAAATTTCCCATTATAAAATAGTTTAAAACTTAAGTATACTCATCTTAGAAAATGATTTTTAATCAATAATTAATGATATAACAAGTCGAAATATTTTAGGGTTTATATTGAGTATAAAGTACCTTGACTGTTAATATTTGCTCAATTTTAAAATAAATTAATATTAAAAATTAATTTGTGATAACAATTTTTTTCCCAATATGAACCGAAGTCCAGACAGGTACTGCGTTAACATCACTTTTATCTAGACCCAATAATTTAATGGTAAACAATATTCAAATAAACATAGGTCCCCCTCGAACAGTGATGCCAAATGTTGATATTATTAATTAACCTGTTATAGTTATAAATTATAGAAAAAACAAAAATATATTTCTTAAATTAACCACATATATTGAATCAAACATAATTCATTAAACTATTACTAAAAACTACATACCGACTGATCCTCAAACCATAAGAAATAGGAATATGTAAAAGTATTATCTTTCCAAAGTACTATAAAATGTCCATCTCTTAAATGTTGTCTGCTAATTTTGATCATTGACCATACCTGAATATAACATAAGAGTTAAAATTTAATTTAGAAAACATTTAGAATATAAATAAATTTACTTTTTTTTTAGTAAGTTCAAGTGTTTCTTGTGATGCAAATTCTAAACCGGGAGCAATCATCCGATGAGACGTTCGATCTACATAAATAAAATGTACAAGACCAGGAAATTCTTCTAAATATTTGTTAATATTTAGAGTCGACCTTGTAAAATTAAATAAGTTAAGAAAAATGTATTATCTTATTTAATATAACATATACAATTATATAGTACAGTGATTCTCAACTGCCGGTCCACAATTAAAAGTGAACCAGTCTGTATTGTATTGGAAAAAATGACTATTTAAATTTATGTAATAACTAAATTTAAAATAAATGCAATTAAATTAAGTTTTGAGAATAATTATTTATTTTTGGTACATAATTTAAAAGGATATGATCTCATTGTAAAATTGTTCATTGCTTTCACCTCAAAAAATGAAGTATAATCACGTAACATTACACTAACCAAAGCAGAAGCTTCACCAACTGCTTCTTTTGTATAATTATCAATCAATGATTCATTAAGCATACAATAATGGTGAAGATCTTTTAAACTGCATATTATATTCATATTACTCGATTCTATAGCAGTCAAAGTTGTACTGTCATTATTTTTTAAATACTCAAGATATCTCCTAAAAAAATTTAAAACATAAATTGAATATTAATTTTTTTAAGTACATAATATAATATAAATAATATTAGTACTTTTTTAATGGCTCCCATCTAGTAGCTAAAGTAGTGATTATGCCTAAGACACTTCGAGTTGGTGCAAATGGTGCATTTTTCTTTTTAAACATATCAATAATTTTTTTCATAGAACTATCAATAGTATCATAAGAAATTTTAAGTGCTTCCCGATCCACAGTTCCTCGACTTTGTATTTCTTGAATAGTACAAAATGATGTTAACGAATCTATCACACTACTATTAAATACATCATTTCCAATCTAAAAAATAATAATAATAATTATCTAGTGAAAAAAAAAATGTTTGTAATCAAACATTTTCTTAAATTAAGTTTTACCTCATGAATAATAAATAATGGAACTCCATCAGTAATATATGATAAATGTACAGCATTCAATTTCAAACTATGTTGACCCAGAAGAACTAATAGACTGTTAATCTTATTTCGTGGTAATGACACATCTAAATTTTAAGAAAATTAAATTAATTGTAAATATATGTTGAATTATTAACTAAATTGGAAATTACCATTTTCCGATTTGAGTTGATTATCTTTTTCAATAATTATGACATCAAGATCAGATGTATCTTTAGATTCACAATCAGCTATTTGTACAGCTTCAGCTAATAATGCTAAGAATAATGTATCACCTGCAGATAGGTCAGTTGCATTACGACTAAACAAATTAATTTAAAAACATTATGTAGTATAAATAAGTTTTAGTTAGTTAATAAGTAAAATATTACCTAGAATATAAAGTTAAAAATTTTTGTCGAACCATAATGAGTATATGAACTCTTGAAAAAGCGGATTTTGTTTTCATTTTCTCAGCTGCTGTCTTTGCTGCTGTCAATGCAGCTGTAGAAAGTTCTGTACTGACAGTCAATTGTTCAATAGCTTCAATTATTACACACTGTTCCTCACTTGAACGTTTAAGCCAAATATCTAAAAGTTTAGATACCAAAAAACGACGACGGCGACTATATTTTAATCTGTAAAATAAATACTTAAAATTAAATAAACTAATAAATATACATATTACATAAATATATAGTTTTAATAATTTCAACCAACAATGAGACATCTGAACCGCAAATTCTTTTTATGAACAATATTGATACACTAAGTACTTTTTGTTGCCAAGACACTTCTTTTTCTCCTATATAAATGAATAAATATCCCAAGTACTGAAAATTAGAAAACAACATTTAAACATGAATATAATGTTTCTACTCATTATTATATTATTATAATTATTTACCTCATCAAAAACAATATTTGGTCCATTTTGACATTGCATTGAACTGTATCGATTTGAAAAATGACAATTCATAATTCTCTGAGAAGTAACCATTGGTGAAAAAATCTGAAGTATTAAATCTGGATCAATTTTTTCGCTATCTTCTTTTTCATTCTTAAAAATAAAATTGATATTAATTTAAAGGTAATTATTAAGTACCGAGTCAATATTTACATTTCAAACAATATCTCAAACATAAATTAATAAATATAAATGAACTGGAAATTAAATTTTAAGGAAAATTATTGAAATGTATAATATCAACAAAAGTAATTGTTGAAATAGATTAATTATTTAATTAGAAATGCCTAACAATAATATTATATGACAAATGAATAAATAAATATTAGTAAAAAATGTAACCTCTGTTGGTTTAATAAGATCCTGTGAAATTCCAATTTTTCTGATGTGCACACAAAATTTTGTATCACATTTCATAAATACAATGTCATTTAAATTATCAAACACCATTAAACATCTCATGATTATTCAGAAATCTTTCTTGAAACCTGTTGAAAATATAATAATTAAATAATGTAACACGTCAGAAATAAAAAATAATAATTCTTCACATAACTGCAAATTATAATATTGAATATTACTCTCTAACCTGCACTAAAATAATAATTTTACAATGCATTAACAAGTAATGAAAGTATCACTAATCAGTATTCATATTTCATAAGATTTTATATCGAAATCGAATATCGACAAGAAGTTGTGCGTTTGTGTTGTGTTTCAACTCAATACTCAAGTTATCAGCAATAACAGATTAGGTAACAATATTAAATAACAACAAATAATATTCATAATCACTGAAATATGTCGTTTTCGATTCGTCGCACTTTGTTACGTAATGCGTCCGATTCAGATCATAAATATATAATGGTTTGAACTTTGAAGAAGTTAAGATTGAAAGTGGGATGATAACTTTTTTTCCGCATTATTAATTGTCAAAACAGGAACGATTTCCATTAAGGTTTTTGATCCTTATTGCTCTTATCAGTAATCAGTTATCGCCAGAATTGTGGAAACAAATCCTCGAGAAAAAAATATTCCTGAAAAATAAATCACTCAATTAGGAAAAAACGGACTACCGTCTTGAATACCTGTATACAATATTATATTAATATATTGTACTAAAATATATCTAAAAATATAATGAATATATTATAGTGGTTCGAACAACTTGTATTTTGAACTGTTGAAGTAGCCAATGACAATTTATCAACCTATATGTATGTGTAACAGAATGTACCTATCTAACATTATTTATAATAAAATATTATATAATTGATTTATGTTGCAACGTATGCAATACTTTTTATACAAATTCTTTATTTTGTAAATTATCTCAATACATTAACAATAATTTAAATTAAAATTTATTCCTTAAATCGCAGTGATAAATGTTGACAATAACATAAATAACAAAACAATATAGATATACATTTTAAGTAACAAAATTATTGAAACTAATATTAATTATTAAATTTATATTATTGGTTTTACTTTCTAGTTTTATTGTTTAAAAACTTATGTCATGTAAAATAGGGATTTAATGTTAAAACAGAAACTATTTGTATAGTTGTAAATTTGTATTTGTAATGTATGAAATAGATTTTTTAAATTTTTGTTATCCAAATATTTTTAAAAGACTGTTGTATTAGTTACTATAATACTGTATATATAGTATTTTAAATATTATTTTTAAGAAGTATTTGAGTAGAACTCAAAAATTCTTTTAGAGTAAATAGGTACTAAATTTACAACACTACGTATTGATTATAAATACTATTTATACTACGTATAATTTTTTTAGTTATAGTTACCTAAAAATAATAATAATAAACATTAAATTCCACAGTTAGCATAGAATTGTGTATCAAGTATGATTCACACTGAACCGACACTCACAGACCGTTACCGGACCGACAAACATTGTATGAAAGAATGTTTTTTCGATCCTTGTCTGCGCGGTGCCGGTATGTTAGATGTGAAATGTGAATTACATTATTCATTTATAATTGATTAATAATTTGTGAATTGTAAATTGTAATAAAGTTTAATGTTTATATTGCTTTATCTTTACACATTTTTTTATCTGCCATGATACCATGAAAAATTATAAACAATATGGCCGATTTTTGTGATAATAGAATGAGTTTTGATTGGATGGTTTAAACGTTATATTTTGAGTTTTTATTTTAACGGTCAGTCGATCAATCCGTTGTTCGTCGTGCCGCGTATTATAATTTATTTTCTTAGTCGTCACTTGTCGTTTGTTTGCGTTATTAGTTTTTGTTTCGTTTTACAGTAAACAGTATTCACTATTCAATAGTACTCGTAATTGTTACATTATTAACAGCATAACTGTCGCCATTAACTTACTCAACGAGTATTGAGTTTAAAGTTAAACCTCAAATTATTTTGGTTTATTTTATACCGCAGTTGATGATCCGATATAACTTCATTTTTATTTTATTGTTTTTGATAATTTTGTGCGCTTTTTGACTTAATTTGTACTTGGTAACTAGTGATTTTATCGTTAATAGTATCTTGTGGAAAAATCAACTTATTCAACTTCAGTATGGCAGACAATATTACTCAAAAAAAGAATTCTCCTAATGAAAAACCTATTGAAGTTTTCGTCAGAGTGAGGTATTTAAGAATATTTTTTATATTAAATATTCAATATTTAAACTTAATTTATTTGGTATAATTCAATTAAAACCAAAGTTATTGTTATGTTATTAAGAATAAGATTAAAAATGTTGTTGCATGCCACCCCACTGAATCCAACTGGTTTCCATGAATGTCTCGTTGTTTATTAAAATTAAGTCTCATACAATATATAATTTCATTTAACTGTTCAAAAGATATTCTGGGTACCTATGTTTAAAAATAACAAAACAAATTGGTATGAAGGCGCTTGTGTTACTGGACCAGAGTTTGTCTGAATTATTATTCTGAGCTTCCTTATATATCTTAATCTCAGCTGAAATCTGCTTCATTCCTAGGCCTAGTCTCGATGCCTGCGTCAATTGTCATGAAAGTGGTATATGGTATCCATCGAACAGTTCATGTAGGTGGTTGCTCTTGCGAGTATCTTTACCTCGAGCGTCATCATGATTGCTAGAAATTTAAGTCTTACATCTGATTGATATACATTTTATTTAAATTGAATAGTTATAATATTACAATGTATTTTTAATATAATTTATATATGTTATAACTATGGCCAGTGTAACAGTGACATAGGTCTTATACAATAGTATATATGGTTAAATGTTTTATAATATAATCTTACAATCTTATAATTTATAATATAAGATGAGCGTAATGTACCATGGTTGTGAGTGATATATGGTCCATAGGTGACAATGTATTGAATTTACTCATAATTAATAATACCTTTTAATTTTAATTACATTATTGAATAATTGTATTTATATATTTTAAAGGCCTATGAACGATGCTGATAAAAGTAAAGGTTTACCTGTTGTTGAAGTCTCATCTAACCACAAAGAAATAATAGTTACAGAAAAAACAGTTTTAGCTGATCGCCGAACTAAAACCTTTCACTTCGATAAAGTTTTTGGACAAAATTCAAAACAGGTAAATAACTTGTGTATTTATATGTCTATCATCATTTTCTGACCATTTTCAATTAAAACATTTTATTTGCCTTTTTTAATTTAAGTGTTATTTTTATTTAGGTTGATGTTTATAATAATGTTGTATATCCATTAATTAAAGAAGTATTAGATGGATACAATTGTACAGTATTTGCATATGGACAGACTGGAACAGGAAAAACTTTTACCATGGAAGGTGAAAGGTTAAATGGACAATCTTCAATATCTTGGAATAAGGTAGTATTAATATACTTAGATGAAAATAATTTTAAAATGATAAAATAATGTAGTATATAATTTAATCAAAGAAATATTGGTATATTAATCTTTGTACATATTTAAATATTTACTATTTGAAATACTTATTGGTGGTTTTAATTACCTAATTAAATATATTAAAATTATTTCAGGACCCTATTTCAGGGATTATTCCACGAGCTTTAAGTCATATGTTTGATGAGCTTAGACTTTTACAAGTGGAACATACAGTTAGAGCATCCTTTTTGGAACTTTATAACGAAGAAATTTTTGATTTATTATCATGTTCCGAAGAACCGGCTCATAAATCTCTCAGGTAAAAATCAAATTAATCTATAATTTATTATTATTTTTAATTTAATTTTTGTGCAGAATTTTTGAAGAAAAAAAAGGATCTGTAATTGTTCGTGGGTTGGAGGAAGTTATAGTTGGTAATAAAAATGAAGTATATAAGTTGCTAGAAAAGGGATCAAAACGACGACAGACAGCCTCAACTCTTATGAACTCTCAGTCAAGGTAAATAAATTCAAAATATTTTCTGTTTTAGTGTAATAACTTTTAATTATAATTTTTTTTAGTCGCTCACATACAATATTTACTATAACTGTTCATATAAAAGAGTCAACAATTGAAAATGAAGACATTGTTAGGGTAGGCAAGTTAAATCTTGTAGACTTGGCTGGAAGTGAAAACATTGGCCGGTCTGGTGCGATTGATAGACGTGCTTGTGAAGCTGGCAATATTAACAAGTCTTTATTAACCCTTGGCCGTTGTATTACATCACTTGTAGAACAAACTCCACATGTTCCATACCGGTAAACATTTAAATTATTATATTTTTGGTAATTAATTACAATTTAAATTAAATTTTTTATAGAGAATCAAAACTTACTCGTTTATTGCAAGATTCTTTAGGAGGTAAAACTAAAACATCAATAATAGCCACTGTATCTCCATCACACTGTAATTTGGAAGAAACTATGAGCACATTAGATTATGCTTCTAGAGCTAAAAGTATAAAGAATAAGCCGGAAGTCAATCAAAAATTTACAAAAAAAGCATTAATCAAAGTATATTTTATTTTCAATTTTAAAAAAGAATAGATATTTAAAATATTAATTTATGGTTTTAGGAATATACGGATGAAATTGAAAAACTTAAGCGAGATTTAGTTGCTACAAGAGATAAAAATGGTGTTTATGTTGCTGAAGAAAATTATAATGATATGGTACTAAGATTAGAAAAAAATGAGGTTGATATTTGCGAAAAAATTGCTACAATAAGGGCTGTAAATGAAGAATTAAATAAAAAAGAAGTATGTTGCATTTTAATTAATTTTTAAAAGTATATGTGTATTTTAAAAGTTTATTTAATAACAAATTTAATTTTTAATTTTAAGGAAATTATGAGAGAATTAAAAGTTGATTTAATAAGAACAATGGATGAACGTGATAGAAGAGATAGCCTTATTGTTAAACTTGACAAAGAAGCAACCAACTTAAGATCCATAACTGAAATTTATGAAAATGACATGAAATTACTTCATGACAAAATAGAACGCACTATGTATGTTAAATTTATAATTTTCTTATGGTATTATATTATTATTACACACACACATATATATGTGTGTGTATTTGTACATGTATGTATGCATGTATGTGTACATTTTGTTGTACTTAAATAAATCTATATGTTATAATATTTACTATTTAGTGATGTAGAGAAAACTAACGAATCTGCACTCGAGAGGTTACAAAATAGAGTAAAGGACACAAATAATTCATTTTCAAATACATTATTATTGTTTGAGAGTAAAAACAGAGAATATTTGGATACACAAAATGAAATTAGTGGTAAATTAATTAGTTGCTTGGTAATGGTGTAGATAATAATTTTTTAATTTTTAGATGATATGCTTAATCAAAATACTTCACTTACAAATGACCTGAACATTGTTTTGAACAATTTGAATGATCATAATAACACAACTGTTAACATTTTTACTAATATGAAAAAACAGGTAATTTTTAATTTGTATTTATAATAATTTTTGGAATTTTTTTTAATTCTGAGTGAAAGAAAAAAGTTATTAGTTTTACCACTATGTATTCTTATATTTATTTATTTATTTATTTATTTTTTTGTCTCTCATTACAATTTTGCCCTGAAGACTTGGCCTAATAATCAACTTCAGGGATTGTTTCTAATAGAGTATTTTGTTTAGTTGATGTTTTGGGAGGTTTTTTTTATAACTTCCTAACAGTTTTTCAAATCATTGAGCGAAACTGAAAAAACAATTACATAAATTAAAACTGGTAAAATGTACAGCTTTCTAGATTTTGACAAAATTAAATTTATTTTTTCATCATAGCTAAAAAAAAGTAATAACACTAATAACTGAAGAGATTTGAGTTTCATTTGATTTTCAAAATTTATTGAAAAGTCACAAAATAAGTTTAGTCCTCTTTCACTCAAATACATTTTTGGGAGTAATGGTACATAGGTTTCACCAGTAGCAACCACCCAATGTTTCTTATATGAGTTTTATATTTTACTCTTTTTTTATTGTTTCAGATAATTGATGTATTAAATTGTGTTGAATATGGGAAGAACAATTTAAATCAAAATATTCATAATTTATTAAATGAAATGCAAATATTAGAGTCTAATATTTTACAGAAATCGGAGACTATAAATACTGTTACTACATCTATGGATTCATATCATAAAGAGATTTCTAATCACATCAATGAGGTATTTTTTGTATTTTTTACCTCTTATTTTTAAATTAAATGCTGTATGATAAATTTATTCAGTAATGAATAAATAATAATGACTTTAATCCAAATTGTTATTTAATTTGAGCTCAAATTTTTTTTTTTTTTATTATTATGCATTAAAGATTTTTTGACTGTATATTACTAATTAACTATCAGTATGTGTTATTTAAGTTTTTATTTTCAATTACTATTAAAATTGAAAAAATACCTAATTTCTTTATGAATATTCAATAATACTGTTTTATTTTATAAATATAAATTATTAATTAAAAATATTAATTTATTCTAGGCAAAATCTTACAGCAAAAATATAAATGAATTACTGTGTGAAATAAAATATCGTTTATCTCTTCAAGATGACCATCATAAATCTATTGAGAATCTATATGTAAATCGCTTAAAGAAATGTTTTGAATCAATGGACATTGAGAAGCAAGAATCTTTAAAGGTAAAGTATTCTTTTGTTAAGTAGTTTAATTATAAGTTGTGGTTTGATTTGTATATAACTAACAAGATTTTTCTTGAAGATCCATAAGCCGTTTTACAATTAGTATACGTACATTAGAACTCATACAGACTGAGTAAATGTGTTTTCTATGTATGTCTCATAAGTTTTCATAGTGTAGACTTTATTTTGTGCATCAACAGACATTTACAATGAAAGCAAACAATTCGATCGGCTTGTTATTGTGTTTTGAAAAAATTATTCTAAGCTCTGCTTAGTGTTAGTCATATATGATTAACATCCATATTGAGCACTCATAAATTATGTTAAACTAGAAATTATTATAATCAGTCTTAATATGTATAAATATTATTTTCAGAAAATTCAAAATATGAAAAATAATTACGCGGACTTTGCTTTAAAATTTGAACAATTTAATGCTCAAATCCTTGAAAATATTGAAAATATTGAAAGTACAAAATCTTATAATGAAATTACTGAAGAATTCAAAACCCAAGATAATGAAATGTCCCAAATGTTTACAACTCAGGATAAAGGAATAAAAGAGATGAAACCATGTTTAGTATTATTAGAGAAAACCCTCAAACAAAATACTAATTTACTTGAACCAATTGAAGATCTTACAAATAAGGTAATTCACAAATTGTTATTAATTATTCCTTTGTATAATACAGCATATTTTTATTTTTTAGAGTCATTCTACAATGAATACTTTATCTGATGGTGCTCAATTAAAAAAACTAGCGGAAAATTGTGGTAATAATGAAAAAGAACTCTCAGCAATTTCTACTTCTTTAAATAAAGATTTTAATGATATGACTCAAAATCTAAATGCACATTTAGAAATAGCTAATGATGATATATTGGTAATTTGCCTACTTTTTATTGATTAGCCTAAAATTAAAAATTGTGTATGTATATATAATTTTTTTTTTAATTAGAAAACCTCTAAAAGTGTATCTGACCAAGTCATTGATGCTAATAAATTGATGAATAATGTTGGAAATATTTCTAAAGAATTTCACTCTAAGTTTTCGATTCTCAAAGAAAAACAGGATGATTGTGTGGGTACAGGCATGTTATGTGTTAAAGAAGAATTTTTCAGACAAGAAACCAATATAAAAATGTTTATGAACGAATCTAGGCAATGCGTTTCATTAGGTATAGTTATTAAATTAATTTTTAAAATACACTATTTAGTATTAATCATTTAAATACTTAACTATACATATTTGATATTTGCTAAAGGAGATACACCAAAAAGGAAACAATTAGACCATCCAGATTTAGTTAATACAACATTAAGACGTGAAATTACTCAAAACTATTCAGTCGATTGTGAATCTGAAACGATTTCTACGCCTTTATCTATAAGTTCTAGTGAATTGTCTTCAAATGGGTCTGAATTCAATTTACCATTAAAGGAAAATAGCCCTAAGGCTTTAAAGGTAACTTCTATCAATATTTTTTTTTATAGTGTGTTTATAATAGTTATCTATAAGTTGTATAACAATTTAATACATATATATTTATTTTTCAGAAACATGAAGATAAAAATTTCAAAAAATCAAAAAAAATATTGGTGGAACGAAATTAAATGTTGACTAGGTTACAATGTAAATAATAATTATATTCATTATTTTTATTTTTAAATATGTAATATGGTATATCTTTTTGGTTTTTATTTAAAATACAAAATTTTGATTTTTAATAACAAATTTTAAATTAATACTTCATTTTAAAAATATGTATATATTTTTTCGTACAAAACTTGGTTTGTTGCAATTGATTTTATCCAAATTAAAAGAATTTGCATTTTAAAAATCGTCTTAGTTTAATTTTTATGCTGCTTAGTTTTATATTTTATGTAGTTAGATAAGACAAGATGTCATATTTAATTTAAATATAGAATTGAATGATGAATTGTGATTAAGTTTAATTTTGTTAATTTTTTTCTTATCATTAATATGGATTATAATTTCTTAAAGATAGTTGTTTTCTCGTTTTGCCATTTATTAATATATTGTAATTAGTTACATTTTTATTGTATTGTATAAGTATCAGAGACATTTAAAAGTTAAAAACCATATTAGATAAGTTTTTTTTTCTTCAAATATACATATACTTGGAATCTAGCTAATCAATTTTTATTTCATGAAATGTATTATTTAAAAAGAGCCAGACGAAAATCAAAATTATTAAACTATGAAAAAAAAAAAACAAATAAAAATTTTTTTATATTTTGATTTATTAAATTAAACATGTATTGTAAGTACCTAGAATAGATGAAATAGATTAATAATTTTATCTACTCGGTTTAGCGTTTCCCTCAATGTTTACAGTTAAATATGCACTACAGAAAAGCTTTATCGAAAAAATTAATCAAATGTTTTTATGGTACATTCTTTTACCCAAATTTATTAATGATAAAAATATTGGATTAATCGTCTAAATTATAAACTAAAAATAATGAAAAGAAGATTGTATTATTATGCCAGGAAGATATAAATCCATGGATACAAATTTATAATAATTTTTTATTTCTATTATTTAATACTGTATAAACAATGTACCCATAACTATTTGGTATATCCATGAATTGGATTTACTCCTGATAATTTTCTTTTTAAATCAACCAACAATATGGTTAATCTTTTTTAATTATAACTTTTAAACATCCTGTAAAAATACAGAATGATAAATAACCTCTAATATCAACAATATAATTAACACTTGTTATATTAGTAGCATTGATTATAAATTATTAATAATGTATCAATAATCAATGGTAGTAGGTATGAAAATTAATAATTCTTGCATCTTCAGTTTTGATTAGATAACTTTTTCTAGCTTGTCTTTAATTCATATATTTGTGTTTTTAACCACAACTGTTTTTGAATTTTAAAGGGGTTTGTTGGACTCCACTTTCACCCCTCTTCCCATATCTGACACTGATTATAGACATTACATCTATAATATATAGGTTTGATTAGGCAAAGAGATTTAACACATTATATTTTATTTTTTCAATAATTTTCTAGATAAAACTGGAAAATTTCACCCTTCTTACCTTCATTCCCACCTACATTTTTGAAAAGACTAAAAATATTAATGCTGCCTAAGCTTCTGGGTACAAGAAGAAGTTCGCACAATACTTTATTCTTTGCCGAGCAATCGTCTTTAATCTTTGCATATTCGTTTTGTTGTTTAAATAAAATGGTTCATGTTACAAGCTAATGGCAATAAGGGGATATAAGACTGAATATTTTTTTTTGCAACAATAGGATCAATATTAATTACCTAATGCGTTTGAAATTTATTACTTATAGTTAGTTGTATTGGCCAATACCCTGATCAACTAGGAAAATATATTGTCTATACTATAAAAGCTAAAATGGTAAGATTTTCTTCATTTATCTTTAAATTTAATATGAATTTATCAATTAACAAAACCATTTATTTCTTTAAATTATCAGTTACATAGAAAATACGTATAATTTTAACAAAATCATACTCACTTTGTGATTACCATACGATCGTTTTTAATACAATTCGAATTTTCAAATGTAAGAAACCTTTGAGTGAACAATAAACGAATAAAGGGATTTTCGAAAATACGCGCGTCCCGAGTTTAATAGGTTTGGGAAGCCCTGTACGAAAACACGCCCATTCAAGAGACAAGAAACAGACCACAACAACGCGATGTTGGCGGCGGTGCAAAATTTTGGCGATTGGGAGATATTTCTTTGTTGTTTTTATTGTAAATTCGTGTTGTGATCTATTAATTTTCAAACCATCAAATGGAAACCGACGCACACATGATGTCTCAACAGTACGCACAAGCTCAACCAACACAAATACAACACCCGCCAGCTCCTCAACCAAGTACGTTATAGTCAAATCAGTTACTGAACATTGGCGTTAACGACCTATGATTGTAAATAATGCGATTGTAATGAGAATATACTGATATGTGCATACTCGTCTTTAAGCACAAACCGCAGAGGATTCATCGAGATATCATGGATCCCTGGACGCATCTAGTTCGCACGTACGGTCATGAAATCACGAATCACGAGACTAAATGAACAAATTGATATAAAATACATAACCTATAAAAATTTAAATTTAAAATGAAAAAAATAAATTTATCTCAAAACCGTAAGATCGTAAGATAGTCCCTTATGGTTATGGAGTAATCGAATATTCAATATTGACCATTGACCAACCAGGATTCTAGAATGGAACACTAAATGCATAAGATTATAATGTTATTTGTTTCTGTTTTTATCGCGAATCAATTCTTGAAGCGAATTTTGAACAACTATTCCATTGATAAACCTATCTATATTGATTAAAATCATACAAGATTTGTTGTCGAATATTATTGTATTGTATAGTTAACTACGGGAGTTACATCAGTTTATATTTGTTATATTTTCGTTTGAAATCGATCAAGTACCTATTTTGTTTTCAAATTTTAGCCAGAGAAATGCAACAGACCAGTGCACCAACATCAGCGGATGCCTGCTTAAGTATAGTTCATAGTTTAATGTGCCATCGTCAAGGATGGGAGAGTGAAGGATTTGCAAAACGAGCTATAGAATCCCTAGTTAAAAAATTAAAAGTAATTTTAAATAATTTTATTTACCTATTACTATTCAGTAATTGTAATTATTGTAGTTTTCTGATTTGCTCTTAAATATATTAAATCTATAAATAATAAGTGATTTATTAATTATAATAGGAAAAAAGAGATGAATTGGATAGTCTAATTCTTGCTATCACAACGAATGGTTCACACCCAAGCAAATGTGTTACCATACAGAGAACATTAGATGGCCGATTACAAGTATGTGTGATTGATGTTTGTATTTGTTTACTCGTAGGAATTGTTAGGTTGTATTTAAAAAAATTATTACAATTTATTCAATAATTATGATATGATCATATAATATGTTATATGTAATAAGTAAATATCATTTTTGATTTAAGTTGTAAAATGTTACAGGTTGCAGGACGTAAAGGGTTTCCGCATGTGATTTATGCTAGGATTTGGCGGTGGCCAGATCTTCACAAAAATGAGCTTAAGCATTTAAAATACTGCCAATATGCTTTTGATTTAAAATGTGATTCTGTTTGTGTAAATCCATATCACTATGAACGAGTTGTATCACCTGGTATAGGTAAATATATATATTAATCAATTTTTTGTTAATATTATTAATATGTTGACCATTACATTATTTAGATCTAAGTGGCTTAACACTACAAAGTGGTACATCTACTAATGGTACTGGCCGAATAATTGGTCTAAGAGATGAATACACAGCTGGTGGAGGAGGAATGTCTCCTTCACCACCCGGTTCTAGTCAGGTTAGCAGTTCCAATATGGACAGTGATGTATCTGGAAACAGTCCTGCTGTAACAGTTCAACATCACTTACCACCTCTATATCATCCTCAAAATCCAGCTTCTGATGTATCTCAACAGCCTACTGTTTCTCAAGCTGCTGGTAAGAATTAGCAAAATACAATTTATTCCTTTTTGTGCATGATATGATAAGTTAATTAAATTCTTAGTGTTTGGATAAAATATTTTCTGTTTTAGAACTTTTTATGAGTATTGCATGTGTAGTTATTAGTAGTACATGATTATTTGTAGGAGATATTGGTATGTTTCGGCCTACACAACAGCAGCAGCAACGCCCTAGTCATCAAATTGGTATAAATTCTCAAGTGCAGGTTAAGACTGAATCGTGTAACAGTTGGATGTCGCCGGTTACACCATCACATATTTCCCCCAACAGTAAGTTGCTTGTATTCTCTTGAGTTTCTGAATATATTAATATTAAAGTAACTAAAATCTAAATAAAACTATGAAATACACTAGATTAAATAATTTATTAAACAAATATTAGCTTAGAACAAAAATGAGCATTCAGCAACTAATGGCATTCGAGCTACATATAGCCTGTTTATAGTTTTTATCTCACCAATAATACCTTTTAAAATTAAATTCAAGTCTCTATAAGGAAATATTACAGTTTATAAAAAATACTTGACAACATTTTGAGATAACATATAGTATTTACTATTTAATATTTATTATGTATATTGATTAATTCAGAGAGTTATTAATTATCATCTGCTATGTTTTTGTAGAAAGACATTGTTTACTTTCGATTACTTTAATTACTAAAATATTTACTATTTAGTATTTTAAACAAGTTTCAAGTTATTATGTAAAAATCAATAGTATATACATATTAATGTATACAAATAATAGAGTAATTTACTTAAATAGATCCATGCAAGTTATAATTATTGAATATAATATTATTATGAAAATAAAAATTAATAAATTATAAAATTAATTTTATAATTTCTGTGATATTATTTTATAATTTGGCACAGAACCGTTTATAATTATGGAATTTGGCCCTTTAGTAAATACGAATTCCGTATCTGATATAGAAAACATAACCCATAGTTATCTTCTTTTCAATGAACATTATTTAACTTGTATTGTTTTGTAATGTTATTTATTTTATTTTTGCTATAGTTGATAATTATATTGTTATTGAAAGTAGTTTAAATGTACTGCTTGTAGTTTTTAAATTAAATTAATTAAATTATTATTTGATTGAATTTAGACATACAAATTGACATAGCCAGATAAAAATAAAATAATAAATATTTTACTATTATTAAGTGACTAAAGTGACTATTATTGTTCTATTAAAGTCAAGTTGTATAAAATATTTTGCTTAAGGATGTATTATCAAACACGCAATTTATTACAGTAATAATTTATTAATGTTGATTTATATTAACTAGTTTTTCACCTAATTTTGTTTTAGGACCTCCAAACTTGCCTCTTCAAAATCAAAGTATGTTCCCTGGACAAGACGAAGAAAATTTGTGTAATTATATTACTATTTTATTAAAATGATATTTTTATGTTTTTCAATTAACTACATTTTAATTGAAAGAAAGGTTAAAAAGAATTATATATTTTGAATAATTGTCATTAAATACAAAGAAAAATATTATTTTATACTCTTTTTACAAATCATAAAAAAAAATAGCTGAATTTTAAACTGAAAGTTATTTATTCTATTAATTTAATTCTTATTAAATTAATAAATTTAATAAAATTTATTTAAAATTTTGTTAACAGTTTTTTACTACTAACCAATTCATTTGAAAAACACTTAAGTGTTGATTTTCATTCCTTTACAGATATTCATTAGGGTATGAATCTTAATTCTTAAAGTATTTTAGAATTATTCTTTTTATATTTAATTATGATTTTCTATTTTTCAATCTTGAATTTTCATGAATTGATATGTATTTAATATATTTATAACACAGTACCTAGTCAAACAATGACACCTCATGATTATCAAGGACCTACTGCCACCATGCCTGGTACAACAACAGGCAATCGACCGGTACAAAGTACACTTACTTATACACATTCAATGCAACCTCCACATCCAACATTCTGTGCGTATATTTATTTACTTAGATTTATAGAAATTTATAAACTTATTGAATTCAATATTTTATTATGTTTTTAGGGAGTGTGTCTGAAATGGGATTAAGTGGTTTATTATCATCACAACCAGCTCCTGAATATTGGTGTTCTATTGCTTATTTTGAATTGGACACTCAAGTGGGTGAAACATTTAAAGTGTCATCAACTTGTCCTCATGTAACTGTTGACGGTTATGTCGATCCATCTGGAAGTAATCGGTTTTGTTTGGGAGCTCTTAGTAATGTTCATAGAACTGAACAAAGTGAAAAAGCTAGGTAAATATTTTTATAAAAATATTAATCATCTATTGGGTTAGGTTAGGTTTTGTTAAAATATTTAATAATATTAATTATATTTTCTATTAGATTTTACTTGGTTTAATAATTCATTTTGGTTTAGCACTACATTGTTGGTGTTTGCATTCGATTTCTTTCATCTGTCCATTGAATATTCATATGTTTATCGATTAGGTTTACTATAAAATATTGCAATACTGAGTAATTACTGGTGACAGTCACAAAGAAAATAAATACATTTTCAAATGTTTCATTTATAGATTCAATTTAATTCTGGGATATTCTGAAGTCCTAAAAAAGATTTTTGGGGGACAAATTTTAAAAAACCGTCTGGTCACCCTATTTATCTATGAACTCGTGATTTGTAACAGTAACCATTGTGATGTGTATTTATTTTGAAATAAATTGGTAAATCAACAGATTGCATATTGGAAAAGGTATTCAACTTGATCTTATTGGAGAGGGTGATGTTTGGTTAAAATGTCAGAGTGATCATTCAGTTTTCGTGCAGTCATATTATTTGGATAGAGAAGCTGGCCGAGCACCAGGAGATGCTGTTCATAAAATTTATCCTCATGCATATATTAAAGTATGTATTATTTTTTTATTAAAAATAATTATCGTTAAAAATCACTTTTTTAGTTCTCATGAAAATTTAAAAAAAATTATGGTTATATTCTTTTCTTTTAAACTATGGACAATTTACATAATACATTTTGATAATTTAAATTCCAAATTTTTTTAGTTATTTAAAACTTTGAATTATAAAAATTCTTGATATTATTCATTCACCATGTGTATGTTTTAAATTCTATAGGTTTTCGATTTAAGACAATGTTATAGACAAATGCATCAACAAGCTGAATCAGCTCAAAATGCAGCAGCTGCCCAAGCAGCTGCAGTTGCTGGACATATAGCAGGACCTCATAGTGTAGGAGGTATTGCTCCAGCTATAAGTATGTTACTCCGTAATACATAAATATATTATAGAAAGTTTTATAATTTTTTTATATTTTTGTTTAAGGCTTAAATACTGCTGCGGGTATTGGAGTAGACGATTTAAGAAGATTGTGCATATTGAGATTAAGTTTTGTAAAAGGCTGGGGTCCTGACTATCGACGAGGCAGTATTAAAGAAACTCCATGTTGGATAGAAGTATGTTATTCTTATTTAATATTTTAATTTTTATCATAATTAATATTTTAATGAGAAAAAAAATTATTTTTAGGTCCATTTACATAGAGCATTACAACTTTTAGATGAAGTTTTACACTCTATGCAAATTGATGGTCCCTCAAGAGCCTGATTTAAACCAGAAACTCAAAGTGTTTATTCGTAGTAAGTTATGTTTTAAAAAGTGGAGATGGTGATTAGTTTGAAAAACAAAGAAAAATCATTGATACCGTTGTTTCAAATTAAATTTGTCAAATAATTTAGAAACTTGAAATTTTATTTGGGCCTGATGAAAAATTGCTTAATTTTTGCTGTTTAAATTATTTTTATTTAATAAAATCTATATTCATACAGGTCCCAATTATGTTTAAAATTCTTAAATACTAATAGTTACTTTGAAAAACACTTACATTAATGTGTTGAGTAACAGGTTTCCATTATTATGATTATATATATTTACACATAACTTGATTTCGAGCAATTGTTTTTTATTTATTTATTTTATTTTGTTAAAAAAACAATATAAAGATATTTTATATTTGTACATACATACTTTCTCATATATTGCTTGTTACATTTATAGAGACCAGTATTCTTTTCTGCCAATACTCTTTTTGGCATCATAGAAGTTTAACTATTTGAAAACAAAGCCATTTGTAGATTTAAGAATTGGAATATTGGAAATATGTGTCCTTACCTGTTAAAATAAAGTTTATTGCTCTTTATGTTTTGGGCATTTCATTCAAGGTCTTTGGGAATAATGAAATTAAAATGATATTTTCACCTATCTTATATGTAACAGTAATTTATACATATCTTATTTATAATGTGCTATTCAACGATCTAATGATGCACTAAGATTTTAGAAACAGTTCCAAATTCACTATGAAGTTTACTGGAGAATACCTTTTCCAATATTTTACCTCTAGTTTTATCAAATCTTTAATGATAGTTGTTCCTTTTTACATTGTTCGATCTAACTTTGATCTTATTTATAGGGATAAAGTTGAAAATGTATGTAAATCAATTACAAGTGAATTTAAAACGGTAAACTAATATACTGTGAACAATTTGATCGCATCTCAAAAACAATTAGTTCGTAGGAATTAGAATATATCCAAATTACTATGTTTCATATATGATAGACAGAAACAGCAAGTCATGGTTTCCAATCCCCATAACCTCATTTCTCAACTACCTCAAATTTCTATTCATACATAAATAATGTATTATAAATCACATACGTATATTAAATAAATATGTATTTTAAAATATATGTCCTATTACCTCTGGCAATTAATACAAAATATTTTGAAACTGCTGTGTATGTAAAACATATTATTGTGTTGTTTATTATTTTAATTTCAAGTGTTCAAACATTTAAAGTGTTTATCTTAGTATATATAATATATATAATACATAAAAAACATACTTTGTATAGGTTATTGTGTACTTATTATAATTTATTGTACACTTATGGAGTAAGTTAAACGTTAAATATTTTTTTCTATTGATACTGTTACCAAAACTTTTATTTCTGCAGAAAACTATTTTTCAATATTATGTAAATGTAAAATGTTTTTATATTAATGCGGATGTCTATTTTTTATTGTTTTGCACTTTTTATTTTACATTTTTGTTAAGCTCTGCAATAGATTATTGATTTTTTAATTATATATATTATATATATATATAAACGTGATAGTTGGTATTATTTTCATTAACAATCCAATATACATGTATACATTTATAATAAAAAAAAAAAAAAAATGTAATTGTAGTATTATTTAGAATGACAGTTTACAGTAAAAATAATTTTGTAATAAAATATTGATTTTATTTTATACTTAGTTTTATTTTTATTATTTAATTATTTCAGGATTAAAAATAATTCATTACTTATAATAACACTTATAAATTGTACAGGCAAACCTCTAACTACAACTTGGATTTGAATGGGTGTATAAAAAAAAAGAAATTAATGAAAATTTTTCATACTCAAGTTATGAAAAGCTAGTTTTTTGGAGGACTGTGTTAACATTTTTTTATAGCACGTGAAGATATGTTTATGCAGTTGATTAAGTGCTGAAACTGAGACTAAATTCTCAATCAATTGCTACATCGTAATCTCGACCGTGGGCATCATCTGAAACATTTTCAAGCCCTAGCAATATATGCACATGTAGACTTCTGTGATGTTGAAACTTGATGCGATTAAAATAGCCTACAACTTTTAATAGGACTAAACAGAGCACATTCATATTGTTGTAAAATATTCATATCAATATTGACCAAAGTATTGAAGTAGATGGTTCGAAGCATATTAAGTGAGTACTCTGTAATGTATGTTCTGACAGATGGTTTTTCAATTACAGGGAGATTGTTGGGCTTCTAGGTGGAAAACGCCGCTCCGAGCAACTGAAATCTCCCTGGGAATTAAAAAATGACACGTTTTTGAAACAGTAAGATTTCGGTCTCTCAAAGAGGTGTTTTCCACCTCAAAATTTAAAAATCTCCCTGCAATTGAAAAATCATCTGCAAGAACATAACATATTTACACACTAATTGAGTCATTCCATTTTCTGCCTCTATAATTGTCCTTGTGCTGAACTCAAGTTTTTGGTTGATTTTCAATTTTGTATTTCAATGGCGTTTTCTCTATTCTACTGGTTCTTTCTGTTCTTGCTACTGATATTTTTTGTCATTCATTTTGCTGATGACCAAATGCTTAAAAGAATACCTTCAATATTCTTATACATAAATTCTGTGTAGAAGATGATGAACATGATTCATTTTCTAATAAAACAATTATTTTCTTGCTCCAAATTCTTAAACCTTTACTAAGATCTATTGAATTTTACCAGTATTAATACATATTAATATTAAATAAATATTTTTTATATCAAGAGTTGAGACTATTTATGTCATCACAGTTCATATAGATATAATTAAACTTAAGTTTAAGTTAGATTAATACATAGAACAATTTTGGGTAGGTTAGGATTAATGTTATTGTGATATTACGACAGAATAGATTAAATTCTGATATTACCACAAATTTGTGGTATTTTTTGGACACGTGTTCGAAAAAATTGAATTGATGAAAGGCGTGAACCAAAAAAAGCTGAGAACCTCTGGACTATGAAAAGTATGAAATGAATTGTTTGCATTTTCAGTGATAAATGAATAATATATCAGCCTGGTCTGGCTTATCAGCTATCATAGTTGTAAACATTAATAATATATACATGGCTGTAGATAGTCGTGAAACAATATAAGTTAGACTTGAAAACTAAAACGTTCGAGTTAAAAAATTAATCTGCATAATTCGCATCACCATCATGTAATATTAATATTTAAGTGTTATTGTATTTAGTTACTGACATGTAGGTCATGTTACCTGAAGGGACGAAATATACCCAAACTCATTAAATGGTTCAATATTTTATTGTATTACCTACACATTTACTCCAGTAGTCATTGAAATCTCAACATATGTTACCCATTTTCACTATTTTGTTTTCAAAATAAAATTCCAAAAATGGACTTAAAACAATTATTTTTAACGCGATCGCATGACGGATATTTGGGGAAGGAGGATAAAGTAAGTACTACTTTATACCACTTAATTTTCATTTTTTTTTTAGTTTTATTATATTATTTGTATTTTGTTTGTATAGTAATTCCTATTTGGAACTTTGTGTTGAATGTTTGTTAATTTTTTTTTTTTTTAATATTCAACGTATTAAATTACATATCTTTACTCATCTACTCTTTTATATGTTTTAGATTCGAATTGAAACTGCTTTAGAAACAGAAGATGAAGAAGACAATGAACTTAATATCAATGAAGAATTAAAAAGTGTGCTAGCTTTAGATAATTTAAGAGAATGGGGCAATAACATTAAATTGACCAAAGGGAAACCATTTTCGGGTCTTACTCCTTCTATGTGGCCAGAAGATATTGTTGTTAGTTATACTCAATATGACAATACATCTCCGCCAAGTCATCAATGGTAATTACTAATTATATATAGAGCATTAAAATTTGTTTTCCACTAATGTATTTTGTACAATAAAGTCATGTTTAGAATATGAATTTGTTGATGTCCTGTAGAAGTTATTTATTTTTTATTTTAAGAGATAGTTTTCCAACTTTTTTTCTTTCTTAAAAATATTTTTTTTTTTATTTAATTTTAGGTTTGATGAATTTGGTTTTCGTATAGAAAATAATAGTGATTTTTCAAAGGAGTGCATAGTAGCAGACAGTGTTTATGAAGATCCCCAACATAGGTATCTAGTTATTATTTAGATGTGTATTATTGTTTATCATTGTTTCGCTATGTTCATTAAATAATAATAATAAAAATTTTTAAAAATTAAAGAATGGAATGGATCTCTTACTTTGAAAATGCATTCAAAAATGAACTGTCAGAAACTGAAAAAATTACTTTAAAACCTTGTTCAAAAACATTACAATCAATGGTACGTCAAGGTATACCTCATTCATTAAGACCTCAACTATGGATGAGATTTTCAGGTACATTTGTATAGTTTATACATGCTTATTAATTTATAATTGGTATTATATTTACCTATGCTTCTTCAGGTGCTTATTTGAAAAAACAATCTCATAATGTTACATATAAGGAAATCGTAAGATCATCAAATAATGATACTTTAGTGTCTTCAAAACAAATTGAAAAAGATCTTTTACGCACTATGCCTAGTCATGTTTGTTTTAATAATCTCCAAAGTACTGGAATTCCAAGGTTACGAAGAGTGTTGAGATCATTAGCATGGCTTTATCCTGATATTGGGTAAATTTTATCATTTGAATATTGAAAATATGAAATATTTATAAATAATTCTATTTAGTTATTGTCAAGGAACCAGTATGATTGTAGCATCCCTCTTATTAATACTAGAAGAGGAAGAATCATTTTGGGTTATGTGTGCTATAGTTGAAGATTTATTGCCAGCACTATACTACACTACTACTTTAATAGGTAACATAATTTTTACTATACATACATCTATATATTATATTAATCAGTATTATTATATTTTACTTCAGGTGTTAAAGCAGATCAACAAGTGTTACAAACGGTTTTAGGAAATTGTCTGCCAGGGATTTGTCAACTTTTGCGATTACATGATATAGAACTAAGTTTAATTACAGTAAACTGGTTTTTAACTTTATTTTCCAATGTTGTCAACATCAAAGTTTTATTAAGAATCTGGGATGTATTATTTTTCGAGGGTTCGATTATCCTATTTCAAGTTACAATTGGACTTCTTAAATTAAAAGGTAATTATAGTTTTCTTACTAAAAATGATGACATTAAATTAGAACTTGTTCTAGGTATATTTTTGATTTTGAGAGAAACAAGGAATATATTGGTTTTATCATAATGTGAGTGATTTTTCTGCCAATGGACGTAGTTTTGACTAGAAGGTTTGATCCAATCATCAACTTTAGGGATGGTCTCTAGTAATAATTTTGACTTGTTGGTCATTTTTAAAATTCTTCTAATAGTTTTCAAAATAATTATAAAAAACTGACAAATTCAGCAAAATGTATTGCATACCTGTTATTGACAAATTTGAGATTCTACTATATTTAAAAATTGAATTTAATATTTGAGATGAGTAATTGTCATTGACAACATTGATGTATGCAGTTATCATTTCGATTCCTAACACAGTGCAAACATTCATGCTGCAATCAATTTCTTCATTTCGTATCTCCATGCCTTCATTCAGTTTCATTACATTATTCACTCTTAAGACATTATATTTGTTTTATACATTTTACACAAAAATATTTGTACACATATTTAAATAAACAATAAAATATATAGAATGAAACATTTGTTTAAGTAGGTAAATTATTTATCTACTTAAATAAGATTTTTTTCAAATGTTTGTATATTTTTTACTTTGTGAAGATACACCAGTTGTGACTATATAGTTGTTTTTACTATAAAATTTTTTATTTTAACAAGTATGATAGTAACATATGATAATTAATGATATCTATGTATTGGAGCCTTACATTATTATATATTTTAATTCTACATATCCATGCATAAAATAACATGTTTGTATAATACATTTTTTTCAATTTCTTATTAATTTTAACTTTCAGAACCATTATTAAAAACACTTGACAATTCAGCAGATATCTTCAATGCTTTATCTAATATTCCGGGAAACATAGATAATGTTCAAGAATTATTTGAAGTAATTAAAGATTATTGATTCAAATACATTTAAATTTATTATCATTAAGATTCAAATCATTTAGGTGTGCTTTGAAGTATGTCCAGAAATAACCAATGAAAAAATTGAAGCTTACCGAAGACGATATTTAGGGTACTTAATGGCTGATGGAGGCGCTTTAGTTCCAAATATAAATTCTTCCACTAACTTACCAAAACAACATCTTAATAGGTTAGAATAAATTTATAATTTTATTGTTATTCAGTATTTACTACATTTTCTGTTTTGGTTTTATATTTTTCATAACAGAAGACAAATTCGAAAATCTAGATCTCTAATGCAAGTATTACTCTTTGGAGATGAAATAAACGAAGATAATTCTAAAATTACATTAAAATGCAAAAATATTCGCCAAACTGGTTTGTTGAAATGTGCAGTTAAATTATTTATATTTTTATGGTTATTATTTTATTAACAATTAAAATTGTCTTAATTTTTTTAGAATTTCTTGTTGATTTAAGAGAAGCAATAATGCAAGTATCTCGTCATTTTGTGATTGTTGATCCTAAGCTAAGCAATCTTTCTTTAAAACCAGACTATACAAAAGAAAGTCATTCAAAAGATTTGGAAACATATGCTAATGTCTCGAGAAATAAAAAAAGGAGAGCTAAAGCACTATTAGGTAATTCTTTATATTATTAACTTTTAAATTTTTTGAAATTATCTCTAGGTAGTTAAATACATATAAGTCAATAGTTTTACTGTTTTCTGAAATTATTATACTTTTAGATTTTGAAAGACATGATGATGATGAATTGGGATTTCGAAAAAATGATATTATAACAATTATTAGTCGCAAAGATGAACATTGTTGGGTAGGAGAATTAAATGGTTTAAGAGGTGAGTAAGGAATACTCTAAAAATAGTTTTAATTTAATTTAAAAACTATTTATATAACAGGATGGTTTCCTGCAAAATTTGTGGAACTTTTGGATGAAAGAAGTAAGCAATACAGTGTAGCCGGAGATGACTCTATATCAGAAACAATTACAGATTTAGTTAGAGGAACTCTTTGTCCTGCTATTAAACAAGTACTTGAACATGGGATGAAACGACCATCATTTTTGGGTACATATTGACTTTTTTGACTGACTTAATTGAAAGTTTATTTGTATAAACTTGACAGGGAAACTGAAATACTCATTATATTTTTAAATAGTTTTAAGTTATTAAAACTCACCTGTGTATTACCTATTATAAAAGTAACATTTTAAATCTAATTTAGTTGTTATATTCAGATAAATTACTAACTCAATGTATAATTGAACTATCTTTATTTAGGTGGACCATGTCACCCATGGTTATTTATTGAAGAAGCAGCAATGACTGAAGTAGAAAGAGATTATAGTTCTGTCTATAGTAGATTAATGTTGTGTAAAACATATAGATTAGATGAAGATGGAAAAGTCTTAACTCCCGAAGAAGTAAATCATAATTTTTAACTACTAAATAAATTATTTACTAGCACAATGCTAGAAATTTCACAATATCAATTTAATATAAGTTTTTGTTAAACCTATTTCTAATCACGGCAAATCATATAACCACAGTAATTATTTAATTCAAAACTAATGTGAAAAGGAACTGTTATGGTTTTTTTTTAAATAGAATAAAACTTAGTTAAATTTATTTATGACTTATAGAAAATGTTTTAAAATATACTTGTTTAAAAGCTTTTATACAGATGCATTCAATGTATAAACCAAAGTCACGATGCAGCTGGTTGTCAAATGGATGTAAAATTAAGAAGTCTTGTTTGCCTTGGTCTTAACGAACAAGCTTTACATTTATGGTTAGAGTTATTATGTTGTTCCGATCAAGTTGTTAAAAAATGGTAAATATTTTAATGATAAACACATAGATATTTTGTATTACTTTCTTTCAAATAATTTGTTAATGTATGTATTTATTAGGTATCAACCTTGGAGTTTTGTTTGCAGTCCAGGATGGGTGCAAGTGAAATGCGAGTTAAGAGTCTTATCACAATTTCCATTTAATTTAAATCCCGATTGGGAACTTCCTCCAAAAAAAGAAAATACTCAGACGTTGAAAGCCGGTGTTAGAGATATGCTGGTAAAACATCATTTGTTCAGTTGGGATCTGTAGTAGAATAATTATATTCTAAGATTAAATACATATTGTATTTTTAGTGTTTTGTGGTATTATTTGATTGATTTTATTATATCATTTGTGTTCTAAATAATTTATTATTATTGATTGTTTTTTTATTATTATTAATATTTTATTAAATATCTTACTTGTGTGGCTGTGAATTATTTTTATTCTCTAATATTTACAAAATAATTTATTAATATGTATAAATTATATTTATCAATTTTTTAATTTAAAAATTAATTAAATTAATATCATTTATATTCGTATCATACTTTGAACATATGGAATTAATTCACTATGAAAAAAGTGAATTAATTTTATAAAATTAAATGATTTTCTAAGGACATGTCAATCAAATACAGGATTATTGTAATTTATTTTGATGGTTTGATAATTTACCAATATTTTACATCATACAGATGTCTTACATTAATAACGTTTTTTATTTAAACAATTCTTATTATGACAAATATCTTGTTTGTTAATGCTTGGTATTACAGTTCTTAGTTTTAGAGTTTGTAATCTAGTTACAATAAGACTATTTACAAACATTACTATTACAAATTACAAATTTATAAAACCATTCTGATTGATGAAAAAGATGATTGATATAATAATTATGAGAGCTGTGATAAAAAAATCACTACAAACTTAAAAATGTGTTTTATTAGTTAGCATTAATATTAGTGCAAAGAAAGATGGTATAAAATACGAAAAAAAGTAATGAGAAATGTGAACATACTTACACAAAAAGCAAAGCACTCAGAATCAGCTTTGAATAATTTACAATTAAAGAAATCATAATAAGGTATGATGACTAATTCTAAAACACGATAAGAAATATATTATTACTGGTTTGTTGTAAATTGTAAAATCAATGTTTTACATGATTGATTGTGTTAAGAAGGATATATCATGTATGGTCAATCAGGTGAAAACAATTTCAAAAAACGTACTATTTAATTTAAACTTATGAGTACGAATTAATAGAAGTGTTATATTTATCAATATAAAGTAATTTTTTTTGCAAACATTTAAAAAATCAATCGTTAACTATTTTCAAGGTTTATGCATAAATCACATTAAAAATACTTTTTTCAATGTATTTACATTTATTTTTATCACTTGTATTATAATTAAATTATAAACGTATTTGATAAATGACAAACAAAAATTAAAGATTTGTCAACTTGCACTGAAATCTCTTCTTTTGATTGTCGTGCATTCTAATAACATTGATCCATATAAAAGGAATAATGCATCTACACTATGTAGCGCAGATTAGATCAGGCCGTGAGTCGCATTTTGATATTTTGTAAACTCACGTGCCTCCACATATTAGATATAAATTATGTTTAACACAGTGAAATAAGATTCAGTTATATTGGTTCCAATTCAAATGGTTTAATCAATTATGAAATTATAATATTACATATGATATAACTAGAATAATTTGTTTTCATTATTTATAACATTGGTAATTATTATATAAGAGTAATTATATATATATATATATTTTAAATAAGTATAACAAAAAAAAAAAATCATATATTTAATTTTTCAAATAATTCATTTATTTACACATACAACAACAAAAATCCCAACTTAATTTGTTTAACTAAAATTAGGCAACTTTTTTTCTGTTAACAAAATAATATAATAGCTTTTAAAACAATGAACAATTTAAATTATCACCCTGTGGTTGTGATTTCAGTATTTTATGCTACATATTGAAAAGTCTAAAATATATTTGAATAAAGGCCTCCCTTTTCGTTACTATACGTATATTTATTATTTAAGTAATATTACATTTTTAATTAAAATCGTGTGTTTATAATCAAATCCGATACACAATGCTTTTCCTTACGAAAGAGGCTAAATTTTTAATTACATTTTACTCTCATCATACATTTTTAATATATGTAAAGTGTGCTATTGAGTACATGTTTATATTTAATTATTTTAATAATATTTGTTAACGAAATATACTATGTCCAAATTCTAAATGAAGCACAAAACTGATTTGATTGAAACCTGGGCATTACATTGCAATTATCACAGCATAATATTTCTCAATATAACCATAAAATGTCAAGATTTCAATCTTGGAAAAAAAAAATACAATTTAATAAAACGAGTATATCTAATAAAATGTAATTGATATATTAAATATGACGTATAGTTTTTCTAATTACAATAAAATATTAAAATCATAGAAGTGAGATCTAATTTAACTTAATTTTTGAAATCTTGCTTTGAATATAAAATACAAAGAGATATGATTGAATTCCAAAATTATACAAGTTTTTATAATTGGTATGATCAACTTGTATGAGTTTTAGTAATCTTTATTAAGTTAATTTTTTTTTTTTGTCGGAAAAATAAAATACTTTATTCATAAAATTTGGGTCCAATATTAAGTTTTGTTAAATAAGTATTATTTAATTTAAACATAAATGATATGAATTAATATAGGTGTGTAAATAAATTGCAATTGAATAAAATATAAATTAATTAATATAAATATCATTAAATTAGTCTCCATATATCACCACAACACTTCTACATGAACCATTATAATGTACCTTAATAGAACAATTTACTCAAAATGATTTATTATGAATTATTTTTATTACTCTCACTATAAAGTCTAATTTTGAATGACTAGCATCTAAATGACGGTAAAAGGCACTTGGATATAACAAAAATTAATTAAATAGTCATGCAGGTTCATGGAACATAAAAGACAAAAGAAAAAAATTATCACAGTTCACTAATTCCATAAATTTATACACTGCAAATAAATGTTCAACAACTGAATCCCATATAAATATAACCATTTTTATGGTTTCATACTAAAAATAGACAATATTCTAATATTTTAAAACGGGCCCATATCACAGTGAATTTAACAATGATAACCTTTTACAATGGTCAGTATTAATTTACATAATATTAATTTATCACAGAAGTAAAACAAAAAATTAAGTTATTGTTTATACCGTCAACAAACCATATGAATATGGAGACATAGTGAGCCTACGGTGCTTTTCTCCAAAAAAAAAAAAAATTACATCAATAGGCTATGATAGTTTTTTAAACAATATTGGATTATATGTTGGTAACTTAAGACTGATACATCAATGGTAATCTATTTTATAATCTAAAGGTATGATATAATAATATAATATTAATAAATAACATTGAAATAAATACAAATTAACAATTTTAGAAAATTATTTAAAATATGAAAAATAATCAGCAGTATAGTTCATCAATCTTAATATTTTATTTAAATAAAACTTTAATGCAGTTGTATTTAATTAATTTTTAAAACAATATATATAAATATATATATATATATATATATATATATATATATATATATATATATATATATATATATATATTGTTACGGGATAGATAAGAATATTATAATTTTGTAAATAGAGATTTACAATAGTTTATACAAAGATAAAATAATAAGTGTCTTAAAATCTAATCAAGACTCTGAGTAAGATTATTTTTTTAATTGAACATTTTAGTTGTTATCTATAATAGTAAATATTAACTATCCTGTATGCTTATAATTTATTCATGCTATAATTGAATATATATAAATCAAATTATTTTAAACTTTTATGTTTATACATAAAATGGACCATCTTATATTAATTTTCTATCATATCATCAACAGATTATAAATTTTAACAAAAAAACAATAACAATCAAACACTCACACAATAAATATAACAGGTCAACGATTAATATGGGTATAACTAGAAGAAATAATTAACTAAAGGGTAACAACAATAAATTAAATAATGACAATAAATGTATCGTACATATTTTTCTGGGTCAAGTTGATGGTAGCTTGTTTACATTGTGTGAAGAGTCCACTGTTGTTGAATTATCCGTAGTTGCATTATTATTGTTTGGACGTGGGTGTCTATAAGATACATGTTTCCTTAATGCATCCCTAGATCGAGAAACATGACTACATACTGAACAAGCATACTGTGCATTTTGATGGGTTTCCATATGAACGCGCAAGTTGTAATGATTACTAAGTTGTTTACCACAAATAAAACACATTGTATACAGTTTCGATACAGGTGTTCGAGGTTTAACATTTTCTGACTGTGAACCCTGTACTACTGGACCTAAAACCAAAAATTATTTCATAGCTGATAGATGAAAACTAAAATTATTTTTGTATATGCATGTTATACAGAAACATGAAAAAATTATTTTATTTTTATACATTTTAATCTTTAGTTAATTATTACTATATACATTTTAAACATTCATGAAAACAATTTACTAGTATAGAATACCTGGAATTTATTATTAGGTCAATTAAAATAAATATAAATGTTTTGTCAGTGTTAATGATTTTCATTAATTACATTACAAATACTTTTTTTTGTTCAGTAGATTGCTACACAGTGTAGAAAGGTCAATGAAGTAAGACACTAAATGATAAGCACTATCCTTATTAGTAATTGCTGTTTGTTCAAATTTACAAAAAGTAATAAATTATATTTTACTTCCAACTCCAAAGTATATTATGAACTTAAATTCTTATATTTAAATAAATTGCTAATTGACTTTGATAAATTAAATTTAGGATCATTACCATGATTAAATGAGCAATTAATTACTATCAATATTTTTTTACTTACAATATTTTTATAGTCAGAGGTCATTAGTATTAAATATAAAATTAAATGATCTTTTAACAAATTTAATTTAATAAAAAACACTATTGTAAATATAAAATATAATTCAGAGGTGAATGTGCAAAATATTACTTTACCAGAAGGCAAATACTAAGTTCCATACTGACACAGTAAACTTTTAAAGTTTTGAATAGTTTAGAATTAATATAACAATTAAAATAATATTCAATATTACAAATTTGAATCCTAAACTCTAACACATGTGTGAGATAGGCCTTTGGTATGGTAGCTTATAAACCTCATACCAAAGCACTCGATTATAGCTAGATGTATAATTATAGTTGGCTTAAACCATTGATTATAGAACAGACAATAGACATATATTCCATAACTAATGCTATACCAAAGAACTGATGCCTCATGATAAGTTTTTTTATGACTATTTTGAAATAAAAATGTAATCATTGCACACTGAAATCTATATTTCAACTATAATTATTTATAATAAAACAATATAATAAAGATTTTATGAGCTCAAAAATTGGTAATTTTGGTATGTATACAAGGGCTATAATTTTACCAATTCCCCCTAATAAGATAACCAATGTATTGTATTTCAATTAAAACATAATATGTTACTAAATAAAATAAGAAAAAGTAAGCTAGTATGGTTTTAGTCTTTATAGAAATTAAAATTAAAACAAATATAATTTTTTTAAATTTATATTTTAATTGAAAAAATAATTTACCTTGAACTAGATCTGTAGGTGTTGGAGCTTCTTCTCCATAAGATACATTTATTTCTGATGTGGACGGCTTATGATCAACATTAGTAGCTAAGTTTACAGTTTCATCTCGATTATCATTTTCTGGAACACGCTTACTTAGATCTTGAGCAACATCTAAATCAGCAAAAACTACAGTTTCACTCAACGTGGGTCTTGATATTTCTCTTTTGAAGGATTCTGGTTCTTCCACTCGTGGCCTTTTCCATTTGGATGATTTTTCAAATGTACCAGATGTATAACCAGGTACCTAAAATATTAATTTTTAATTTTTCTATTTTACTTATGCATATTTAATTTAGTAAACAAATTAATTTCACAAGCATAATTTTTAAAATAATATTAATTTAAAAAAACTTTATGATAAACAAGAGTTCAATAACAATTAATTAGGGAATAAATTATTTTTTAACTAATATTATTTTAATATATATATATATATATATATATATATATATAATAAAATAAATGATAATTGAGTCGATTTTAATCTTAATCATTTATATCAATAACATAAAATAATGATATATGTCTAATAATAATTGTGTTATTATTAATTCAACCATAAAACTATTTTTTAAGATACCTACATTAGAAAACTCAGCCAAGCCTTTAATATGTAATGTATCAGCCATTGAAAGCATACTAGCTAGTTGATGTTCATAAACATTTACTTCACCACTGTACATAAATGTGACTAGAGCACAGAGATCAGTAAATTCAACACCAGGCAAAACAATAACTGGATGATGGCTTGCTCCTAGTTCCTATAAAAAAACAGTTTAAAACAATCATACATTTTTTAATATATTCCTAGTATAAATGAATAATTTTATATTCACTTAAATATATTATAAGTTAACCCAAAAAACTATTTAATGGAATTTTTACACTATTTAAATTAGAAAGTATAACCATAAAAATAAATGAAATTATTTATATTAAATAGAAATTAATGATAGAAACATTTTAATAAGGTGCTCAATCAAATGTTGAAAATTATTTATTATACTATGATGGTGAGTGGTTTCAAAAAGTAATTATCATTATTTATATTAAAGTACTAGAAAATAAAAATATTAAAAATATGTATATAGTTTAGATACTATTACACTTTAACAACTTATAGTATGTTTGAAGGGAAAATGTCAGGGGTTGAAATATTAATACTTTATAGATGAAAATAGAAATTATTCTCTTAATCTAAATTTGACAGAATGGTCAAGTGGTATAAGGTGTCATTGCTGACGCACACTGTCAAAGATTTGAACCTGGCCACAGTCTCTCTCTCTTTGAGCAGGTGATTGTAAAAAGAGAGAACACCATGTGCAGAAGGCAATAAGAAACCACAGCACAAAATAAAAATTCCCTAGTACACAACCGTCTAATATAATCAAAAGTATAGACTGTTGTCAGTTAGCCAACAGGCTGTAAAAAAATAATCTAAATTTACAAAAAAAATAATAAGGTAAAATATTTCTTTGCAAACATAATCAAAATATTTAAAATTAAATTTTGAGTTAAAATGTTCACAAAAATAATTAATTTTATTAAATAGTTATCAAAATTACATGGAACAGTATATATATATTTTACTAGTAATATTAATTTTAGGATAAATATTAACTGGATAATATTAACATTAACTATGCATTTTGGGTCATGGGTATTTTTCAATTGTAAAAATAAAATATCAACATTTTCGGGATAATGTTAAAATTAACCAGTCAATAGTGGATAATGTTAAAATGTATATATTAAAATTATTGAAAGCTTTTGTTTACACTCTTGTCTACTATAGTATCACAATCATAAAGCTTTGGATTGACTGCCGTAGTATAATAATCAATAAGACTTTTCATAATGACAAATGAAAAATATATGGGTTTAGAATTTAACTTAATAATTGGACAAGATTTTTGTTATGATTATATAATATGTAATACAATATACGACTTTGATTTGTTATTATTCTGTTTCACACAATAGCGTGATATTAATGACTTCAAAGTATGCAAATTTTAAGTGTTCTAAATGTTTTTTTTTTTAAATAAAATATAAAGAAAATTATAATTTTATAATTTATTTGAGAAATAGTTGTCTGAAAAATGGGAAAATTATTTATCTTAATAATCCAATGAAAAATACTTAGATACCTACATTTAATGAACTGAGAGATGGTAATAAATCTCGTTTGAATGAATTTGAAATTGAAGAAGAAAGAAGAGAATGATAGCTCATTGAAAATGCAAGAGGAAATAGTTAATGAGACATTATTCAAAGACCCTTGGCTAATGTTATATTATCCAGCTAAAATTGGCCAGCATTAAATAATGTTCATGGTGGTCAATAAAAACAGTTGACTAATGATGAATACATCTAATGTTATTATTCTCATAATATAAATGGAATCTATTTTAAAATCATAACTTCTAAATTTATTTATTTTTTAATGAACACTTGACTAATATTTAACATTAAGTTGTACATTTAAATACATTCAAATTAAATAGGTAAAGCATAAAATAATGTGAAAAAAAAATTATAACAAATATTTTAACATTAAAATACCATAAAACATCTTTTTACGTAATTTATATTAATTTTTAAAATATTGAGAGTATAAATTATTTAACTTCATTTATTACTGCTATGCTTTTTTAAAATTTTTTATATTAAAATATTTTTTTATTAATGATTAACTATTCAAATAAAAATAACTTACTTTTGTAAGTGCTTTGAATAATTGTTTGAAATAATCACTACATGCAGACAAAACAACACGATGTGCTTTAAGTGTTCTCAAACCAGCACATAATGTCACATCTGTCAGATCATCATGATTTAAAAGCTGAGGCAGAGTTGACATAAGTGAGCTTTGATAATTATGCCATCTGAGACAGAACTGTTGCGACTCCTCTGTACTCATTCTGTGAGTGAAGTATATTACGTATCTGAAATTTTTTTTTTTGTGTAATAATTTTGCATGCAATCAAAAAATATGACAATTTAATTAAGTGTATGTTTAAGAATAGTATTTACTTAAATATAAAACAAAACATATTTCAATAGTGGCTCCAAGGCAAGTCAAAATATAATTTTCTTAGAGCTAGAACTATTAATACCTCCCAAACATACATGACCCATCATAAACTCAAAAAAATCATCAATAACATTAATTATTTAGATGAATAATATTAAATACATCTACACAATAAATGTTTTGAATCAACCACCAAAAGTTTGTAATCGGCTCCATTGTATAAAAGTATTTATTAAATAATTCTGATATCAAATTATAATGAAAGGTTAATAATATTGATAAATAAATATTATAGAATAATTTAAAATTGACTGATTCTTAATAAGCCTTAACATTTAATAGAGAAATATTAATGTATTGGACCAAATTGTATACACAAATCTAAAATTGTTTAGACGGTTTAAATAACAACTATGTTCAATTTAATAGGTATTCAAATATAAGCATTCAAGATATAATTAATAAATATGTTTGATTGTAAAGTAATTATTTTGATCTAGGTTTCAAATAAAATAATATTAAACTGAAACCTAATAAATTTAAAATAAAACATTTTATAATTTAAGCATAGTAAAGTATTATTTAATTTTTCATAACACTTATTTTTATAATTAAAATATATCTATTATTACTTAACTTCTATACAAATGTTCCTTTCTATTTACACAAACTTGTTTAATAAATATATTTAGTAAAACAAAACTCAACATGATTATTAATATGCTCAAATTTACCAATAAAATAGTATTAATTGAAGTTAAATAAAACATAAAACTGATTTATTATATTCTTTTTTAAATAAAAAAAATTAGAGCATATTTTTTAATTTCATACAATTGCATATATAATATAAGATTTTATTATATAATGTATTCATACATAACTTATAAAATATTTAGAAACCGAGTACTCCATATGTATACGAATAATTAAATAAGAAAATTAGAACTATTCTCAAGTAGGTAGATATTTCAAAAAGGTATTAAATTTACTTATTTAGATTAAATTTTAAATCATAGAATGTTTTAAATAATAATATAAACTTTAAAAAAATAAATTATAAACTTTAAACTTTAAACGCATAACTTTTTACAATTATTATTACTATTTTATTTATTTATCACATGTATGAACATTAGGTTAGGAGAGTATATAGGTACAATTAATATTTTTATGACAAGATCAAAATGTTTAAACTATTTTATATTGGACTGTAGTTATTATAAATAATTTATTATGAATAATTAATATGAAATTATACTTTTATGTTAAAGGCATAAACATAAATAAAAATAATATTTTTCAAAGTACAATCTATATGAATTATATTCCATTTTGTACAATAATTTTTCTAATATATTTCAAAAATTCAAATTTAAAAAGTTTAAACCACTAGAATTAAATGAGGTACATATTTATTTAACTAAATTAGATAACAAACTGATATATGGGTAATTTAAGAATAACATAAGTAAAATACCATTTCATTTATCTATTTCTAATTAAGTTTTGATAAAAATAACTAATTTGTTTGATTTCTTCAGTGTTTTTGTAAAGTTATTTTAAACAGAATTAATCGCAAAATGTTCAGACTCATAGAACATGAAAAAATATCTTACCTTGATGAACACTTTAAAATAATGATATTAAAATAAAAACAAAAGAATTTAAATATTATAGGGCAAAATGTCTTTAACAATAAGGGCCCAGAAAATTTGAATTTGATCCAGCACAATCTATAATTATAACTCTGGATATGCTGGAAATAGGATTTTTGGAAAACAGCCAATCAGAACAAATATTTTATCTTGACACAAGGAAATGTCGAATTTATAACTGGTTCGTGTTTTATTTGTAAATCGTTTTACCTTTTTTTTCGATAAGGTTCACTAGTAGTTTTATTTGTTCAATTCGGTATATTATAAGGAAAAAAATTACAAAAACTTACTTTTTAGTTGAATTAAAACAAATTTTCAATTAATTTTTATAAGCACTTACACAATTTTTTTTTATTTTTTACAATTTTTTTTTCAAGTGCACTTGGAGTTGTGATAAGGTTAAAGAAAACACGTCACGTGATAAGGAAACAGCTGCTTTACATTAATATTCATAAATGCAATTCATTGAGAAAATGGCGGGAACTGTAAAGAATTATGTTGTTTTACTATGACAGAAATAAAAAATGTTCCAAGTTTATTGACACCTCTAAAATTTTTATTTTCGTCTGAAACTCATCAGATATTTATATCTATTTAGATATTTATCTATTAATAAGCAGTTAAATATGATGCAAAGAACAATATTTTAAGTTTTAGTACGTCTGTAATTCAAAATTAAGTTTACATCATTTTTTTTTCTTTTTTTAGAAGAATACACAAACTAGGTTGTTACAATATCAAATCATTTCGTTGAAACTAACATAACAGTTAAAATGATGTTAAACAAAGAAAATCAAACAAAATAATTAAAAAAAGTATAAAATATACTAATAAGTTAGTATTTATATTGAAATAATTGACAGGTACGTATTATGAATATATTTTCTTTAGTATGAATTTACTTAACCAAGCCACACTTAGAAGAAAAAAAAGGTCTAGCTTTTTAGTAGTTTTCAGTGGAAAATATCATAATATTAGAGTTTAAATGTTGGATTTAGTTTGAAAGCTATAACAGTTTGAAATCTACTAATTTTACGAAATTATATTACTTAATTTTATTAATATTTTATTCTATACTTTGGTAATGATTGACATAACTGATTATTATAATAAATTTATCTATATACTTTTACGAATTTCATTAATTTTTTTCTAATTTAATTTTTCTGTTGAATTGGCAACACAATAACATAATTTGATTTATCCATATTATTTTACTGAGGTGGCTAATTAGTTTCTAAGATTATTGTAGAATATTGATTTAAAACAAGTAAACCTGACTTATATATGTATTCGATTATTGTTCTTATTTGTACTCGTGTCTCATTCCAAAAGAGGAAATAAATAGAAATACTGTGAAAGTTACAAAAAAACAAATAGGATTTAATAAGATTTAAAACTCATAAGGCCTCTCATATACCTATATCTACTAATTTAATCATTAATCAGTATACACAAACAATACACTATATAGTATATATAGTTGACCTTGACGTAATGCAAAATTGTCAATTTTATTTAACACAACTCTATGAAATTAGCCAAATGCAACTGTCATACCTTTATAACTAAAATAACCCATTGATTTCTAATTGTTCTATAACTTTTTATAGACAAAGTTTTTTTTGTTAAAAAAACCAATTGTAAATGAGATGGCTTGTTATATAGATTTACTCCAAAATTTATAAGTTCACAATTTTTACATTAAGTTACATATTAAGATAATTTTTTATCAAAAAAATGTTATGTTTTTAAAATTATAAATACATGTAGTCATAACAATTTGATTTATTCTTATTTTTTTAATTTATATAAATTAAATTCCCATCAAGTTTTGGTTTTTCGAATAATGACCTATACTAAAAGTTTGGAAATTCATGTTATCATTTTTTATAAATTTTAGAATTAAAATTCTACGCGCCAACTGCGGGTTTAAAGAATCACCATATAAAGGTTTTTAAGTTATGAATAAATTTCAATTTGTTTTATTACCATATCAATACATCAAACATTCATTAAATAAATTACAATAAAAAGTTAAAAGTAATAATAAAGTATTAAAGTAAAATATCCCTATCGGCTAACATATTAAAATTATAATACAATTTTTGAAAAACAACTAATAAGGCTAGCTCCAATCGTTTTAGTAATAATAGGATAAAATTTACATCACAACAAACTTCCTAAAAAGTCATTTATTTTCAAATCCTTCAGTTAAGTAGTATAAACCTGTTAAATTTTATAATTATTCAAGAAGTTCATAAATGACCTAAAAACAGGTTTATGCTATCTCATATCATGTGCATATAACATGGAATTTTGTTAGTTTAAACAAATTTAGGAAACACAAAATAAAGCAGCATAGAATACCAGGATTAACTTTCACTTCAGAACTTAATATAAATTATAATAAATAATTAACGCTAAAAAAAACCTAAAAGTTATACATATCACATAACATTATGTCTTTTATAAATTGTAGTTTATGATTAGTTTTTACTTTATTAGTTAACTTATTCAATTTGTTATTTTATAATAATAAATATTTAAATATATTATAATTATTTAAAATAATAAAATGTAATGTAAAATTATAAATTTAAATTATTATTTTACATTTAATTGAGGACAAAAGTATATTATTTTACCAAAGTAAATTATACATACAAATACAATTATTATAATATTTAAGTATTGATATGAACAGAAACCCTACTATTTATGTCTCGTGGGTAGACTATTTGATATCAGCCTTTTTCTATTATGTAGTTCAAAATGATAAGTTTTATCAATTAAAGTAGGATCTAAATTTGAATCTGCACTACTCAGTGGGGGTCTTGCTCTTATGCCGAATGTAGTTGGTCGCTCATTTGGATTAGGTGATAACATTAAACTCAACAAATCATACTAGAAAGTAAAAATAAAAAAAATGTATAAAATAAATATTTTATATAAAGGTACATAAAAACAATCACTTACTTCATTTTTAAACTTTTTTGAAAATTGAGAAGGAAATATGTTATTTCTTAGTCTAGTTAATGTTTGATATCTTTCCATTTCAGTAGTAAAAGGATTTAGTAATTCAAATAATATAACTCCAAGAGAATAAATATCTACTTTATAGTTATATGACATTCCAGAAATCTGAAAATTTAGTTTTTTTTAAATTTTATTTTTTAATACAAGTTTATTTTAAATTATTTACCTGTTCTGGACTCATATATAATTGTGTACCCACTCGATCAGTATGCTGTTCGTTAAACCTTTTTTTTTTATTATCACTTATAGTTATTCCTTCATCTAATTCTATCATTTCTGTCACTAAACCAAAATCACCAATTTTGATTTGACCATCTAATGAGAAAAATATATTTGAAGGCTAAAAAACAAAAAAAAAATACAAATTACAAACTAATAAATTTATAAATAATATATAAATGTGAATACAATTTCTTCTATAATTATTTTTCTACAATATAAAATAACAAATTAGTAAAATATTATAAATTTTTAATTAATTTTTAAAAAATTTTATATTTAATAAAATTTCTTATTTCAGCAATCTATATTTCTATTTGATAAACAAAAAGAAACTTGAAATGATTTATGAATAAATAAAAAATAATAATTTTTAATTAATAGACACATGTAACAAAAAAAAGTAAATTATTTACCAAATCAAATTTATGAATTATATTATTTTAGAATAGTCTTATCAAAACTTTATGTAAATAGGTCTATGGTTATTAGAATGAGTGAACATAACTAGAATTCCACATAAATCAGCTTTTGATAAATTTACAAGTTAAAATATATTATTCAAATGAAATTATAATTTTTTTCGATTCATTGAAAGATTAAATTGATAGTATTGAAGTAGATTATGTTGAATATAAATTATATTAATCATAATATTTTTAATCAATAATAGTATTTTATAATTCTAATAAATGTCATATATTATAATAAATTGTTAGTCATACTTTTAAATCTCTATGTATTAATCCTTGTAAATGGACATATTCAACAGCTTGAACAATTTGGCTAAAAATATCTAAAATATACATCATGTCTCTATTTTCAGTATTATCTTTTAGCCATTCTCTCAAACTATTTTGATGACAAAGTTGCATTTGTATGTATAAATAATGTCGAATTGGCCTCCTGTCACTATGAGTATTGCTTGTTGTATCACACTCTGATTTATGTCTTCGTCGTTTACTACCTTTAGATAAGTTGTCAGAACTAATATCTAATGTATATTCTTTTTTATTACTGTCATTTATTTGGTAATCAAAAACAATAAATGATGAATCACTTTTATCATTGTTATATGAACGTAGTGCATGAGGATTATTTAAAATTTCAGATAACTCTTCACTGCTTTCTGGAAATGTAATCATAGTTGATAAGCTTTTAGCTCGAACATGATGTTTGTTTTGACTAAATTTATTATTAATCTGTACATCTCCTGTCATTTGACTATGACTCATATTATCAACATTACTGAAAATGAACATAAATTTTTTTATTACATAATTATCAACATATTAATTTCATTTTATAAATATCTCCATATTTAATAAAAACCTGACAACCATTATTTAACTATCTTCAGTGTATAAGGTTCAGAGTTTAAGACATTTAAGAAAAAAGGCAACTGACCAAAGCTTTAGGAGCACAAAAGAATATTAGACTGGCCCAGTAAGGGAGATATCTGTAAATAGAGGTTCCACAGTATTAATATTTTAATATAGTTCAAAAGCAAATTTTTAATTTGAATGGATAAGAATTTATACCTAAATAATTAATAAGAAATAAAGGTTAAGAATAGAGAATAATAAAAAGTAGATTCTTCATAGAATTAAATATAACCTTACATTTATAATATCTTTGTAAGTTTATACCTATATATTAATAAAAGAGGTATAGTTTACATTAACTGCAACATTATTTTTTTATAGACTGAGAAACTTGTACTCAGTTTGAATATAATTATTTATAAATTAGATAGTTTTATTTGTTTTGTTATAAGTATATGTATTTTTATAAAAAGGTAGGTAACTATATAGGTGAAATTTATATGGTTTAAAATTTGATATTAATTTAATTATTTGTTACAAGAGATGTAAACATAGATCTCCCAAAATTTAGTGTTTAGGGGCCAATGAAATTGAAATGATAAGGTTAGAATATCATGGTATGTACCTAACTTAACGGGGAAACACATTTATTTTACCAAGATTTTTGTATCCAATCGTTATCATGTTTTTCTTGCCAGCCACTAGGAGGTTCTTCAAGCCAAGTATTGAAATACCGTACAATATGTTGATGATCTAATTTTGCTAATGCTTTGACTTCACGGAGTACACGGTTCCTTGATTCTTCTCTAAAAAATAAATAATACATGTAATACAATTGTAACACATAAAAACAAACCAGCTTCAATTTAAATTTAATTGGAATAAACAATAAAATAGTATATTATATCTATGTTTTTGCTCTATAATAAATAATATAATTAAGTAAATATTATAATACAGTCTTACTGTGATGGTAAAGGTATTCTTTTTATCGCATAATGACAATCATCAATTTTATTCCTTGCTTCAAATACAATCCCAAAACCTCCTTTTCCCAAGCAATGAATTGGTTCAAAGTCTTGTAAATAACGTGATTTGAATTCAACTACAGAATGCACTTGTTTCAAATTAATAATAGACGATTCAACACCAGAATCTTTACAAGAATCTTTATTATTTTCAATTATTTCCTCTTCAGTATTTTCATTATCTTCATTTTTTTTCTGACAATAATAAGTTATGTAATTTTACAAAATTAAAAAATTAATATATATATATTACGGAAAAAACTCATCTTACTTGTTGATTACGAATAAAATTAATTATTCGAGCTAATCTAGATGGAATAAATAAATTAATCAAAATAGCTGTCAAAACACTAATGAATAACACTTCTTTCCACCAATACCACAGTGAAACAATAATTATTTCAACTGGCATTTCGAGTTCTTCTTCATATGTGATAATACTTTTATGATTAGTTTCATTTTCTTTGTTGTCACTTCTCTTTTTCTTTACATCTGTTATTCTTTTTGAAAGCTTGGGTCCATTAAGATAATAACCATTACCTATTAATAATACATTTGTACTTACTACATTATTCTAATTTGAATATATTACCATTGATGTACTCGGATGCATATAATACAGATAGAGCAGTTGTTTTAGAAACATCATCAGTAGTTTGAACAGCTGAAGAACTTTTTGAAACCAATTGATCTTCAAAGTAATAAAAAAAATTAGAATAAAGGGATATAAATATAATAGAGATATTTAATAGTTTTTAATAAATTATTTTATATATTTAATAATACTTTGTTGTTATTCATAACTTATGATTAACAAAACTTTTTAAAAGAAACAAAATTTGAAATATAAGTAAACTAATAGTGAAAAAAATACTGGGATTTTTAGTCTATAGTTTATTATTTCTGCTTTCATAAATTTAAAGTATATTAATTTTACAGCCTATTGTAAGATTCTATTTTTTATAATATCTAATTATCATTTAATAATTTAAAATGAATATGTACAAAATAGTAACCAATTATACTAATCTAAGAGTGACCTTACATCTTTTGCAAGTTAAATTTGCATTTTGCATCAAATAATAATCATTTACTAATTACATAAACTCTGTTAAAAACAATAACAATAACAAATTGATTATACATGTAATTTTACATATCATCCAAATAAAGTATCACTAACAGGTAGGTTCCCATACCTAGTCTTAAATATAAAATGTATTATACGATTGAATATATTATAATTTTGCATTTGTTTTTAAAAAAATATTAATATTTTGATATTTTAATTAATCAAGTAATCAAAATTAAAGAATACAACTTTTTTAAATTAAAAATATTTAAATACTCACTAGAAATAGGTATTGGTTCCCAAGGAATTCTAGATTTATTTTCTTCATCATCTTCAAGAAGAAGTGATTGTTGATAAGAAGTTGGATGAATTGCAAGCAATCTATCACTTTCTTGAATATACAACTATAAGCAAATTAATTAAAATTAATTTCTATTAAAATGCATATACTTTATAAAAAGTTGCACAAAATTTAGTAAATTGAATGAATTTAACAAATCATTTGGTTAATATTAAACTTTACCTGTTTTTGATGCATCCCAAGGTAAACTAAAGGATTTATAGAATTCATATTATAATTATTTTTAAATAAATCAATTGATTTAATTTGTCCGTGCTCAAATTTCCAAACATTTACAATAGGAGACTTGAACTAAATAATAATTAAAATAAACAGATAATATTATATTTTAATAATTTCTTAATAATATAACCAGTACTTGATGAGTCCATATAACTTTTTGAGGCCAATCAAGTGATACTGCTGTTATAACTCCTTTAGGAATATTTATCTTAAAATCAAGTTTTACACTAGGATTTGTAGTGTAACAATTACTGTTTAAATCCATAATAACTTTAAGATCGTGTAAACCAACACTAAAGTTCCATCTAAAATAATTAAAAACTTATTAAACAAAACAATCTTAACAACCAAATTAAAAATAATTTCTAATAGTAAAAAAATTTAAATTTAAATAAATATATAATTATAAAAAATTGGCTTAAAATATAAAGTATTTTTTAAAATCCATAAATTATTATTAGAAGTATCTCTATATTATTTATGTGAAAAATTATGTTAACCTAATGCCTTAATCATTGCATTTGGAAAATATACTTTAAGAAAACAAACCAGCAATTAATAATTGATATTAGAAGCTTATATAGGCCAACACTGATTAACTTGGGGAAAAAACAATTATTAACAACAATTTAATTAGTAAATTATTAAATATAATCAACTTTATAACTGAATTTAAATTAAAAATACAACCAACCTTTCTACTCCACTACGGGGTTCTGAAGCTCGTACAGTTTGTGTCTGTCTCTGTAAAATTAAAATATTCCCATCTATGCCCGTAAAGCTATTACTAGTAATATTATTACATTGGGCCATATCACATTCATATAACAATTGTCCAGTATTCATATCTAAGCCATAGGTCCGACTTATCTTTCCTCCTACAAAATTAATGTTATTAATTTAATCACAATATTTCTCAACTTAAATATAATAGATACCTGATATTATTAAATCATCATTATATCGAAATGATGATTTTAATAAAGAATCAACAGTAAATGGTATACGGTCGAGATTTTCACCGTCAAATTTGTATAAGCTGCCACTTAATGATGGAATCATTCGTACCCAATGACCATGATTTGATAACTTCAAATAAAAATGTATAAAATTTACAATAGAATATTTAAAAAAGAATTTTAGTAGTTGTAACATAACTGTATAATTCATCCATTACAATTATTTACTATCTTATATACTATCTATAAACTTGAACACACAAAATAAATCTTTTTAGTTTGTTTTATATTAATCCCATTTTTGTTTACCTCTAGTTGGTCAATACTAGAAGATAACAAGGCTCCTGGCTCGGTAGACAATTCCCATGCCTCTTTTCCACCATCAGCAGTATTCAATGCTGTTAATTTACCATCCAACGTACTTATAAATATAAATCTATAATGCATAACATATGTAATATAAATATTAATTATGAACAGTTTTTTTATTTTCTCACTGTTTATTGGCATCATGATTTTCTGGGCAAACGGGTTTGTCACAAAGGACAAACACTGCTCCAATTCCAAAAATTATTAACAAAAATTTCAAAAGATATTTTTCTATGGTTAAATGCATTATTCAAAAAATCCATTAAATACACAAGATCTACTATTTCTAATGATATTTATCCTAGTATTAAGTTTAAATTTTCTAAATATTAATAAATGTCAAATAATAACAAAAATAAAACGAATATTATTTTATTCCATTATCAAGAAAATAAAATAACAAAGTTGTGTGATAATTAATCTAATCTAAGATGATAATAAAATCATGACGTATCTATAATTTATTTTCAAAAACAGGTTTATCTATTTTATCATTTCCATCTTAAACCATCGCTTTGAAATTTGAATTATATTTACAGTCCAAAACGAGGTACACAATTATTTATTTGTGATTATTATAATTATTAAATATTATGCTATGAACATAATCGATATTTATTTATATAATATAAATAATATTTTTTAGGAAATCATCGTAGTTAAATGTAATGTTTATGTTTCACTGTATTCCTAAAAATTGTCATCTATAGATTCTAGAATCTAGATCTATATATTCTATATAATTTATGTCATATTATTCATAATAATATACATACGTTTCCAAACGCTCTAAATCCCAATTTAAAAAACTTTATTTTTATTTTTGTTCATATGGTCATACTGTTTTATCACTGTTATCCACACTATAATTATCCAGATAATTATCTATAGCCGTGCTCTTATCATTTGATATTTCGGAATTGTCGTAATGTGGATATTATCAATCTAAGACTTGATTTTACTTATTCTGTTCTGAGGTTCTGACATTCTATTCAAAAACCACGATCTTAAACTTTTAAAATTAAAGATTATGAATAAAAGACTATTTTAATAAATACGCCTTATGAGTTCCAGTAATTCTAAATAACTGACATTTCCAGGATATATGGGATCATATTATAATCAAGAGAAAATATATTTTTATTTTCTGGTTTAAACATAGACATTTGTTTAATTCAATAGCTATATAAAATGTTAAATAGTTGCAGGTATGTTAACATGGTATTTCTATCAGTTACTCTATTTAATGTATTCATAATTTTGTATTGGTTGTAATTTTATTTAATAGAATTGATAATTTTAAAACTCAATTATTAAGCTAAATTTATTCTAGGAGATCTCTCGTTGAATATTTTATTGAATGAAAGAAATGTGTAATAAGTTATGTTTTATTTAATGGCAAAAAGCTGCTCATTATGAACCTATAATCATACATTTGATACAGCAATATTTTAAAATATTTGTTATTATGTTATATAAAAGTTATTATTATTTATATTTCATACTAGATTTGGTATATTATGATCCAAAAATATTAAGAATTAAAAGTAATATTTGATTAATAATTGATTATGAAATAAACAGATAAGTGTCCATGAATGGATGTAATGTACATAAAGTTCAATATTTTTACTATAATTTTTTTTTTCTTTTCAGAAGCTCATTGTTTAAAAAGTCTAGTGAAAATATTCAAATTTTTCGTCTATCATCAACAGCTTATGAAAATTTGACAAATAACGGGAATAGTATTAATATTCCTAAACGAGTAAATAGGAGTTCAACTGATATTCTAAAAGTAAATATATAGATTTATTTTTATTTTTATTTATTTAAGAATTTTGAGACTCCACTTCTGGGATTTTTAAATTTTTTTTTCTATAAATTGTGTTTTATTATTTATTGATTTATTTTAATTTATAAATAATAAATAAAGTAATTATATTAATATTTAATGGTTAATACTCATAAATAATAATATATAAAATTATTTTAATACAAACTATTAAATATATTTAAACAATAATAAAATAAAATAAAGGTCTTGCCCTGAGTATTATAGTAAAGAGTGCAAAAAAGTCACGACCGGTTTCGATTAAAAATCATCATCGGGTGTAAAGTGTGTGCTCTATAGTTTTTCTGATATTTGATTTTTTCATGGAGAATATCTGGTAATTAGTAATAATTTACTAATGGTAATGGTATATGTCACTGCTACAAAGCAGTTACAAAATTCTTTTTTATTGAAAATTCTTAATCAGTTAAATGAAAAAGTCGCTTATTAGTCTTTAAACTACATTGACGCCAATTTAAAATAATTAAACAGATACATTTAAACTATAGTTCATTCATTAATTCATTCAACTAATTTGAATTTTTAGGCAATTTCTAGTACTATTCAACGTGATCCAACTGCTGCTCATTATAAGTACCACGATGACCCATATCTTATTCCAGTTTCAAATTTTCAAAAACGAGCATATGCCTTAAGCCAAGAATCTGGTAGAAAATCTGCTCATTGGATTCTTAATCAACATCCAGATTTATTTAATCATAAAGTAGCCTTTCCACCTATTGAGGTAAAATTGTATATAATATATATATTTATAAAATGTATGTATAAAAAAATCTTATGTTCTGCCAATTATTTTAGAAATTTTATCCTAAAATTGTTTATGATGAAAGTTATGAGTTTGATGAGAATGAATTGAAAAATATAATTGAAAAAGCTAATGTGTCAGATGCAATTAATGTTTATAATTTGTTAGAAAAAAAAGGCATAGGTAATTTGGCAAGATTTAATAATATTTAAAATTTTGAATGATATATTTAATAATTTATATCCCTATGACCCTTAGAAATAAGTTCGGATACACATCAAGCTCTTTTGGAGTTGGTATGTTTTTATAATAATCGAGATGATATAGAAGAAGACTGGATTGAAGAGCGTTGGTATACACAATCTAATACTGAACGAGAAGAAATCAGAAATACTTGGAAGTATGTACCATATACTCTGATAATTTATAATATAGTTTTTAATTTTCTATTAAAATAATAATTTTAGATCTAATGGATTTGCCAATTCACTTTTCTCTACTATTAAATCTCCTAGTGCTCAGCACTATTCAATAATAATACAAGGAATGGCAAAATATAATCAAGTATAATCAATAATACTATATTAATTTCTAATAATTTATTTTAATATTCATGAATTATGTTATAAATTTGTATTATTGTATATTTTACCGAAATTTAGTTTGAAGAATCTTACAAGTTATACAAAGAAGCTTGTGAAAAGAAATTAATATTATCTATTAATGCATATAATTCTGCTATAAGAACAGCTATATATGTTAAAGAAGGACCAGATCAGAAGTGGCTTCATATACAAGTAAATTTGTAAAAAAACATCTTTATTCTAATTTATACTCGTAACTATACAGATTTTAAACAATCAGTAATGCTTAAAAACCCAATGATAAACACATTAAAATAAAACCTGTTTTCATCAAAGTAATAATCAAGATTAAAATTTACTAATTGTATCTTTATAAGTAAAATATATTTATTTACAATCAGTGCTATAAAAAGGATTAAGTATGAATAAAGAATTCTATTGCTCCAAGCAGAGTTTTTTGGAGCAATTAACATTGTCAAAAATATTACAAATATGTATGAATAAAATTTGATTCTTGAAGAAGATTTTTTGTTTCTAATATAGAGGGTAAAAGTTTTAAATTTATTACTTTTAAATTAATTTAAGTAAATATGTCTTTCATAATCAAGGACTTGCACTCTAAACCAAAACTTTTCAACTTTTTTCATTTTAGTATAAGAAAATTTTTTAGTTTATTTTCAAATTATTTTAATTATTAGGAGTGCCACATGATAATCTTTCGTGCTAATTTTTTTTAAATTTTAATTATGAGTAAAGAGTTCCTTTATATGTAAATATGTTATTATTGTTAAAGTTAATCTTGTGTTACTAAATTGTTCTCTTCCTGAAAATAACTACCTTATTTAATGTAGATTAATAGTGAAAAATTGAATTTTTGCCTGTTAAAAAGCATATTTATTTTATTTGTTTATTTATTTTTCAGGAAATATTAAACCAAATGAATGATTTAGATGTACCTATGAATTTGTGGACTTTAAATTCAATTCTAAATGTTTTATCAACTATGGTTACACATCCAGAATCTAAAAAATATGCTTTAAAAACTATTGCTGAAGCCAAAAAATTTAATATTGAGCCATGTTTAGCATCATACTATTATTTACTTAAGATATTTTGTTCTGACAGTATGTTGAAAATATTTAAGTATTGGAGTAATATCCTAACTAAATAGAAATAATTTTTTATAGGAAAAAATAAAAGCACAATATTAGTTGACATTTTAAGTCTACTCGAAGGAAAATCATTATTCATAAGAGATTTAACTGACACTAATTTTTTTATGGCCGCTATGGAAAATTGCCGTTATCATTTACAAAGTTTTGATATTGCACTTAAAGTTCATTCATTATTATTAACAGGAAGCAATTATAATTTGATTGGAAATTCGTATAAGGAATCAATTTATTAGTAAGTTATTATTGAATGTAATTCTACAGTTCAGGAAATTTAAAGCTTTCTTGTATAAAGTAGTTTCATTGTACACTCGCAAAGACTTAATGTTTGTCAATTTATATAACTATTATATAAGCTGTCACTTATTTATTATTATTAATTGATCATTTTTATTGGGTATTGTTATTTATTGATTTCTATAGTAGAATTAATATTAACAATGTACCTTATTATATTATATATTAAGTATTAGTTGCTTACTCGAAACATTCATTGTTTGAAGGTAATTATTTTATGATGTAATTTATACAAAAAAAGTTTTTTGTATAACTTAAATTTCATTATAAAATAAACGAAAAACATTCAATCAATTGAAATAAATAAATAAATAAATAAATAAATAAATAAATATATAAATAAATAAATTTACTACTTTATACAACAGAATGGTATACTTCATGAACAAAAGTTGTATTATTCACAAAATGAATTTGTATACACACGGACATAACATTTATACAGACCAAAGAGTGATTCTTTTATCCAAGAACACTCATTATTTCAAACAGTATTAACTTTTTTTAATTTTCTATTTGTTCATTTATCATATTATATGTTACTTATAACCCATTGAAATAAATCAACAATTTAATATAATATGAATATTTATTAATTTATAGTCGGCATTTTTTTGGTATTCTATGTCAAAATGAATCAGTTGAATTGTTAATGAAGTATTATAATGATTTGATCCCACATATATATATTCCTGAACCATCTATCACTGAGGTAAAGTATTTTGTTTATATTATTTGTAAATTTTAGTTTATTTAGTATGTAATTATAGAAATAAAACATTATAATAAGTTTAAGCATTTATTTAATAAAAAATTTCAAATAATAAATTAACAATAATATTAAAATATATACTTTTTATTTCAGTTTATTGTAAAATCTATTAATGCAGCTGCAGCAGTTGAATTGTATCCAAAAATATGGTCAGATATTTTAATGTTTGATCAAGCTGATAGAGAACCCATTGTGATAGAGTTGACTAATGGTATGGCACAAAATTTGTTTCCGAGTTTTGAATCATCTGTTAAAGAAGAATTAGGTAAATTAGCTGGTTCAATTTATAATGCTATTAACGAACGCCAAGAAACTGGAAAAATAAAAATGTCGTGAGTATATTATAATTTTACTATTAGTAAGATTAGTCTTAGAAATTCTGATTCATCCTATTAAATTACTTTAGTTATCATATAACTATTAACATGTTGACTGCCATATACCCAACTGCAGTAATTTTTTATGGTTTAAAACTATGCCAAATGTGTTTTTCTAAATTTTTCCTATTTTCTATATTGTGTATTTTAATATGATGGGAAAATAATATAATTTATATTTTTTCCAAACACAGTTTTTAAAACTTTTATATTCTGTATGCAGTTCAGACGCTCTGTAAGTTCCAGAAATCAATAACCCCTGAATTAATTGATTTATTTAATTATTTTAAATATATTAAAAATAACTCAATTATTATTAGGTTGAAAGCAGATTAGTGTATTTTGTTAAAATAAATCATTTATGATTATAAAAACTTGTAATGACTATTGAATATTTATAAGCTTTAATTTTATATTTTATTTTAGATGGTCTGGTACGATGCTAGGAAATTTGATTGATGTGTGCTTATTTGGAGATAATATTGAAAAAGCTACTGAGATTATTATAAAACTTAACAAATATCAAAATAAAATAATTGGAGTTCCAAGTAGTCAAACAATTGGTCGTTTCTTAAGTTATTGCATTGAAAAAGATCATTTTAATGAATTATTAGTAAGTATAATTAAAATTGTATGCTTGAAATGTCTTAACATTTTCCTATAATTTCAACAGTGAAATATTATAAGAATGTTTGTTGTTGTATGCTACTAGATTAATCTAAATAATTTAGTTAGTAATCAGTTAACCAAATATCATTGATTATAGAATAGAATTATCTATTTATTGTCTATACTATATTCAATGCTAATATTATAAAAAAGTTTTCTGTTATTAGTATTTGATAATTAGAAGAAAATATAAATAAAATACTGTGATTTATAATTTTATTTTTTAAGCTCAAATTTATAATAATGTATTAAAAAAATAGTTGTATAGGTAATATGTATTTATTTTTTTTCTTAGAGATGTGTTGAATACATTTTGGAAGCAGATATAGATGTTGAACTGGATGTTTTCATTTCAAATATAATGACAAATATGACATTATCACCTATGCAGCGAGCTCATTTATCAAAGTTGATTGGGACTGAAAATTATCTTGCGATTGAAAATAAAATTAATCATTAATTTGTTAATTTGTTTTTCAAATTTATAATTTAGTATTGATTTTGAATAATATATTATGATTCTTTTCTATAACTATTTTGATTGTTAATATTTAATTAAATTTTATTCTAAACAACCAATATATCGACGCCCTTCTTTGGGTTCTTGTCAATTTTTTTTTATACTGCAATCTATTGTACAATATAATTTTATTTCGATTGACAAGAGGTGCTCAAAGTGAATTTCCAACTTTAAACACTTTATTTTTAATAATTTCATATTTCAACTACAGAATAAGTTGTGTTTTAACAATGGCTAATTTAAGAAGATTAAGCCAAAACTTATTTGTTCCTTGCTCTCCTCTAAATCTAATACAAACTAATTATTAAATATTATATAAAATTCTTTATTACACTTAAATATATTGTTTATAATAATTTAATAATTTATAAATGTTTTATTTAGACATATTTACAAAAAATAACTTTTAAACATATATATTTAAAACTTATTTTAAGAACATATAATAACAATCTTAAAACTAAAAGACATACATTTAAAAAAAAAATTGATTCATATTGAAACCAAATTTGCTATATACAAACTAATAAATATAATAATTATTTAATTATAAATTAGTAAAAGAACTAATGTTTAACATCAATGGATTTTGACTGTTGTGACTCAGATGTAGAGTTATTAGTTTTATCAGCAGTAATATCTGTTTGAGTAATATATGGAGTTACTCGAGTTGGAGCAGCCATGCCTTCATCAATAAGTCTCTGCCTTTCTCGTAACATTGAAGCTTTCATATTACTCATTTGGTGATAATAACAAAGTTTACACAAAGAACAAACTGTCAAACCAATCCAGCATGACCATGAAGCCCAAACTCCAAACTATAAAATATAATTAGAAATTAATAAATACATTATGCTACTAGAATAATATTATGTATGTTTTTCTTGAACTATTTTTACTTTGAACCACACAAGAAAATAATTAGTTTTTAGAATGATTTATCATGTTTAAAATTAAACAGTAGTTTAAGAATATCAAATATAAAGTAATAATAATTAACAAAATATAAGTTAAATAAATAATAGAAATGTAATTTAATAACAGATATTATCAGTCATTATTATTATTTAAACTACAATACTAATTAAGGTTGGACTAGTTAGAGTAACAATTATCAATGATGCCATAAAATTATTTCACTCATAGTTTAAAATTATACTATTTAATTAATTTAAATACCTGAGCTACTCCGAGTTGAAAGTAAAAACCAGATGTATCAATTCCATCTAATATATCAATTGGATTACCAGCAGCCATTTCACATCTTTAAATTAAACAATTTTTGTTGGGATAAACGTAATGAAGATGTCAATTTTCATTAAATTAATAATTATTGATTATACTTACGATGGAAATCTTTCAATCATGTCATTACACCATGTCATAAATCCAAATGTTATCATTAGAGCTGCATTGATAGTGAAAACACACATAAGTGCACATGTAATAGCATCTATAAATGTCAGCAAAAATGAACTGGAAATAAAACAACAAAATAATTGTAATATAACTAATTTTCTTTATAAATAGTTCAGTAGTCAAACAAAGATCATGTTTTCAGAAAAATTTAAAGACCCTATTATATTATAGTTATATACCTATATCAATAAGTGCAGTTCAATTTTCAGTTTAATAATTAATTAATATTTAGAGGATGATATTTTTAAAACACTTATTAATTTTAATTCACAAACCTGTCAGTTCCTTTATAAGCAAAAATTGACATTCTATATGTCTGTATTGATGATATGACTAATAGAAGAACTCCGACAAAAATAGAATAGTTACAATAAGCTTGAGACGCCCAATTTACTAAAAGTTGACCATTTTTCTCTAGCCATTCGCCAGAAGAAAATAAAAGACAATGTCCCCTGTTAAATTGAAATATTAAAACATTTAAAAATATTACAAGTAAATAATATTAAAATTACTTAAATTCATCTTGATGAAGACTCATTGGTATAATAATACATAGTGAAAGAATCGCTGCTATAGTATAACCAGCTATTTGACTCAATAATAGTTTATTTGTTAGAGCCATTTACTATTATGTTAAAATAAATCAAAGAAAATCAAACGCAAATGTACAGGTATAAAATAATTGAATGCACGAGAACACAAATATAATATTACACTTTACATATTATCAGATTAAAATTAATGTTTTATGAATATGGGTAATTAACAAAATAAAAATAAACTTTGATTTAGAGTACGATTGAGAAAACCCTTTGACAAAATGACAATAATTAACGTGTGAACATTGTTAACTAAGAATTAATAATTAATGAATAACAACAACAAAACACTACAAATTGACAAAAATTACAATTATTATTTATATTATTGTGATAACATATGTTTTTTTTGTGATATAGTTATCATATAAATCATAGTCTCTACCAAGGTTATAGATAATCTATTATCTATTATCATGGTCTCTACAATGGTTGTAAAGAGAATTCTATTTCTTCTAATTCTATTTATTTATTCTGTGATTCCATCTATTATCGTGGTCTTTACCACAGAATATATACAATTATCTCTACACAGAATCGATCACTGTTCGGTTAGCAATTATTTTATAAAATTCACTATAGTACTATTTTCCATCCAAGAATAAATAACAAATAATATCAACTGCTCAATTTGTTGATATAATTTATGTATTTGACGCATGGATCTAGGATAAATTGATTAGTTATTTAAATTTAAATTTAAGTTAGACCTGTATTTTATTGACATTAATAATAAGTAATAACCATAATAATTATCATAATAATTTAGCTACTCTGTATAGGTACTAATATTATATAGTATATTATCTTACTATACTTTCATATAAAAAAAGGTTTAAAAACCCTCCCTCATATTCAACAGAACTCGCGTTTTAACAAACTGGGATATCGGTGAATTAGAAATCGTAGTCGCGGGAAGACATGAATCACGAATTGTTGGAGAAATAATCTAATTTCAAATTAAAAATAGGTTAATATTTGATGTAAAAATATTTTTTTTTTCATTTTATCCTTATAGGGACATTGAATATAATAAAAAAATTTGAACTATTATTGAACTCGGTACACGCAATAGATCTAGGTATATACTGTTCTGTATATGAAAAATAGTCTGGATAAATTTATGAATTTACAATAATTTAATACTTGAACAATAATAATTTAGCGCTTAAATATTTTATATTTTCTTCCATGATATTAAAAAAATACTAGCTAGTTGACGATTGGTTGTTTTGGTGTTCATCCATTTTCTTTTGTATTCTTGTCCATGTCCCGTGTTCAGACCTTAATAAATGTTTTTAATCTAATCTTCTCAGATTCGAGCTTTCAGAGTCTGGGCTCAATACTCAATAGATTAATTTTTTTCATTTTAGTCCAGTGTTATTTAGTCTGTCCTAACTTTTAACGTCTTTAGTTGTTTCTTTAATTGTTCATTTTTGTGTTGGTGTATTTAATTTACAATTGTGTGAGAAACTCATTTAATATGTCAAATATTGACATTTAATTTCTCTCTTAATCACATAATTTCAGAGTAGTGCTCTCTATTTTACTAAATAATTATCTTGTTTAATATCAATTAACAAATCAACTTTGTGCTAAACATGATGAACGGAAGTGTTGGTTTTGTAAGTATTAAACATTTTGTTATTATAAATTAAGATCAAAAACGTATGTTTACATATAATCTTTAAGTTTTTTTTAATTCATGCTTGTAATCTAAATGATTGTATCCATTTGGTTGTAATATCAATATTATGATTTGTAGGACCAAATTTATATAATTCACGTCATTCCTTTTAAATTTAAATATTTTAATTGTTACTATCATTGGTTGTTGCTCGTTTGTATGTGATAACTTAACTATTAATTTAACTAGTAAAAAACGTGTATTTATAAAACTATTCATTTTGACTTTTAATACTAATTAAACTAGGTAAATCATAAGCAAATATTAATTTAGACAATGTTTGATGTAATAATATACTAATATTTGATTAGTATGTAATACACTTTAAGAACATTTATCCTCTATAAATGTCAAATATGATGGAACGGGAGACATAATTTGTGTTCATAACCAAAAATAAATTTGTGATGTCAAATTCTGATCATTAGTTTATTGCATATAAATATCGATGATTTTAATTAACATATTGTGCCTTATAAATGTTATTTGCCTAGTGAAACAATGTACTGGTTTTGTGCTTGTTGACGTCGATTAAGTGGTTGCTGAGCTAGGGCTCTATTTTCCCCTCCAAGTTTTAACCAATCAATCTCATATATTTGGTTTAGTTTTATAGTATTTTTTATAAATAATATTTCGTTTATGAAATTAAATGAGTTAAAATAGTTATATTTTAATTTTTCTCTGAAATCTAAAGTAGGTTAAATTTATAACTTTCTTTTTAGTTTTTAACATTAATGTTGGTTTGACCGGACTTAGAGTCTGTTATACAACAGTATACATAAGTATACACTTGGGAGATTAATTGGTGGTTCAGGGCTTTCCTGTTACTTTCTGCACAGAAAGGGATGGCGGCGTTTATTTCTCTAGTCTAGACAGTAGAGAGAAGTTGGCCGTCCGTGACTGGGTTCAAACCGGTGACATTTCACATATGCCGTGCCACTTTATATCGCTCAGCCTCTCCACTCCTAAACTTATATGACATATAATATAAAATATATATTATAATACATATGTTTACTTATTTTTAGCAACAACAACCATTTATCAGCACATTGCCATCAGCTAATTCCAACAACTACCAATCACCGCCTGACCCTGTTCCAGTCATGTCAAATGGTACAGAGGGTGAACCAGATGCCAAAATACCTAGACAAGAAGGTATAGTATTTTTAATTGCTATTATACTATTTTAATTAAATAAATCATACTTACCTAATTTCTTTTAAGTAAATTAATATATTTTAAATTAAAAGGTATTAAAATATCTTTTTTTATGCATTTTTTTTTATTTTATTTTGATTGATATTTAATTTAGGTTTAATAGTATTCCCTTATTTTTAATTGTTATTTAATATTTTGAACATTAAAAATAAAATCTTAAGTATTTGCATAAATATATGATCAATTAAATAATGAGTCTCAAAATAATTTAATTGTATGGTATGTTAATACAATTTATGTACATAATTCCATTCATATATTTTTTGTACTCGTGAAAATTAAAGGGTTTTATTCCTTTTAATTTGTATTCTTTGATATTACAATAACCTAGAATATGTATACATAAGTTTATTAAATCAATAAATTTAATTGATATAGGTATTTAGTAGAATTAGTTTTCAAATAATAAAAATCATGTATATTATTTAAGTTTTAAAATTATTTATTTATAAAGGTTAAACATTTTTCGGTGTTTATATTATAAGAATAAAATCTCAGTTGTCAATTTTAATTTATAATGAAATATCAATTCATGAGCATTCAATAATTTATTAATTATAATAATGAAGCAAAGCAACTGTATTCTAATGTATTATTCTTAATATTTCTAATATGATGTTCCAGATCCTATAATTTACTAGTTAACTAATAAATATTCTTTTTTTTTTTTTTTTTTTTGAGATGTTCCAGACGGTTTACTGATAGTCCTAGTCTATACGCTTCTCACACATCAAAAGATTAAATTACCTAGTTTGTAGGGAAGGGTGTGTACAATACTTAGAAACATTTATTTTTATGTAATTATATTTAACTATAATTTATTAATCTTAATTCATCAAAATGTTCCAACTTTACTAACAAAATAAATAAGATCTAATCGTGACTCAATTATGTGTTTGGTATGCTTATGTTTGCAGATTTATGATTAGTCATAATTGTATGATTAATTTGTTTTCAAAAATTGTTCTGTGGAGTTGATTTTACTCATCAAAAAAAAATTATTTAATTTAGTTTCACATTATGACAAATTTGATATTTATATTTTAGATTAATTTATTAGAAGATATCAATATTATTACGTATGAATATTCAATTGAAACTGAATAAATTCATCAAAATTTCCAAAAGATTTAGCAACTTTATTCTTTTTAATCTTAAATTATATTATTAAATAGGCTTATAAATTAGGTAAATCTTGGTTGCTAAATTCTATTTTAAAATGATTTAATGGATGTAGGTGTATTTTTCCAGAAATATATTATTCATCCAAAATTTTGTGTTTGTTTTGGATCAATTGATTTCAGTTTTGGAGTTAAGTTTCAAATTGGTCCATTGTGTAGGCCTGTGGTTGTTTAAAAACGTTGTAAGTATAATTGACGACTAAATTAGGAGAATTTAAACATTTACCTACTTTATATTTTATTTTGGTTTGTTTTTGTTTTCGTCATGCTCTTCTGTGTTGTCTCCGGACCAATATCCCTCTACTAGCAAGTGCAGCCACCTGAGCAAGTCAGGCCTACTACCCGTTGCGGTTAAGGTCTCTCAAATGGAAACACAATATGTTTGCTTAATACCTTAATGGTGTAATTTGATACATATGTAAACAAGCAGCAAAAATAATTTTTTAAATTAACAAATGCTACCCAAAGAAATATTTTACAAAATACGTAAATTGTTTTTTATAAAATTATTACTATATTAATTTTTTGCTGCTTATTTTATGTTAATTTAAAAATTATAGTTTGTGTAACTTTTTATAGATATTTTTAAAGGACATTCATTAGAAAGTATTTAGAAAATAATTAGTATATTTATTCATTTATTACATCTTGTTATTAATTCATTTTAAGTAAATTATTTTTTCTTTAAAATTAAAATTTTATATTATTAATTTGAGCATTTTCTGAATATATTTTTATTATGTCAGTATTTTTTTAAATATCAGTGAGTTACATAAATTATTTTAAATTTATAAAATACATCATATTTTTTCAGGAAATACATAATTCTTATAAATTGTTGATGTTTTAATGGTTTATCTTCATGCATTAAATTATTTTATTAACATTATTTTTTTCATTTCAGTCAATGGTAATGCATCATTCACTACTGCTCCATATGATTTCAATCAAGTTGGGACTTTAATATCAGGTATTTTATGTTTATGTTAATTTAAGTTAGAAATTAGTATAACTGTTAAATTTGGCGTATGGATGTGATAGCCTGATGCGATAACTGACATTACATATTTAAAGAACATAATTTTCTTTTTTTAAACTTTTTAAATTATTTATTTGTTAATATTTAATTTGCACATGTTTCTCTTATTAATGACTGAACAATATTCATAAAAATTATGTTAAATTATATTTTTATTGATTATAATCAATTAAACCACAATTTAAAAATTCAATTTGATTTTAAATATTTACTATGATATAGTATTAGGTATGGTGGCTGATCAATAAGTTCCAGGACTTTCTTTATATAAATTAATTTCTATTAGTTAAACATTACAAAAATGTATACCCTTCAAATTTTTCTCCTTGAGCGACTACATTTTTTCTTGTGCCGTTTCCACTGCAGGAAGGCCCTCTAGAAATCTTCTGGAATATTCATCAGCTCTTCCATCAATTTTTTTTTAATTGTCTCAAAATCATCAAATCTTTCTTCTGTCATAGGCCTTATCTTTACCATCCCTTTTTTATACAACCTCCTAAAAGATTATGATTTAGATAAATTTGACAATAGATTTTTACATAATCTATGTAACCTGGAATTTTAGTATTATGGTGTTGACTTATTTAAAATAATATTGTTGCTTTGTATATTTAATTGAATATATATTTTAGGTCCTGGTTCTAGACTTGGTATTCTAGGTGCTCTTGCTGCTCCTTTAATAAAGTTAAGTACTGAACAGAATGAAGCTGTGGCCAAAGCAAAAAAGTATGCCATGGAACAAAGCATTAAAATGGTGTTAATGAAACAAACTTTAGCCCACCAACAACAGCAAGCCAAGTCTTTCCATCGTCATCAAGCGTTGATACTAATGTGCAGGTCAGTTTTTATAGATAATTTTAATAATTTAGTAACTACTGAAACATTGAATATAAAACAATATGATGTACAATTATTTACAATATTGAGAATTGGTTGAGACTAATATTTTTTACATTTATTGTGTTTCCCAATTTTGTGATTAATTAGCTGATAAGATCTGATTGTTTTGTTTTGATATATTTATATTAATAAACATTTGTTTAGATATAATAAATAAGTATGATTGAAAATTAAATTAATTTATAAAATAAACTTATTTTAGGGTTTATGTTGGAAGTATTAGTTTTGAACTTAAAGAAGACTCAATTAAACAAGCCTTTTCACCATTTGGCTGTATTAAATCAATTAATATGTCTTGGGATCCAATTACCCAAAAACATAAAGGTTTTGCATTTGTAGAATATGAAATACCAGAAGCAGCACAACTGGCGCTAGAACAAATGAATGGAGTAATGCTTGGTGGTCGAAATATTAAAGTTGTAAGTAATCTTTTACTTATCTTGTATTTATTTAACCATCTAGACTTCTAGAGCAGCGCTTCTTAACCGGTTGTACGCAAAGAAAATCTCCTAGTAAATTTTTAGATCCTAATTAATAATAAATTCCATAGATGTGAAATAACGTGTATACATTTTTGATGAACAAAAAAAAAAATTTTTAAACTGTAGGTTAAGTTAAGTGGTTATAAAAAAATTGAGAACTGCTAATCTAGAGCCAATAATGTATGTGAGCTTCCTAATAAATATCTATTAATTTTAAAATTACATTTATGTTGATTAGGTTGGACGTCCTAGTAATATGCCTCAAGCACAATCTGTCATTGATGAGATTCAAGAAGAAGCTAAACAATATAACCGTATATATGTTGCATCTATACACCCAGATTTAACTGAAGATGACATTAAAAGTGTTTTTGAAGCATTTGGTCCCATTCGAACATGCAAACTTGCACAAGGTAGTACACCAAATAGACATCGTGGATATGGTTTTATAGAGTATGATGGACGTCAAGCAGCTATTGAAGCAATATCTTCAATGAATCTTTTTGATCTTGGTGGCCAATATTTAAGAGTTGGGCGTGCAATTACTCCTCCTAATGCTCTTCATGTATGTAAAATTTATTAAATTAACATTTAATAGTAATAATAATAATAATTATTATTATTTTTATTAAGGGTCCTTCATCTTCAAGTCATATGCCTACAGCTGCAGCTGTTGCAGCAGCAGCAGCAACAGCAAAAATTCAAGCAATGGATGCAGTCGCTACTAATGCAGTGTTAGGATTAAGTAAATTAAGTTCTCAATTAGGTGGTCAAACATCTGTTTTACCTGGGTTACAACAATTACCTACCACTTTGGGTATTACTCCTGCTGTTCCAGCTACTACTATACCCCCACCAGGAATCGCTATACCACAACAAATTAGAGCACCAGTACCAATATTACCCGGTATGTATTTGTATCTTTTAATTCTGTATTTATGTTAAAGATCTTTATTCTAAACAATAATGTTAACTGTTTACTGTTCGTTTATCTTATAAGAAAAAAAATGGAAATATAATTAAATTATTATAAGAGATTAGATGTTAATACCCAAAAAATATTAAAAAATTATATTTGAAATGCATCTATATGCAATGTGCAACATGGCTAAAGGCATGTCCGTCATTATATACCCCTAAAACAATGTTATGGTACAATGAAACAAATTTATGAAAATTGCATAATATCTGCTGATTAGAAGATATAACATTTAAAGATTAATTTCTGAAACGTTTTATTTAATCTTAAATTCATCTTATTGTATATAAATAAATTCACTATTTTACTTTTAACTAACTTTTTATAGTAACCACTGGATTGAGTCCAGTTATTCAACAATCCATACCTCCACCAACACTTGTAAATCCCACACAATTAGCTGCACCTATTGTTCCAACAGTCACTGCAGATGCACAAAAGCGAGCAGATCAACAAAAAAAACAAGAAGAATTGCAAAAAAAGTTATTGGAGGAAACTGAACCTCAAACATTACAACAACAAGAAAACATGTCTATTAAAGGACAAAGTGCCAGGCATCTAGTTATGCAAAAATTGATGCGAAAAACTGAAGTAAGTTTTCAATAAAAAAAATTCAAATGCAGTATGAGGTTTGTTCAATAAATATTAAGACAAATGTATTATACATTTTTTTTAAAGTTAGTTTGTTTTAATTAATAACCTTCAAAATAGTGTTCTTAAGCTTCTTTTTAGTTATTCTTATGATCTTGTCACTTTTCAAAATATCTTTGTATTCCTCCAAAGTTATATAACCTTAAGTTCCTCGGTCTTATAAACTTTCAAACCTGACACCTTTGAAGGTAGTTTCTAGTATCTGAAACTAGAGAATTTAGAAGAAATTTTCATAGCTTTTTTCCAATTTTGAAACAAAATTTGATTATGACAAAACATGTTGTTCCATAATAATATCATCCATTGTGAAATCGTGATTTTATACAGTATGTCAGACGTCTTTGAACTCATACTGTTAATATATAGTTTGAGATAAATAAATGCAATTTCATACTTAAATACTAGAAAATATGCCTATTTCATATTGGTATTATAACAATATTAACTATAACATTTAAAGTTTTTCTGTACGGATTTTAGTCTAGGTATTTGTTGAACACTTCATATTTCATTACATATTTAAGAGTTCTAATTTTTTTCCATATTGTTAATTTAAAGTTAAAAAAGTAAAAATGTTAACCAATTTTGTTTTCAATATTGTTAATCTAGAGTCGAGTAGTTATACTAAGAAATATGGTTGGTGTTGAAGATGTTGATGATAGCTTACAAGAAGAAATTCAAGACGAGTGTAGCAAGTAATTATTTTTTATTCTCATTGACTATTAAACTTAATATCAATTTTCAAACAATTATTTTTTAACTTACAGATTTGGTGTGGTTGAACGTGTCATTATTTATAAAGAAAAACAGTCTGATAGTGTAGATGACGACTCTGACACAATTGTAAAAATATTTGTTGAATTTATACAAATGTCAGGTAATTTTATATATATAAATTATGTTTGTGGAATTATATTAATATAATATGATTATATTTCAGAAGCGGAACGAGCTCGAGACTCTTTAAATGGCCGATTTTTTGGTGGACGTTTAGTAAAAGCTGAACTTTATGATCAGGCCCTTTTTGACCATAGTGATTTTTCTGGTTAATATAAGTTTAAATATTACATGCCTATTATTATAATTAAATATATATTATTTTACTTTACTATTTTAATTTAGTTAGTACAATATTTCTAAGAAAATATTCTATAACTAATTATGTATGATAACATTTTGTAAGTAAAATTATTTTTTCCCCCACATATATGTTATTTGTTGTTATATTAATTTTTATACTATTAAATCAAATTAAAAAAAACTGGTATGAAATTATCGGAGTCAACCATTGTGATGTGTGATTTAAATTAAAAAAAATAAAAATAACAAACAATTATGTTTGATCACATTCATAAATCAATTTTTGTTGTAGATTAATGGCTATAATCATATTATTATATCATTATAGTATATTGTAAATAAAAAGAGTTTTTATTTTAAAAATGAAGTAAAAATATTAAAAGATTTTTAAATATAGCCATAATTTTATAGAAATAATCATATTTAACATTTTAAGTCTTAAAATTTTTAAATATATTGCATAATATAATTAAACTTGAAAATCTACTTAAAAAAACAAAAAATTATCTCTGAAAAGTGATATTTGTCTTAAGATCTTTAGAGAAAAACTTTTGCATTTATCATTTTAGCTTAGATTAAAACTTAAAAATAATTATTTCTAATCTCAACTTCAATTGTTTGTATGTATTGTGAAAGCCATAAAAACATTAGTCTCATAATTGTATTGTGGTCAGTTAAGTTACAAATTCATATCTGTATATATATATGTGTCTTCATATATGTATGAAGACACTTCAATGATAAACTTATGACTTATGTCTTTACTGAATGAAACCTGGCACTTAACATTGGTAATGCTTTTTTTATTGTATTTAATGCAACTAATGACAATGTACCTCAGTGGTTTATTGCTTGAAATGAAAGTAAGATTATTTATTTAGGAATCTAAATTTAATACCTAAAATGAGAATCTCAAAAAAAATAACCTAAAATTCAGGATTTGGTATAAGATAATGATTCTTAAAAAACTTGAATGACGGAATGTTTTTAAAAACGTCTCTAGTGTAAGATACTTTTTCATTAAAGTATATTTTTTTAAGGAATAGCACTAGATAAATTCAATGTGATTATACCAATATTGCATTGCTTGAGTATTGTTCAATCAAATTTTTTTTCCTTGTTCTAATAAAAAATAAATCAAAGCAGACGTGCTTGGTAAATCACAAGGGCACCACCATTTGAGTCTTTTAATACAGGTGCCAACATTCTACTGGGCAATTTTTCTTCAATGTATTAAATATATGTGATTTTTTTTTTAATAGCTATTTGGAGTTGTGATTTATTATATTTAATAATGATTAAATTAATTAAAATGATTTCTCTCATTCATCTTTTGATCCGCATTATAGAAAAAAAAATGTAATTTAATCCTCAGCACGTTTGTAAATAAGAGAAACCTAAGTACACCGTGTTATCTTTGTGCACTACTACACCATTTACTCAAAAATCCTTAGGTAGATAATGTGAACACTGAACAGCAGTCAAGTTATTATTTTTTATAGTAAGTATTTCTTAACTTGTCATATTTTACATTGTTACCATTTACTATTTTAGTATAGTAAAAATTTCAATTGGTTCTAAATTAGTGCCTCTTGGATATTAATGAGTTGAGTTCAATTTAAAATTATTTAATTGTTAAATTATAAGTGAAGAAACTTTATTTATCTCAAACAGGAAAAGAACATGTTTTATCTGCTCTACTATTTGTAAACCATCAAGCAAAGGGTTTTTTCTATTTTCTTAATGACACAAAATAAAATTGAAAAAATCGTAGGCAAATTTGTAAAATCATAAGATTATTCTAGAAAAAATTAATAATTTTAATTGAAACTTACTTGTCATTTAGTCAATTGTGGCTTTAAAGTTTAAAGCTATGTTTATGGCCAAGGGTCAAAATGACAAAAAGTTTCGATTTATCCAAATCTGTCAGTGAAAATGACTCTTACCGAAAAACCCATTTCAATTCCAAGTCACTGGACTGAAATATTTCATGTTACCTTTAAAAAGAAACACACTATATACTTATATGTACAAAATAATAATATAATACACTACTTATATTATATTTGGCTCAGTTTTAATTAAGGAAGTATTATTAATACCAATTAAAAGAATACAATTTTTTGAATATATTTACAATATATTTATAGGTAAGTGTACATGAATATATTTAAGTTGATGCTACATATTTTAATGACTAGAAATTATTTTAATTTATTATGAAACGATCCAGGTTGCCTCTCAAATTTATCTGACATATCTGGAAATCCTTTGGCATTTTGTTGACATTCAGTCTCAATATCATTAGTGTTTCCAAGTTTAAATTTTTGAGAAATATTCTCAGCATTAATTTTCTTCATACTTGAAACAGCTTCATTATAAGCAATTTCCTCATTAGTAGGTGGTTCAATGCGTCTTCCTCTTAACCACTGTGACCATTCTGGAGTCGGTACACCAGTTTCTTCATTCACTGGGACAAACCATCTTCTTGGCAAACGACGACCACCTCGAGGATCTGCTGGTACCTCAAAATATTTATTACCTTGCTCATCAAACCCAATGGGTTTTTCTTTCACTCTAGGTTTAAGAGATTTCAGAAAGTTATCAAACACTATTTTCCATAAACGTCTTTCAGAAGGCATTTTTAATTCACTTACGGTTAGTAAAAAAAATAAAAACTATGAAAAATGAATAATTTTTATCACAAAACAAAATTAAAATATTCACGAATATCAAATTGAACTAAAAAACTTAGAAATGGCCTTGTAGTTACATCAAATTATAAGATCTTATTAAAATAACTTAATAAATTTGCAAAATTCAAAATTGTTCATTAGTTCATCTCATTGCAGCTTGAAGTGCAATTTTATCTCAATTATTATCATTATAAAAACATATCACTTTATCACTTCTAACAGCTGTTAAATACTATATCAAAATATGAAGGACTGTTTTCTTTTTTATTTATTACATGGTAGACGGTACGATCCTGATGATATTGTATTGCGGTCTTGCGGAATTTAATTTTTCTAGAAGAATCAGGATTGAACTTCGTTATTTGTAAGTCCCGGGCATAAATTAAAATAATCTTACTTCATGGTTCCCGGTGGAAATTTATGATAAATAGGTCCCTTTATTTTGCGAAAAATAATTTTCTACAGTTGAATATGTATTGACAATATTTCAACTTAAATTCGGATTCGATCATCCAAGTCAGTTAATAATATTGTGATATGTATACTTTACTTATATAAATGTATATGTCATTACAATTCCATTTAATGAATGATATAACTATATAGATATGTTGGTAGGCTAAATACTTCACCGAGGAAAAGAATCCATAGACTGTAGGTGCACAATCTTTTAATATTAAAACTTGTTCGAGATTAATGGGAACAATTTTGGTAAATGATATCCACCTGAAAATACTGAACACAAAAGTTCACAAAATCATAGGTAAAGCAATAAAAAAACCTCTGGATTTCCATTTGTATAAATGCAGTTTGATCATTCTGATGTGATATTTTATATTTAATGTCTTTATAACATTAACGTATACAATTGTAGTAGTAACACAGAACAGATTAAACTATTCACTTAATTCCATTCAGTGGTAGTAGTAGTAGTAATGTTCATATTCATTTAGAAAATAGCTAAGTTTATACAAAAGTGTTTTCTTTATTTAATTACTTTGTAAATATTAAAGTCATATTTATACAATGAAATCATTTTTTTTTAGCTTTTTCAACCAATTTGGCTGATTATTCTTTTAATCTTTCATTTCTGCATCAACTCCTTCATTTTCATCATCAACTGATCTTATATAAAGAACATTATTACACCTGGAATAGAAATATTTTCAAATACAATATACGAGAGAAAAACAGTTATTAATAATCAGTTTAACAATGAGTTAAAGTAATTTGATTACTCTTATAAACTTACCTAACCATAATTTCTCCAAGTAAAGCAGGCTCACTACCTTCAACAAATTCTGTAGCACTAGCTAACTGTACATTCATGTAGTTGTCAGTTGACACCAAAAATCCTTTATACTCATGACCCCATTTAAGTTTAACAATAATAGTTTTACCCATAAGACCATTGAGGTAGGGTTTAGGATTTACTGGCATAGTAGTCATGATGATGTTTGTTATTTGTTAATTCTATAAAAATGTAAGAAAACTAAAATTATAAAAATATTAACAAAAAATAAACCAAAACAATATTAGTAATTACTAATTTAGTAAATAAATTAGGGTTAATTCTCATGTATAATTAATCTACAAAAGGTCAACTTAATATTATATATAAAACTTCTGTGTATATAATTAATAATTATATTGATTATGTCAAGTTACACAACTGGGTTACGTGAGTTCTTGCTGTAGAGCCGAGCCATCGACCACTATGACATCGTACGCTTTCTGTGACACTTGTTTATTGATGTTTTTTTTATAATATCTTATGTTCATTATTTCTTTTGTATTATGTAATAAAAAACATTTAATTAAGTAAATTTTATTTATTTAACTACAATTCAAAATGTATTAATAAAGCGTTATACATTACACTTAAAAATTAAATTCATAGCCAGGAGTATCATCATTTTACATATTAATAACTGGATTCAAGTAAATTACATTTTTTCAAATTAATTTCATTTAAATTTGTTTTATGTTCATTAATTTTATCATTTATTTTATGTTTATTTACTACATTTAAATCTGATGATGTTTGAAAACCAGAATTATTGCATGTTGATACTGTGTGTGCACAATAATGAAGATTTGTAATTTTACCGATTCATTAACTACATTTTATTTCACACAAAAAATTGGAGTATTCTGTTATAAGTGCACATAATTTCAGTCACTTAATTTATTATGTTTCCCGGTCCTAAACCATTTATATTAGGAAAGTCGATAATATTTATCCAAAGTGACTTATAATAACTAATAATAATGTGCCGCAATGGAAAAAAGTTTGGCAACCACTGCTCCAGACTGTAAATTAAAATGTTAAGTTTTATATTTATTAAATAAAAAAGGGTTAAGATTATATTTATAGGAAAACAATATATATTTTAATTGAAATAAATAAATATTTAATTAAAACACTTCTTTTATTAACTTTTAAGATAAAAAGGGAAAGATTATTTTTCTTAAATAAAAAATGAAGAATAGAATAGGTTTCTTTAATACAAATTAAAATATATATTTATTTTTTAGCTATCAATATTTGTGCAACACTGTATTGTATTGGTAACAAAATTTGTTATAAACATATAACAATTGCACTTAAAAGTTTTAAATCATTTTATAAGTTATTGAGTTTTTTACTTCAACAACTTCTTTAAAAATAGCACAAGTAAAAAGGAACAAGAATATACGATTAAAATTGATAATATTCATAAATCTATTACTAAATTAAATTTTTAATCTAAGACTTTTCTGAACATAATAAACATAAGCATTATAAAATGTACAGTAGTCAAACCAACCCAGACAATAAATAAAAACCAAAAATTGTTTAGTGTGAATTACATGTACCAAAAAACAATCAAAACGGTAGTTCATTTAAAAGAGTAAATTAAAAATATTGAGAAGTCGAGAAAAAGTTATAGGTACAGAGTACATGTTAATTTTATTATAAATGTAACTAATGTAAACATTTTAGATCTAAGCAATTTTATTAATATTTACCTTTGCAATAGTTGCGAATTAACAAGTAGAAACTACAAAATTGAGAATGTCAGTCGAAATGTTAATATGTAAACGTATAAAATGTAATAAACGTAAATTAAACGTTTTTAAACGAAAAATCGTCAAGAAAGAAACGCAAAGTAGCAAACTAACCGCTAAATAATTGATAATATTATCAAATTACCTTGATAAGAAAACATAACCATAAACAAATGCGGGGCTATACTACTTTATCCAATATCAATTTACTTCCAACGACTATTTTTCCGAAAATTAGTTTCGCCTAAAAACCAGTTTTACCCGGGTTAATTTTTTTTTCAAATGGAAAAACTATATCGGCTGTATTTTTTACTTTGTCTTGTTATAGAATATATATTATAATCTATAAATCACAAACTAAGATCTAAGTTCATGGTCGATACTATTTTTTTTATAAACACCTATTTATAAACCATATGAACAACCTTTACATTTTGACCACAGTTGTTGATAACATTATATATTACTCTATGTAGTGAACACGGATACTGAATGATAGTAAGTCATAAGATATAAAGACGGAATAAAATATAATATGTTATGTCTATATATTATGTATAGATAGTATTATTATTCGTGCTATGATTAATGAATAATTTCATAAATAATAGTACTTTCAAACGACTATTCGTGCTTAAAATCTATACACTAAAATAAAGAAATTAAATAGTAAATTACACGGTTAATGAGATTCTCAAAGGTGCGACCGCCACCGCTAGGAGGTTAAAAAACGATCATATAGCATAAACTTAATTGTTGATTTTTGTCTCATAATAAAATTTAAAATATAGTTTGGTATGATGTTGTAATAATAACTCTATCTTGGGTAGAACATTTTTTTATCATTGAAACTTGAGTTTTAACATGTGGGTTTCGACAAAGACAACATTTAACAATGATCTTATGTTTTTCCAATTTCTTTGTAAAGATGATTGTTATATTTTTCATTTCACAAACAATAAGCAAATGTACGCTAAAGAAGTACATAAATCCTCACTCGCTTCAACATATTCTGTGAGTAGTAACAAATTTTATAACTCAATTTTATGACTACTACATATTTGTACAGGATTGACATTTGTAGGTACCATTACAATTGTTTATCTTAAAAATCATGTGTACAATTAGATACTTGCTGTTTAATCTGCTCATTTACATAGTAACCTTACAAACTCAATACTTAATATAAGGAATATAAAATAGTACTTATAACACATCATCACTAATTTTTCTTCCAGTATTTGTGTTAAGAGATTTAAAATGTATATATAGTGTATATATGTTTATATTATTACATCAAATCGATTTTTAAACTTCAAAGAATTTAAAAATTATTTGGTTTTCAAAATGCTTGTCAGCTTAAACTAGAAAAATCTATTCTAAAATAAATTAATTGATTAAATAACCAACATCTATAATACAATAGTAGAATTAAGTTTCGGCTGGCTTATAGAAAAACTTCCTGAAGGCTTTCGGTAGAGTTTATTTATGAAACCAATTGTTCAATTTCCAATTGAAATACTTTGAAATTTTGATTAAAAATTGTTCCAAAAAATTGCTATTTTGTATTTTTAAAGAAATGAAAAATTCAAATTTTTTTTTTGCAGCCCTATAAGGGATGACCAAATGAATTTGACTTTAAATGTTTAATGTAACTCCTTACTATTAAGAAAAGTAAAAAACAATATCTACTGCAATATTTTCATTGGGATATTATAAGGTGGGCTACCTTGTATAAACAATTTAAAAAAATATTGAAAGTTATTACCTGAATAGTATATTGCTTATTAAACTTTTTAAATAGCAATGTGCATCATTTTAATACTTGTATAAATTGTAAACGTTAGTAAATAATCATTTTTCTTTTTTTTTCTTTAGAATAATTTAATAATTGAAGTCGAAGCATCAAGTGTTGTTGATTTTTTGAAAAATATTAATGATACAAATAATATAAATTATAACTTTTATTCAGAAAAATGTAATATAAAAGTTGATATGATAATTACTCTATCTGTGGGGTTTCAACCATTTAAATTGGAATTGATATTGGAATTAAAAGATTCCGAGTATGTAAGTATTAATTACTAATAATATACTGTACATTTGACACAATATAATATTTTTACTCAAAACAAAAAAAATATAATCAATATGACAATGACTAAGATAGATTTATCAAATTTATCAACTATTTTCAAACCAAATTTGTTTAGGTAATCATTTAATTGAAAGTAATAAAAAATATCATACCTAAATTTAATTGAATTTGGTTAAATCATCCATGGATTGATATGATATTTCTTGTTTTGGATGTATTTACATTTTCAATGTTTTGCCGGTGTTTCTGAAGGTAGAAAATAGTATCAGCTTTAAAATATAGACTAATAATTTTAGATATGTATGTATCTATCAGAAAAAGAAAATATTTTAATTTTGTATTGAATATTCATTTAGAACTCAGTTTACTGTTGTATTTATATTCCTAGTTTCCAAGCTATATGATTTATTAAAAATGATAAAAATGTTTCGTTCAAAAAGTTCTTTGCCTAATGTTTTTTTTTAATTATAAATATTATAAATAAACCAATTATATATTGCTCGGTCTTTGTATAGTTTAATTAGCGACATGTTTTTGGGCTGTACATTAAAATACTTTTTACCTGGGCAGGGTATGATTTTACCGTTTAAGTATACTTTGTTCATTGTAAATTGGGCATTGTAACTTAAGCTATAAATAAAAATCGCCATTTAATTTAAATTTTTTTAAACACTCATGAAAAAGTAGATGATTACAGTGTTACAGTCAATTTAGTATATTTTTTCTGTAAGAATTTCCATCTATTTCAATCTAATTAATTTATTCAATTGTTAATACCAGGGGGCGTATCTATCATAGGGCAAATTATGGGCCCCAGAGCTCTAGAGGCTCCCTAAAATACACTAAGAACTGTTTTATGTTTAATTTGTTTATAGTTTTATTTAAACTTTACCTGTCCTCTTTTAAAATTTATTCAATTGTTGAAAAAAAATCAAGAAAATTTATGTGATTTATTACAAAAAAAAGACTTAGAAATTGACGAGTATATATTAGAAGGCGGAAACATAACACAAAGTCAGTATATTTTATGATAATTAATTATTATATTAAAAAATATTGATGTTTTTTTTTTTTTTTTTATAGAAAATATTAAGACTAAGACTGATGGTAATTCCGTAGATAATTTATTTCAAAAGGAATTGTCTGATGAAAGCCTTAACTTGTATGCATTATATTCACCTCCTCTCACTGAACAATCTAATAATAGGTATATTATAATTTAAATATATTTTATTTCTAATTTATCTAATATCTAATATGTGTTAAAGGTGTCCAGAGGAATATGAAGTATTTAACAGCAAAATTGACAATTTGGAAAATAATGACCTGTCAATGTTGTTAAAAAAAAAAAACAAAGACCATAAATCTTTGAATTTGAGTTCAACAACTATGGACAGCATAATTACTCATTCGTCTTCTGTTAAAAGGAAAAAACCATCATCTCTATTGAAAAATCTTTGAAATATTCGTTTAACCACAATTAAGATTTACACAAATATAACATTTTGTATAATTTTTTGACAACATAATAGAATATTTATTGATTGTTGGTTGAACCAATTTTGTACTGTACATTTTATAATTTTATATTTACCTGTATTTTTTGGTTTTACACGTACCATAAAATACAAAAATAAAATAAAATTATACTTTAAAGTTTTAATTTATACTTGAAGGGTATAAGTAATTTATAAGTTTTACTATATAGAATTATTTGCATTATTATAAACCAATTACATTTTTTTAATCAATGTAAAAACTATAAATACATTTTATTCTACGTTGTAATTAAATTCATCAATTCTTATGACATCGAAACTCGATTGTTTTCTCATGTATTTGTTCTGTATTTTATATAAATTGTTTAGATTTGAGAAAATTGGTTATATTTTCACCTATAGCAGAATTGATTAAATGTTAAAAGAACTTGAAATTAATATAGCTATAAATAAATATTTATAAAGAAACTTGAATAATGCAAACTTATATTTAAAGAAATGATTTCTAGTCCTTAGAATCAATATAAAATGGACTACTAAATATATTCCAAGTGTTGACTAAAATTAACCAAGTAGCTAAAAAAAAAAAAAACTCAAATAAAATATTATACACATACATTTGTCATCAATAGAATTGGTTTTTACTTCACAGACCCGATATAAAAAAATTAAACTCTCAAAGAATGTAACCAAACAGTCATTATGATGAAGTTATTCTAAAGAAATTACTAAATCTATAACGAAAAAAAATTATTATATATTTATATATAATTATTTAAGTACTGCCCTGTTAAACATTTATTATAAGTCAAAATCATAAATATATGGTAGTTTAATACATTTGAATATCTATATAAAAATGTCATTCAACGAAACACAACATATTTCATGAAACCTTTGAATTTCAATGACAAAAATACATTTCAAAGAAATTTCTTTATCAAAATAAATTTAAATACAAAATTAAATTGTGTGTTTTATATATTTTAGTATATAATTCGTAAAAACAAATAAGGAACTAACTAAATTAATCTCGTGATTAACATAAATATCAATGAAAAGTATAAATTAGATAAGGCAACATTATACAAATATAAAGCAATTAAAAATAAAAATGGAAGCTATAAGAATAATTGAACATTTAGAAAACATTAGTAACATCCAAAATCAAGATATATTCAAAAATAATAAAAAAAATTCTTATTCAAAGGCTTACTTAGATCACAGACAGAATCCATACATATTAATCGACAGACACCGAAATCAATATAACGGTTCACAAAAAAATATATATAATTCAGTAACATCTACTTGTTTATTTAATCCTAAAATAAATATAAACAAAAATTTGGTGATTTAATGTACGACTAGGTATTGTTCTTATGGATTGGTCATTTCATTTTTGTCATGACATGTTAAAGCAATCCCAATCTTCGTTGTTAAGTTACCAATATGTACAAAACAAAATTGATATAATTTTGTGTTATTCAACTTTTAGTCGTTTACTGAATTCTTCCTGTTGTCTTTCTTTCCATTCTTTTTTTGGTTTGAAACGCTTAAGCTGACCATCCCTGTAAAATGTATTATATAATTACATCAACATGATTTTCATTTAATTAAATTTTAAATTATTTTATAAAAGTAAAAAAAAACGAACCCAAAATTCGTAGATTTCTTACCATACTAGATCAACAAGACCTCCTTGATCAGCTATTACTCGTTTCACTCGATTGGCAAAATCAGCCCCCGATTCATTTTCATTTTGATACATTGGAGGTAAGTACCATACATCACAAACGATTGCCCAAGATGTCATCATTAAATATAAATGTTGAAGCATTGAATATTTACTACTGTTCCAAAATGCATCTCCAAACCTTGGATCATACTAAAATAACATGTATGAAATTGTTGTTAGCACTATTGTCTTAATTTATAACTAAATAATTAAAATTATAACAACCTTAATAGCTACAGGATATATGACACTGCCAACTTCAAAACTTCCTTTTTTGAATTGCATAACAGATGTATTGTTGATACATGTTCCTTCGGGAAATACAAGTATTGGAGGATTTATTGGATTTGATACATGTTCCCGAAGTCTGAAAAATGTATAAAAAAGTCATTAGATGAAATATTTCAATCATTTTAGTTTAAATGCATACAAAGTATTAAATTAGATCTCTGAAAAAATAGAGTCTATTTTACTTGATCTGTTTTAGTGTTATATTACTATGCTATAAAATATGAGTAAATTATTACCTCATTGCAACAATTTCTCTATCTTTAGCTTCAGATCGTTCAAACCATAAATGAGGAGAAGCTCTAGCTAATGCTCTTTGAAGGATACCTAGAAATCCACCGTGCCGTTGCCCAATCTAGTGTAATTATAAAATAATTATGTTATTACTTTTGTTATTTTTAAAAACTTAAAAATTTTAGTTTATCCAAAATGTAACTGAATAGCAAGTTAGTTAATAAATAATCTTTAAGCTAATAGAAATGTAAGTGCTAAAAATGAATCATATTTTTTTGGTATAGATTAATTACAAACAAGAATTGTTGATATAATAAATTAATGAATGTTAGACATAGCAATTGTTAAATAAATTGTTTTTTTGAAAGTGCTCTTATATGTAATGTTTTTGGATAAACTGCATTTTAAATATTTGCATGACAATATTAATAATAGTGCATATTGTGACGCACCAGAGCATAAGGGTTATCACATGCCAACACTAGTACGTCAACAGGAGATGTATGATTGGCAACACAAATGCCTCTTTTTGGTAGGTTCTCGCGATTATGATAAGTGATGACTGAAGAAAGTGAAGCAGATAAAACTTGAAAACACATTATGGATACATTTTGATTGAGCCAACGTTTACCCAAACTATCAGGTATAAAACCAACAATTAATGTACAAATCCACAGCCACATGACCTATTTTACATAAAATATAAAATATATTATAAAATGAGTAATAATTAACTAAAATAATCAGTTTACTCAATTTAATTTTTGAATAATAAATTCATTAAAACTAATATATTTTGAAAGTAAAACTTATAGTATATTAATTGTATTCGTTATGAATGTTATATATTTGAATAAAAATAAATTCTAATTCAGCTACCTAATATTTTTAGTCATTTTTATACACTGAAAAAGCCAAACTTTAACAACAGTATATAATTTAAAACAATTATGAACATAGTTGATATGTATAATATACAAAATACAAACTAAACTAGTAGAAGTTGGTTGTATTCCTCAAAGATTTTAATTGTGTAGGATTATTGGAATAGTGTCAATGTTAAAAACACAATTACCCTCCTACTTAACATAAATGGTTTTGTGACATCCTTTTTATTTATTTATTTTTTGTTGTTTTTATATTAGGGTCTAATAAGAAATTATTAATGATTATTATACATTGCTATATTAGAATAAATATCCATTATTACCATGAGATATTACATTTTTATTATTTTATGATCTAAACAACTAACACAATTCCACATAACCTTAACTCGGAATTTATGAATTTATTTAGATAGTAAACACCTGACAACCAATTTACACAAGACAATATGTAAGATTACATGATGACATTGAGTATTAAACTAATATGAAGACAATTATTTACTTTAAAAAGAATAAATATATTTTCCTTTCATCAGGGCTACAAACATATTTAACAACTCATTTATTTAAAAATACTAAATCAAAATATTCAACTTAAAAATTTAGTTTTTTCGCATAAAAATATAAATTTTTATTTTATTATTTAGATACACTTTAGTCTTTAATGAAATGTAAGTAGTTCCATAAATGTTTTCATAAAACTGCTTTCTAATTTTATTAAAAAAAAAAATTAAATTTCAAAGGTTTTCATAATCTAACTTTTATTTTTGAACCGATATAAACAAATTTGTAGCTTGTTTACAGGGAATCTAGAGAGTATCAGTATGATTAGTTCAAATTTTCTTTAGACCTTCAATATAAAAACGGAAATTGAAGTTATTTAAGAGTATTTATTATTATTATTATTTTAATGCAGTTTACAAACTATTGATCCCAGAAGAAATTTAAAATTTAGCTTCGGAAATTAATAATTTGTTTATGATAATATAATTCCAACAGTGATTATTTATTATTGCTTCACATTTGAAAAATAGAAAAGAATTTGAAAATTAATGTAGAAATAATTGTATTAATTTACAATGTTCATGCAAAACAGAAATAAAATATCCGTTAATTTAAACAATAATATTTTAATAGACCAAGTCATAGAGGTTTGATGATATATAAAATGTAAAGTATTTAAACAATGTTAAAAGGCATAAGCAACATTAACAATTTTAGAAACAAAACTGTATTTTTTACATTATTCATAAACATTCAATTTTCATGTTTAACACAAAATTACTTAGGAGGTATTGTAAACAAATTTATTTTAAAAAAAATTTAAAAAATCATGATACCGGATAAAAACAAGAACTATATTCAATTTATATTTAATATTGGGCATTTAAATAAAATACTCATTTAGTGTTAGTACCTAAACTAAAAATTATTAGGTATATTGAAAATTAAAATTAAATAAAGCCATTAATATAAAATGTTACTTAATCTAAGTGTGGCAAGTATCTAACTCCAATTACAAGACAAAAATGTTGCTTATTCCTTTAATCGTCAATTAATTAAAGTACATTTTAAATTTAAAATTTAAAGTTTAATTTTCTTTTCATCAAACATGCATTATACTCAACTAATTACCAAAATATAATAACTGTGAGCAAATAGAATAAGAATATCAATTGGAGATGTATGGTTGGCTACACAGATTCCATTATGTCTTGGAATCCATTGTGGATTGTGGACATTTATGACCATTGTCATAGCATATTGAAATAATACAAAAATGTATTGATTAATACCATTTATCAATAATGATTGACATGATTCATCCCTTATCGTCAACCAAATAATACATACTGTTAAACTATACAATATGACCTGTTGATTGGATTTAGCAAAATATAAAACATAAAATATTTTAGCAAATGTTATAAATTTAAAATAAATATCTCTTAAAATCGTACATGTTTAACTTATATAGTATAATAGCCAATATTATTTAATATTTATACCTTAATTGGTTTGATTTAACTTTGGTTTAAAATTAACACAAATAATGTGATTAAAAACATATTAATATAAAATAATTATAATGTAGCTAAATTAAAATAAATATATAATTTATGAGTGATTTCTTTTTAATATTTTCCTGAATGAATGTTAAAATATGAAATCAAAATCTTCAACAAGTAAATACAAAATATTACTGGCTTTTCTCAAAGTAAAGAACGCTAAAAACTTACCCCGAAAAAACAAATCAACACACGCAGGGGCAACAAAAATGTATATCTTACAATGAATCCAATAAACCAAATAACAGTTATTTTCCAATTGATAAATTCATAATGTCTATTTGTTCTGGTTAGTAAATTCCATGACTACAAAAAAAAAAAAAAAAAATGCATAAATATTTAAAAAAAACATGGTTGAAAAAAGAAACCTCTTAACTATTAATTTTAAAATTATTATTAAACATTTAAAATTAAAATAATTGTAACCCTCACGAAAATTATTAGATAAATTATTTAACACAACTTTATTTACAACATTTTTACTACATTCAATTAAAACAAGTAACTAATTTTTTAAAAGAGGCAAAAATTGTTTCAGAAAAATTTACATCTTAAATTTGTATCAAGTATTTATATTAAAAATTAATAAATGCATATGTGAAATATAAATTTGCAAAATTATTTAGATAATATAATTAATTATAAAGTATTATAAATAAACTAGATTTTAGAATAATGTTGTGTAATAAACCTAAATTATTGAAAATGTTCTCAAAATGAATACTGTAAGTTCTCGTAAAATAAGTTTATACCTTAAGTTCTTCAGCTTCAAATCTTGAAGTAACTTGATCTTCTATAATTGCTTCAACACCAGTTTTCACATAATCAAGTACATCAGTAAGTTCAAATTCTCGCTTCAATGTATTGAATGACCTTGTTCTTTGTAATATTTGTTTACCCTAAAAATTAATAACTTTTAATTAATAAATTATATAAAATAAGTAGCATTATTGGAGTCAAAATATTATAATTAATTAAAGTAATATAAAATCATTAATTTATTACACCATTAATAAAGTATTAAAAAGGTTTTAATATAAAATATTAAAATTATTTATGTATGTAATTTATTTATTTTTTAATGTTAAAAGCATAAATCGCAAATTAGAGTCAGATGAAATACAAGTGACAAGTGATTAATATTGGTAAATTGGTCTTTAAAAATTTTAAAAGAATGTACTATTAAGTAAAATGAGTAAAAGCTTTAGTAAAATGATTCTGAGTAAAGAAGATACTGAAAATTAGATGTCAAAAACCAGTGTTCTGTAAATTTTGCTGGTTTTTCGTAATTTTTATCAGTTTTTCTAAACTTTTTTGAAAATTTAAAGGAAATCTCAAAGTACCAACAAAACAAAATTTGCTGAAACCTTCCCTAAAGTTCCATATCGGACAAAAATAAAAAAAGAATGAGAGCAAGTGGGATACAAGACACGTATGAGATACAGATGATGGGTGAATTGTTCTTTTAAATTTGAGACCAATTGGTTTCTAAAAAAAACAAATCCGGGTCAAAGAGTAGGGACGGGAGCTATAAAAAGTTGGCAGATTTTTGTATTTTTATCAAATTTCAGAGAAATTTGATTAATTCAAGTGTTTATAAATAAAATTGTGCCTAATTATTTCCAAATGTTTTTTGTTGAAGAAAAATCAACTTATAAGGAACTTTATACATAATTCTCAAGAGTTTTTGACAAGCCAAAATTATTTTATTGACATTTTAAAAATAAAACAAACAAATTTGGTAAACAATCTAACAGCTATTTTTCTATATTGGAAACTTCACAGCCAATATACAAAGAAATTAAAGAATTTTAAAATTAAACAAGGATTAACATTTATATCAATTTCATAATTAAATTGTAACATTCATTTTACAAATTTAAATTAGGGTGGACACTATTTTATTGTCTCTTATAACACATTGTTACCATTTAAAACTATAGAAGGCATACTAAATAACTATAGTTGGCAAACTAATTTGAAATTTAAAATGATTTAGATTTTTCAAATACCTAATTTAAAGGTAAAGTATTTTTATAGTATAAAACCTAGGCTTTAACATTTCTATTCCTTCCAGAACTAAATAAAATCAATAAAATTGTTTTTGAACTTACTCCTTCGTTTTTAACATTGTTATTGCCACTATAATTTTGATCTGGATCTGGAACTAGTATTAAATCTTGTCTACTTATTAAAGGCGGAGCTCCATTTTGTGTTTTCTTGTCAATATTTCCATTGGATAGACTATTTGTTGAATTACTTCGAGTGATAGATTCATTTGTGTTGATAGGCAATGAATATGTAAGACTTTCATTTAATGAATCGGTGTTTAGTTCGGTTACCAAATCTAGTTCATCAACATCATCAGTTTCTTCACTGTCAGTTTCTTCAATTCTTTTAATTTTCTTTTTTGATTGTTTTTCTAGGTTTTCCCTTCCATACTAAAATCATAGTAATAGGAATATATAAATATGTATATATATATATATGTAATTAAAGTAATAAGTTAAAAATAATAAATATTTCTTTTTATTTGATTTTATAAGAATATATAGGAACAATTATTTCCATCACTAAAAAGTACGTAATTTGTTTAGTTTATCATTCTCCTGATTATTATTTATTAAATTTAACATAAGGTACATATAACAGGGATGTACATGAATGTATTTCTTTTTTGCTTTAAATGGGAAAGTTTTTGCTGGTTTTATGACAAGAGATTATTTTTATTTTTGTTATTATTAATTAATAATTATCTATAATTCAAGATATTGATAATTCCTAGTGCCTTTTATACATATACACTTTATATAACTTTACATTATTTTGGATATATAACACCTAATATTATTGTGATTAAGTCAATTGAATTCATATGGGTGAATAATTATTAAGTAATAGTATCAACCTTTCGGATTTGATAGAAAAAAAAAACCTAAAAAATGATCACTCATGCCATCTCTATTCCAATTTTTCAACTTAAAAGTTAGTGTAGATAAACTATCCAAAAACCATTATAAAATATAGTTATATTGGTGTTTATTTATAACCTAAAAGTTAATCAACTCTTGATTATTCAAATATTATATTTAATCCATTTTTTTAATTGAAATTGATCAAAAGTTTTATTTGCCGGTAAATAGGGATAACAAATATATGAATACTCCGAATCTTCAATAAACAATACTATATATTTACATAACAATTAATAGATTTTTTATTTTAAAAAAATATTTAAAATTAACTTTAATTAATATTAATTTAAATGTATAAAAGATAAAATTTAAATCACATTATTAATATACTATTTACACATTGTATAAACTACCAACATAATAAGTAATCTAGTTCATTTTGTAAAAATTTAATTTTGTTTATAAAAGTATGAAATATTTATAAACTTAATGCATATAACTATTGATAATTGATCAACCTATCACCTATATAATTAAATAATTAAAAATTTTTATTTTTGAGAAATTTATTGTTATTGGTATTCCAATTAACGTAATTTTTATATTTAAATGTTTATTTTATGGTATACACACATAACATTTTTAATTTATTATTATAAGGTTATTTGTTATCAGGACAAACAGTCAAGGTTATTAAAAAGCATATTAAAGGTAATAATAAGCTTAATTTATGAAATTCTCTTCTTATTTAAAAATATTATTTTCTTATCAAACATAGAACACACACTAATGAATAATATGTATTTTATAAAATGTATAATGTTATAAAATATTACATTAGTAAAAAATATACCTATTATTCCTTTATACTGATTTAAAATAGGTATTTTACAACTAAAGACTGAAATGTTTTGGGACATAATATTATTTAATCAAATAAAATGTCAATTATATTAATTGCCTAAATACAATTTAAAGATCTAAAATTTTCTATTTAATTTAATATTTGGAACAATTAATTTTTGTACTTCATAAAAATTGTAAATATTATTTTATCATACTAATTTTTTTTAACTTTATAACTTAGTATTAATGTAATTAATTTTTGTCTTATATCGATTCCATTTTTATAAAATAATAAAGCTATGTAAAATAACCTTTACACAAGGTCATATCACTCAAAAATTGTCTGAGTGAATGAGGTATAATAAATAGTGTAGTGTAATTAAAAATTAAAGTGAATAATTAGTAATAATACCCTTTTTATTTTTTTATGTAAACTTAACATTAAATTATTTATTTTTGTCCGTTTTTACAGGAAAATATACTTGAAAAGAATAATACACAAACAATTTTGAATGGCTAGTTATATTATTTTTAAAGTTTAATAAAAAGCTGTATTATGTATTTAACTTCATTGAGATATATTAAGTAAATATTTTAAAATTTATGAATTAACATACAATCCCAACACTGGAGACGATAGGAAAAGAATTAATGTACTTATTAACACATGGCATTTATAAATAATTAATTAAAAATTTTTTTTTAGAGCAAAGCAAAATCTGACCAAAAGGCACCAAACCCAAAACGAGCTCTATCTCCCTACTTAGGGTGACCCCTATTTATATACTTAACTTATAAGGGCTTATATAGGTAAAAATGAAAGTGAAACTAAAAATCAGGTCAGTGATTTCAGGTTTTTTATAAATGTATAAATTAAATACTTTATAAGTGTATGTATGTATACAATAAGTACTAAAATGTACCAATATTAATAAACATTATTCAATATTTTTTCATATTCTAAAATCTAATATAAAAAATAAAAATGAATCAATCAACAAGTAAGAAAATATCAGTTTATCATACTGAACCTAGACTATCGTATCATTTATCACTATAGAACATTAGGTACCCTTTTATTAACCTTTGAACATTTATGAGTTAATATTAAACTAAGTACCTATTAATATTTAAATGTACTTTAAACTTTTATAGTATTGTTATTAAAATTAATTCACAAAATGGTACCAAATATAAATTTATGTTTATAAATCATTAAAAAATATCTACTAGATACAACAAATCCTATAATGTTAAAACGTATTTTATTTTATATTATTTAAATATTTATTAAATTAAGGTCACTATATTAAATTTATAAAGTATAATGTATAAACTATAAATATAAGAATATAGGTTTAAACATACGGACTCAGATTAGAAGTACATTCAGATAATAAAAATGATCAAATTATCATCAAATATTTTAAATCTCCATTTACATATATGATTGTAAATTCTACATTTTTTACTTTTAAGATTATTTTTGGATAATTTGATATAAAATACTAAAATATAATTCTAAAAATGATATTTTTGAAAATTGAATCATTTTTGTTTCAATTATATTTTAGAAAACATTGCAAACAAAATGTTACTAAGAAGAAATTAAAAAAAAACGTTAATTATGACATTTTAGAAGTTAAACCATTAAAGGTACTAAACTCTCCCAAAATCAAAAAGCTAGTTATTTATAAATGAATGAATATTATTTGTACAAATAATTCTATTAAATTAGTAATATACAAGTAATGCATCTAATTTTTTAGTTATGAAAATGTTTTCAAATACTCAGATCTAGTTCTAGTGTATTTTTATACTATTCCCAGCAATAACAAAAGTTACAGACCTAACAATAATAATCAATAATTATATATTTTCATTTTACAATTAATAAATGAAACTTTAAGAGCTTAATAATATTTATAAAAGAGTTGCTCATACCATAATTCCCAATTTTATAAATAAAAACAAAACATATATGATAGGATAGAATAGATAACAGATCGTTATTTTAGTAGAGCCTCATTAAAAAAAAACATACCAACAATAATATAAGCATTACTAAAGACGATAAATAAATGCATACACTTTACAATGTCTTAAAAATGGTACTTACCTCAAATACTTTTACAAGAAAATCCACATAAATTCGTTGTATACCGAGCGTTTTACCAACATATGCAAATAAAACAATGCCGAGGAAAAATAGTAGAAATGGAATAAATATCACGGAGAGCACAGTGAAAGAAACAGTGTCTGAGATGGATACAGAGGACATAACGAAGATTTTGAGAAGAAATTCGTTACTTCGACGTCTCAAGTGTTATATAGCATGCCTTTACATTTGATACACTCGGGCCCAGAGTTTCTGCTGTTATCGCCGATTGAACGAAACTCTAAGCAGTGGGCAGCCAGAAATTATCAGAGGAATAAATAATACGATAATCATCGAACTATAATAACAACAACGAAATAGAAGAAATCAAACTTATTTAAAACGGCACGTCATCGGTTACACGAAATCTTAAAAACTACGATATTCTTGTTATCTGTTCAAGTTAATAGTTAATATCATGCTAAATAATAAAGTTAAATTTGATTCTGTGATAGTGAAACATCGAAAAAGCAACGATTTGAGATGCCCAGAGAATCGCGACTGATGTCTTTACTCCTGTAATCTGTTGAATGAAAAATCTAAAACCGTAGACTATAGTTAAGTGAGCGGTAATTTAGTACACATTTTTAAGCGCAAGCATGGTGAAATAGGTGGGTATAAGCAGTGGTAGATACTATACGTAAGGTGTGTAATGGGGGACGGAAGTTGTTGCATTTCAGATACGTCACCGTTTCTAAATACTACTAGTCCCACTGTGTACCAATTGACGTACGTCATTAATGCCGAATCGCGAGGTAGGACATAGGTGTAACTTTTGTATCTATACATCGTGTACCGAATACCTATAGAATTGCTTTTTAAAAACCATTTTAATTTAAAAAAATTAATATTTTATGAAAAGAATTAATGTGTTTATGAGCATTATAATAGGACTTTTTTTTTTGTTAGATAGTGGAACTTGGAACTCGGAATTTTAACAAATAATGAATGTAACTGAGTTTAAAAACGAAAAAGTCAAATTCCCAATTATAAAATCCAAACGAAAACCCGAAATTCAAATAATATTAAATCTGATTATTTGAAAATTTTATCAATTAAATAAGAAACAGAATAGATAAATTAAACCTATTCTATAATATAACATTATATTTCCACTCGTTTCACATTTCTATTCAAACAACAACCTATATCCCCTGCACACTTAAAATAATTGCATATTTGAATTGGTATTTACTGGACAAATTTAAAATCTGTTCAATTTAAACATAATATTAATTTTTTTTGTTCAAAGAAAATTAGTGCCATTCAATCAAAAACTTTAAATTGACAAACAGTTTCAAAATCTATTTAACTTTTAATCGTAAGTATTTTCTCTTTTAAAATAGCAACATGTCTGTTTATAATGGGTTATAAGTTATAACGTAAAATACTAAAAGCATATTCCATGTCATGGTTATAGCACCGAATAATTATTGTATAATCATGGGTATAATAGTCTAGATTGATTCTATAATCAATAATAATACTAAATTAGATTCTGAGAATTCTAATTTACTCTTTATTCATAGATATTAAAGAAATTAATAAATTCTTTATTATCTAGGGTTACAATATTTATATTTTTTTTTTGAGTCTGTTATTAGTTATTGCGTTTCAACAAACAAACGAGGTCAAATTTTCGACTTCACTGAGGGTTTCTTTTTTGAAAATGTTGTCTATAATTGGTACTTTTGGAAAACCATTTTGAAATTCCCTTTTCAGTTTTTATGAAACTTGTAAAAAATTGACAAAATTAATGGGATACCGATTAACATTTGCAACCAGTTATTTTGTCATTAAATGAGTAGATAAACCAGAGTAATAATTTGATTCCCAGAAGTAAATTACAGTTGTTATTTTTGTTAATTGTATTAATTTCATGAAATAGTTAATTATAAAATAAAATACACATAGTACCTATACTATAAATATTAAATTAAATATAACATACACACTATCTATATAAATGATAAATAGTTTAAACACTTTGTACAGGTATACCTCCAGCAGGGGCAAATGTATACCATTACATTAATTTTAATAACACCTACACAATTGAGTAATATTTCATAGAGCAGTTATATGAATTAAAAGAAAGATTTGGATAAAAAAAATACAATACACAACAATTATTTATAATTCTTATTTATTTTATAAATAATCTACTATTAAATAAATGTAGAAAAAATAAATAAACCAGAATAATTATTTATAGCTTCTTAGTTTATTTTATAATAAAAAATTAACAAAATTTTTACAAAACTGTTTGAAAAAAAATAAAAACAAATTTACCATAATTTAAAAAAATGTTGTTAAATGTATTTAATATAGGTGTATAAATGTTCGAAAAAAATTTCCTTCCGATAATAATTTCAACTTTAACTACATTCAATATAGACTAAGGCAGTTTAATATTTAAATATTTATACTCAAACTCAAATTTATGATAACTGTGTTTCTGTATTAGATTTGGATATTTATCTCAAGTTTTCGAAGATTCCAAAATATTTTGGAGTTTTGTGAACTACATTAAAAATTACCATTAATTTTTAATAAAATAACACATCATATGAAAACTTTAATCGCTTTAACATTTTTTAATTTTTTGATCTATTCATAATTGTATAATTAACAACTTTCATAAATTTATTCCATAACATATTTTCTTATTACTCCAAAGTACTATATTTTAAGTAACACATTAATTAATATTAAATTAAAAAACAAATATTATAAAAATCACTCTTGATTTCACCCAAGTTTATAGAATAGGAAAGAAATTATCCGGTCCAATATTTTTATTTAATACAGAATAATTTATAGTATAAAAATATTAAATACATTTAAAAAATAGTACTATATGAATACAATTTATCACTCAATTATAAGGGTTTATCATAATATTTCTTTTGAGCTCGTTGAAATGCTTCTATTATTGCAGTCCTATAAAAAAATAAAAATAAATGCTGAATATTAAAAATGTTATTGCTTTATAACATTGATTAAATACATAGTATACTATGTTTAATATTAAGTATACTTAATCAATGTTTATAAGTTTAAATTGTTTATAGATGAAAATGCAATGTAATAATTAATAACTATGACTAAGTAGTAAGTAATAATATGTAACATCTAGTATAATGCAAATAAATTTAGCAATTTTTATCTTGTAATATATAAAAAATCATAATGTTTAAAATGTAGTGTTAATACTTTTAGTTTGTATTTTATAATAGTTTATTGATTTAATACATAATATTTGAATTTATCTATAGTCTATCCAGTTTAAGAATGTCCAACCTAGCTTGAATACAGAACCGTCAAAGTGTCGACTGGACTTTCTTAAACTAAATAGACTAAATAGATTTAGTTTATATATTCTAACCAAATATAAACTAGTAAAGACAATACATACTCAAGTCCATGACAAATACTATAAGCTATTACACAAAAAATGCTTAAGACTTACTTGAATGTATTTCGATGAAGTAAAAAAGCAACTACATGTCCTGTGTCTACGTATCTAACCTCTGCTCCAGGCCAAACATCTTCTAATTTATCCATGGTATTTTGAGGCACATATCCATCATGTTTTGCACAAACTGCTATTACTATATCCGTGTCAACAGGAGTTTTAAAGTTTTTTAAATGGGTACATTCATCCATAATACCTCTCATGAAACTCAATGCTTCTAAATTTAAATCTGAATACACAACAATATAGGGAATAATTGATCAACATACAAATAAACATATTGATAAATTATAATACAACCTTGATTTTTTGTTTGTTTATTGAAAAATCTCATCATATGTTTGGTTATTTTCAAGTCATTTTTTATTTGAAGTTGATTACTTTGTTCAATTGAAGGATCTTTTACATTATCAAATGCATTGATTAATTTTAATTTATTCAATTGCTGAGAATTAAATATATTTAATGAACTTTTATCATTTTTTAAAGTATCTAACATTAAATTTGACTGTGTGTTTAAATTTGGATTGTTATTAATAGATTTTATAAATTGTTTTCCAGCATTGAACTCTTTCTATAACATAAAAATATGAATTAATAAATAAAAGTTAGACTAAAATATTAATAAGCAGTTAAATCTATCTAGCGTAAATAATTTATTTGCTTCAAACACAATATTATCTTAAAGATAAACTAAGAATTTTTCATGAATAAAATATTTCATTATAACAGCATCTTGATCAATTTTTTTTTTTTTTTAAATGCACTGGGGCCCTGGTTTTATAATTTAAACAACCCAAAAGTCTTTATAAATATGTTTAACAATTGTATATATTTACATACTAGAACAGTTTTTATGAAAATAATTAGTTTGTATAATAAACTTTCAGTGTTGGAGATTTTATTTTTGTATTCTTAATTATTTTAAACGTTGTCATAAAATGTAATAAATAATTTGGTAAGTATTTATTTAGAAAATTTAATTGTGAAAATATATCTAAACCTACCTTCAAAAAAAAAAAAAAAATTACTAATAAATAATAATAATAAAAATTATTTTATTTTCTGAGTATGTCAATTGTATTATTTATATATTTTTGACAGCTTTAAGTTAATAAATTAAAAAAATATAAAAAATTATTAAAATATACATAAGCCCTTAGGTTCTTCTACTTTTCGGTCACATGGAAAAACATTAGATTGTAAATATTTTTAGCATAATGTTTTTGTATGAAAATTAAGCTTATTTGATATTGTTCTGTGAATTAAAAAAACTGCACTTACTTTTTTTGTAATACTTTACACCATACTTTTATTAATAATAATAAGAATAATAAGAATAATAAATATTAGTTAATAGTTACATTTAATTTGTTGATTTTATTATTCGTGTTCACCACTTCATTTTTATAAATTGAATTTGATTTATATTGATGTTCAAGTAAATTCCAATCAATAGCACAGCTTATAGCACCCTATAAAAAAAAAATATAATCATTTTAAAAGAAAGCTAATAAAAGATTTAAAATTAAGTATTTTTTAGTATACAAGTAGAAATTAATTAATTAATTAATAGATCTAAAACAAAAAAAAGTAAATAAATTTTGTTTTTGAACCATTTATACAGTAATATTAATGTTTAAAAATGTTTTACTGACATGAAATGTTTACAATATTTTATACATTTTTGGATTTTCAAGTTTAAATTTATTTATTGCATAATTATAAATCTCCTATCCCATTTTATCAATCTGAATTCTCAATATACTTTTGTAATAATTTATTATAAATTAAATTATATTTTGTACATAATAATTTTTTTAATTAAAAAAAGGAAGAATTAACAATACATTAAAAATAATAATATTACAATGCATACCTCGGTAAATACTCCAGAAGCTGTTGTACCCGACAAACAAGGAACGAGCACAATTGGCTTTGGCCAACTTGCAGCAGCTAGAGAAGCCATCTAAATAACAACATAAGATCATAAAATATGAAACTAAGTTCTTTAATTAAAAATAGTCATTTGACATAAACATAAAATAAATTTGATTCATTTTTAATATTTACATGGCCACCCATGGATAAACCAGTAACTCCAAGAGGTCCAAATCCTTCACGCTCACACCAATGAAATAATACAAGAGATTCAAGTATTAAACAGCCGCCCATCACAATAATGTCAGAAACATTGCATAATATAGACCTACTGTAAACCAATATATACATATTTATATATACACATAATTAGCACTTTATTATAAAACAGTAAGTTTATTATTTTTAACAATTTTAAATTTAAATAAGTAGAGTAAATAATATTAAACTAACAAAACATTTGTTAGGCGAAACGCAAAAGGTTGGGTTTGAGAGGAAAGGGTGGTGCTCATAAGATAAATAGAAAGGGAGATCATAAAGTTTTTATGTATGAAAAAAATAACAAAAAGAAAATTGAAAGAATATTTCAGGTTCTTACTGAATGAGGTTTCTTCATTAATAATTAATATTTCATAAGATCAAAAATAATTTGTATAAATTATCACAAAATTCAGATAATAAGAATAATAATAATTTGAATCCAAATATTAAATCCAAAAACAGTTTGTTTTTAGTTAAAAATTACAGAAGTCACTAAAATTCAGAAAACTTTGATTTTTTAAATTTAACATGCAATGTGTATAGTAAGTAATTTAGTTGGAATATGTTTAATTAAAATAATAATAATTAAAATATTGCAAACATTGATGGTTTTATACTTAATCCATAACTTTACATCAAATAAATTTTAAGTAAAAAAAATAATCTACTCACACTTGGTTAACTGGTTTTCTTTTTCCATAGAATGGATTCTCTAAAATAATTGATCCAATTGCCGCTTCTTTTAAAAGAGGTTTTGCAAGTATAGCTCGTCTTCTCCAATAATACTAAAATAAATGTTAAAAAAAAATTTTTAAATACTGAACTTGATATCTAAGAAAAAAGAAAATCGAATATTTAATCTTAAATATTATATCATTGTTTTATGTTCTTTACAATATATCTTACTGATTTCAAATACAATAAATTTGTCACATATCATATTTGAGAAAAGCTCAGGGACTATATACTTCAAAATTAAATAAATACCACATTATTGACCACAACCTAAATTAGTATAATAGTAATGGAAAAATAGCATTACTTGATCTCCAGTGCCTGCCATGTGTAAACATATAGGTTTGATATTTTTGGAAGGCCATTTTTTTGGTAAAATAACTTGAAAATGAGCAAGGTGACTTTCTTTTGGTACAATATCTGGAAGATAATAAGAAAAAGGTGACTGAAATACTCCTTCTAATGTTATTGAATCAGAATCTTCTTTTTTCTGAAATAAATGAAACATTGATTATATGAGTATATGACACATGAATCTTCATAATTATAATAATTTTTTTTTGACAATTATATTTAGATTATTACCTTAACAACTTGTACAGGATAATCAGATGATACAAGTTTGAAACAGGAATCTCGATCTACAATAAGATTTCTGAATTGAAATAAACTAAAACAATAATACATAAAATTATCCTGTAGAAAGAATACATTTTTAGTAAGAGGTATTACATACGTATGTAATTTGATAAATTATAGGATAGTCAGTAACCATAGTTCATGAATTAGAGCAAATATTCAAAAGAGGTTATTTTTTGTATAATATTATACATTTATCTGTTAATCTGATCTTATTAATATTACATTTTTAGCAATATACACATTGTCAATAAACAAATTGTCAAAAGTATTGTTGAAAATTATGCATATTCGATCAAAAATATTTAAAAATCACTCAAATGAAAGGAAATTTTTACATTCAAATTTCAAGTGTTTTCTGAATACAATTACACGGCTACAAAAGCAAAGTATTTCCTTATCTGAAGCAACTTAAATTTTAAAAGATATTACAACAAAGTTTAGTCAATTAACAAGCAATGCTAGAGTTACTATTAATAAAAAATTAAAAAAAGTTATTAATTAATTGAGTTTACCTACTAATAACAATGTCTCAAATTTTTAGTTAATTATATTATATGATATATAAATTGTAAATTGACCACAAATTATACTTAATTAAAATCTTAATACAAAAAATATGATGTATTACTCACCTTTTAAGTTTTTCAGGATCACCCCAACCATTAACAAAATATTTAGTAAGCAACAACTTTCTGTACAAATAATCAAATTTATTAATTGTCATATTATCTTGTAGAAGGATTACACACTATTTTTGTGACAAATGACCAAAGTGGAAATAGTTAATAGCATTTGATAACTTTTCAGCTATTAACTCTTATAAATACTTTGATATAAGCAAAATAAGGTCAAAAAGGTTATACTTGGATCAGTAAACAAAAATATTATTGTATTTAAACTATATTGGTAGGCAAATAAAAATATTTTGATAGGTACTGGTACCATCAAGTATCTGTTAAAAAAATTATAAATAGATATTTATAAACATTTCATTGAGAGTTAAACTATATATACTTACTGCCTAGAAGCTACCCGTTATTGTATTTGAATAATCAACTTTGAAAAATAAAAGATAAAAAATAATCAAAAACTAATCATAAAATATTCTAATCTTAGTATAATGATTATAACAGAGAATAGATTGACGACGTCAAGGAAGTAATGTTCACATGATCATGCTCTCAGCATCGGCGTCGTCGAATTAAATATATGTTCATATAGATAATAGAAGGATAATACAAGTTTAGTTCTCTAGTGTTATAGTAGTTGTATTTGTAGCATAGAGTAGTATTAGAGCCAAAGAATTATTACTACCATAGAGGTGATAATGTCGTCAAGTCTATGTAGATAATACGTGATAAAGAGTATTTTTCCTAACCAATAATTATCCATAATATAGCGATTTCCAACCCAGGGCAGTTTGGAACTGGGCCGTGGACCATATAATAATACTAACGTGTATATTTAAAACAATATTATTTTAATACCTAATAATATAAATAATGTTGAGACTTGAGAGTGATTATCCAGTTTTAATCCAGATATTGACTCTCGTGGAGGACAAGCAATGTCAAAAATCACATTAAATTGTTTAGCTATTGTGATTAAGTTGAATTAAGTTTTTTTCTTAATAAACAATTAAGATCATTATGTACATTATGCATACGTATAAAGGTGTGTTATTAGTGGGCCTCAAAGATTTTTTTATAAAATTGATGGTCCGCCCAACTAAAAAGGTTGGGAACCGCTGATCTATATTAATACCACAGAATAGAATAGATGAAATATTTATAAAAGGTATCTCATCTATTCTTTGTCTATACCACTATGTTGATAAAATTATATCTAATAAAAGTATAATATTAAACTTACATTGTGGTCTATAATATTCAATATTACCATTGGCTATAGAATTCTATTCTATAATCAATGATATTACTGATCCTCTTCTCTGGATAATAATCACAAATATATTATAGAACAATATAATATCATACTCAACTTGTTTACTTATAAAGTTATAACTATATATCCTCATGAAGTATATTCATCTTTATATCATAATGATTCAATTGATTATGATGAAGGGTAGACACACACAAGCGTTTAGAGCATAAACTTATAACTTAGTTATAATTCAAGAGTTTAGACTAGATCACGACTTAGGATTTTATATTAGGTATTTTCGTCGTGACCGAGACTGACCCATTTGGCATTTAAATTAAGTTTTCAATTTAATAATCAAATGGTTTTAATCAATAACTTGTAAATAACTTATTAACATTCAACTAATATAAAGAGAGAAAACTATTTAGTTTTACTTATTTAAGTAATCATTAGAAATTATAGTGATCATGATGTTTTACAGAAAATGAATCAAACAATTATTAAAATAAAAACTGTTAAAAATTATCGGATTTTATGAAAACATTTAAAAGCAACAGTGTGTACTGTGCTCTCTTCGCCATCCCTCTTGATATGCTGTATGCCTGTATGGTATAATATGTATATCCAATATCTATTATAATTTATTTTCTATTTTTATTTAGCTTGTACAATTCATAGTACAAATTAAAAATATGATATAATAATAATAATTAAAAATATGTTTATAAATTTATAATATAAAGAACTGCTTGTTTGTGTACAACAATGTGTTCTTGAGTTGTGGACAGACCGACATTTCTCATATTTCTCAGATTAGATTTTAAATCGGTTGATGAAATAATAATACAATTATAAAGATTACCATACTAAATCCATATTACATACTAAACGATTCGAACTTTTCACCGAAATTGTTTTCGGACTTTTTCTCGGGTCATCGATTTTACGAAAATACCGTTTTGTAATCTTATTGACGCAACTAGCAGTTCATGGTTTGAATATAAATATAATTATAATTAACACTGATCATAGAATAAATAATTCTATAACCAATGATGTTAGTGAATAATTATACATATTTATATTATAAATAGTGCATTGTGCATAGTTTAGTTTATATTCGTCAGCTATAATTTACTAAATAGTTCGGTAAATAATATATTATTATAATATAAATCATACCGCAGTCACTTTGCGAAACAGCTATTGAGCAATAATTAATAATAATGATCAAAATTAGAATAATGAGCGGATGCCGTTGGAAGCTAGTACCATTGATTATAGAATAGAATTATTATTCTATGATCAATGCTAGTACCGTGATGGTGATTTAAGGTATATCTTAAATCATGGTTTGGTACGAACGATTTACCTATTTTAAGGAGTTCGAAGCACGACTGTCGGCTATAGATAACAGTACAGAATATATAATTATTAGAGATAAAGTATATCTATCTATTAAATATACGAGTATAAATAAAAGAACAGGCCCATTTTGTGACGACACTATTTAACATTTTTCCAATTTTTTTTCACAGAATTGTTCCAAATACCTTCCTAAGTGTCACCACGTCGCCCGATTTTCAAAATTCGACCCCTAAGGATTCAGATATTCTTGGCCCGTCCAACGTACTAATTATTTGAAATATAATTTATCAGTGTTAAATCTACAAGAGAAAACGTTTTTACATCGTATACAGTGTTTTCCCAAAGGTTTCAACCGACCGAAAATCGAAATCGGTTAGGTATTGTGATCAAACTTGACCTAACTTAAACGTTGTATCTTGTAGATTTAACACTCATAAATTATTTCTTATAATTAATACGTTGCACTGATCTCGAATATGTTATTCAACTCCGAAAAAATTCGAATGAAAAATCCAAAAATTTATTTGAAAAAACTGCAAAAAAAATGTTTCCCGTCGACGGGATCGAACCCCCGACCCGTGAAGATAACAATCCGCGATCTAACATTTCGCCGGCCAGACGACAAATCAGTTAGGTTTCGTTAGGTTTCGTTAGGTTTCGTTAGGTTAAATTAAACCTAACACAGATTTGTCATCTTTTCGGCGCGGATTGTAATCTTCGCGCCGGCCAGACGACAAATATGTTAGGTTTCGTTAGGTTTCGTTAGGTTAAATTAAACCTAACACAGATTTGTCATTTTTTCGGCGCGGATTGTAATCTTCGCGCCGGCCAGACGACAAATATGTTAGGTTTCGTTAGGTTTCGTTAGGTTAAATTAAACCTAACACAGATTTGTCATTTTTTCGGCGCGGATTGTAATCTTCGCGCCAACCAGACGACAAATATGTTAGGTTAAGTTGGGTTTCGTTAGGTTAAATTAAACCTAACACAGATTTGTCATTTTTTCGGCGCGGATTGTATTCTTAGCGCTGGCCAGACGACTAATATGTTAGGTTAAGTTGGGTTTCGTTAGGTTTAATTAAACCTAACAGATTTGTCATTCTGCCGGCGAAATGTTAGACCGCGGATTGTAATCTTCGCGTCTGGGGTCGGGGGTTCGATCCCGTCGACGGGAAACATTTTTTTTGCAATTTTTTCAAATAAATTTTGTATGTAGTTTTTTTTTCTCACTTGATACTTATATTTTAATACTTACAATTGTATTTATATCCGTGTATAAATATACATATATACGTACATATATACTCGTATATAATATTCTTAAATCACGCGAGCTCGTATTTATAATTTTTGTATATTCGTATGGGTACAAACACGTTTGGAAACGACTAAACGAATTATATATTTATATATATATATATATGTATATACCTACGACTTAAACGCGTATCCATTACCTTACGGTAAAAAAAAAGGACCAAAACAATTTTGAATACAATTAGAGTCGACAATGTTTTGCTTTATACGTGATTTGTCGTCGGGTCGAGTCGCGGAACGAATACGACTACACAACGGTGCACGGTTTATTTTTTTAATATTTGTACGTGTTTTGTATTGTCATTGAGATATAAAATATAATATCACGATGCAATTTTATTATATGGCCTAATGCTGTTTGCCATATGCAACGAGAATTTATTTGTAAACAGTAAAAAAATTCAACAAGTTGATATAAAATCAATTAATTATATAATATTTTATATTTTATCAAATTTAACTAAAACATTAAAGAACTCACAGCCGTCTAGTACCCTACAAATTAAAAAACACACACAAGCATGGAAAACTCACCAATGAATAACAATCAAGCATCGGGATCGTACGTGCTGACGGATCACTTTTACTTGTACATCGTGCACTTGAAACGAGCATGTGAAAATATCAACGAAAACATGAACCGTAAATTAATTCAGGTAACTCGGCTAATTTAAAGTTTACTTAATGTATAATCATTAATGATTAGGTTTCTAATATACGAGTAGTATTTATGAACGATGGAATAATTCCATTATTAATGTGGCACGCACGCCTATTTATAATTTATACGGTTTCCAGGCTTGGATTGAAAAATTAGTGCAAAAGCCCCGGCCCGACAGTTTTCAAGCGGCCAAACGTAACACGTATTTGGCACAGTTGATCGTAAATTTGTACGACGGTAGACTACAAGCCCCGTTCACAACTATGCCACCCAACAAACGCGTAGAAACGTTCGAAGAATTACCGTATGGCAGCAAGAAGTCAGACGAACAAACGGAAATTATCGCAGAACCGGAAATAACGAACAAAGAATTACCATTACACGAACTAAGTCACACTTCGTCTGACGAACGAACGTATATTGCCATCCAGAGTTTGTCCAACGGAACTACATTATTCGGATACGTCGCGGTCACTATTGGCGATGTGGGCGCTTGCAGTCCGCTGTGGATAAATTCTTGCGGAGAACCCATGTAAATACTCGTATACAAAATGTTGTCGGTATAATCTAATATCCAACGGGTTTAAAGCGTAAATTTATTTCAAACATATTTTCATTATAATCCGGATCAAAAAGAAACGTATAGGTGTTAATAGATATAATAATTAGATAAGCGGGGGGAGAAAAAGATATACAGTTACACCCCAAAAACGTTTTATATCTTTTATATAAAATTATTATATAATTTTACACCCAATGATGATTTTTAATCGAATACTCAAGTATTCATTACATAAGTAATACTCAAGGCAAGACCTTTATTTTATTTTATTATTGTTTAAATATATTTAATAGTTTGTATTAAAATGATTTTATATATTATTTAATAATATTTTGTTAAAATCAGTATTGTTAACGCAGCAAATTTCTCTACAACAGTTTTATTTCATTTTTCGTTTAATAATTTGTGTATTTTCTCAATAATCCTTTAACATTACGTGTACGCCGCTGGTCAATACATAAATGTATGATAATATTGAATAAATAAACCTATAGATTTACAGTGACAAAATTTAATGAAGTTATGAATAAATTTAAAATAAAAAAAATTCCTAGTTATATACTCTTAAAATAAATAATCTCGACCTCTCGGACATTTTTCCTTTTTGCACCATTAAAAAGTGCTGGAATACATAATATACTTGTTAAAAATGTCGTGTATAATGTTTATTAGTGAAACTCCAACGCCCACTATTCAAGATTTACCGGTAAATTCTTCGGATTCCCGAGGATTTGAATTGGAAATGGACGACCAGACAAATAACGGGCTAAACAGCTTAGTAAACGATGTATGGAGTGTAATGTCCCGACGACAAACTCTGGAAATCAGAGAACGCGCCCGTGAATTTTATCACATGCTGTATGGCGCTATCGAGCAAGAGATGCTCTCGGAAACAAACAGTCCGCAATCATCACACTGCCGAGATCCTTACGTCAACAAATTAACCGATTTCCTGATTCAAGATTTATTATCCAAGGGTGTGCGTAACCTCAAGCTATTCAGTCGGATGAAATTGTTGTCGGAGTTGAAAAAACGAACGAAAGCCATAATTTGTGAAGTATGATAATTTAAACTGTATTCACGTGCCTACTTATAGGTTGAAAATGGGGTGACCTTATTAAGAAAATTAAAAAAACTTGTTACGAATTTTCCCACATAAAATTATGACAAATCTTAGATACGCCAGATTTTGAAGTAGACGGTCGACGTCATATTTTACTCACGGTGAAAACATTTTTTCAAAATATTTTAAATATCTGTTTGGTAAAACTTTTTTTTTTCTTTCGTTTATTTGATTAAAAAAGGGGCAAACTGGACAATCCCGTTTCAAACGGAATGTAGGCGGTCATCCTAATTTAAAATAATTCGGTTAATAATACGATGGTCGACCGACTCGGTTTTAATCGTAATACGAATCCCTTTCGTGAAATTCATATCGATATAGTGTAGAACCCGATCTCATCTCAGCTCCTAATTGTTTGCATCGATCTGTTTGCGAAATAATTTTGTATATGGATTGTATTTTGTATTGTATTATGTATTTTGTATTCGGCCTGTTGTGTAGATCGGGAAAAGACAAGGGGTTATCGACGAGTTTAAAAAATCAAAAGGAGCGCCCATGATGGAACTATATTTCCATCCGTCGAGTAAATGTCCGAGTTTTATAACTGCCATGACGCTACAAGAAGCGCTCGAAGGAACTATTAGCTCAAAAACTTTGAGTTTGCTATTCGTGCAATATCCTTCGTGTCTGGTAAAAAGGTAAGCAACAGATAGTAAATACCTAAGTTTATTTTTTCATATATATTTTATATATGATAATATGTGGATATTGTATGTCAATTTTAGATTCAAAAAAATGATCACTACCGAGAAAGTAAATGCAATGCATTTGATCAAAATCCGATTGGACAGTGTGGCGGGTGAGATGTACAAAGATTTGAAAAAATCGATTGCCCAAGGATTGCGTAACTATCAAGCAGCCCGCAAAGAATGGACTAGGGCTTGGAACGTGATCAAAGAGTATGATACAATTTTGAAAGAGATAGCCAAATTGTCACCAACTGAAAATGGCGGGAAAAAAGACGACAAGTTTTTGGAAGCAATAGAAAATGAAATTGGATTGGCGCACAAACGACTGGAGGTAAATAAATATCTTGTGCCCAAGTGCGCCAGAGTTCAAAATCCAACTCGAAAACTACTCAAAAATAATGTTATTAAAGTTTTGTTCCGTTTTAAAATCGGCCGTTTAGACGAGCAATAGTTTTTATCGGCAATACATTCGAGTACAATATGTACTTATAGGTAAACCAAAGTAATTTGAAATTAGATTGTACACATTATTTATTTGTTTTTTGTTTTTAAAAATTTTTGAAACACCGGATTGTACAGCGTTTAATACAAATTTAAGTAAATTATGTATACATATTATATCGATAAAGTTATTATTTTTTCACTATGGATTTGACATCGTTTTTTAAAAATTAAACAACAGAATTAATTGTTTAGTTATAATTGGTATTCATTTCATTTTACGGTATTTCAGAACGCCGCGGATAAAACTGACAAACTGGAAAAGGACATAAATTTGATCCATGCAAGGGTACATGAAATGAACGATAGATATGAGATGGAAAAATTGTATGCGAAAGGACAAATTGAAAAATTAAAATGCGAAATAGTCGCCGAAGAAATGGCGTTCCAAGAAAGAATTGCGACGATCAACCAACTACAATCCATGAATGAAGATAAAGTTCCAAATACAAATAAGTGTTGAGAAAATAATACAAAGATATAAAATCATAAAATAAGACAACACAGTGCGAAAGAAAAAACTCCTTGATTTAAGATCTTAGGCCGGCAACACACGAGCGTTTTTTTATCGCCCGACATTTTTACCGCGCCGTAAATTTAAGGCGCGTTTTGTTAAAATGCTTTAAAATGAATGGAGCACAACACACGAGTGTCGCGCCGTAAAATCGGCGTATAATAAGGTGCACGCGACAGTTTCAGAAATGTCACGCGTTTTTTTTACGGCGCGCGCGATAATTTTACGGCGCGACACTCGTGTGTTGTAATTTTATATCCATTTTAAAGCATTTTAACAAAACGCGGTAAAAATGTCGCGCGATGAAAAAACGCTTTGATGACCATCGCGTTCTTTCCTTCTTCTGACATGATCATTTGTTGAGCCATTTTAATGTATATATATTATGTCAAATTGTATATATCAAATCAAAGCAAATCGACGAGGATTCAAAAATGATATATTTTATATAGAATATAGAATATGAATAATTCAAGAACACTTGTTTTTATTTTTACTCTCAAATATATAATTATGAATTGTCAATGGATATTATCCGCTCGATTTAACACGTTAGATTTTTTCCTTATTTATATACGCGCATTCCCTTGGTAACGCACAATTCGTCGTGCCACAATAATATTTTTTTAAAAATGGAAACTTAAACCTAAATTTTAATACTAAGTCTTGTATTTAGACGTGAAAATAGCTTTAAATACTTTCCGTTTTTGATTTTAAAACTACATTTATAATATTATTCAACTGAATATAAGTCTGAAAATTTCATAATTTTATTTTTTCAAAACTCGTGCTCCTAAGTTTATACTACAAACACATCTTGTTTCGATATTAATTTTAATTTATCCAAAGAATACTATTTCAAAACATCGTGGTCCTGACCAGGTCTCTAACTCGAGTTAGATTATGATTTATTATTCCAAAAAAAACAAAATTATATCATTTTCGACCATTTTTAAGTTTTTTAATATTTTTGAGATATTATATTAAAAATGATAAACTTACGCCAGTCGTAAACTCGTATCAATCCGTTTCGAGAAAGTTACGATTTTCGATTGAAAGCGTTTATTCGTCAACTTAAAGCTTGTGTAATTTTCCACACCACCTTAGCCAATCAAACGTTAAAGAAAACCGATAAATGGTTCAATTCACATTCAATAGCTGGAGGTATTACACGAGGCGCGTTTTTTTAACGTGGTTTCCCGCGTAGGCCTAATCCACGAAGAGAAAACTAACCAACGTCATACACGACTATTAAAATAGTCCACGAGAATAAAAAAAGACATTTCATAATATAATGTTTGAAAAAATGTAATTATAATTATGATTTACTAAGAAAAATTAATTTTACCCATTCGCATTTAAATAAATAAATAGTAAAAAAATTATATTTAATAGATTTCAAATAAAACATAAATAAATATATTTAAATATCGGGATCCGATCACTTGTTTGACCATTTCAAAGTTCTAGTTTTTCAAATCTACTCCTCAAAAATGATTCGTTATATAAATAAACTTCTCGACCGAGCACGTAAATGTAAATGTGAGAGGCCGTCGGAGGTTTAATACGAGTATGGTATTTACAATTTTCCATCGTTTTTTTTTTTTTAATATTTTTTTGCCGAATATAACTATAATTTTCCGAAACTCGTTTGCCTCGGCGCGTATATTATAATATGCATTTACTGCAAACACGGCTACTCGTCGAGATGTTTATTTATATAACGACCTCGACCGCCTCGTCGAGAGCTCGTGTCCGTATGGGTTTGTTGGTTTTCCATTTATCGGTTTACGTTTCAGACGCGTCACGGGCGAGGTTTGCCCGCCCACGGGGGGTCTCGGTCGGTCTCGATTATTGTTTTTTTAATTACCGACGAGACGTCGTCGACGGGACACGAATAATAATAATACTCCGGGCATAGGCGCCGCCAGGAATTTTATCAGGGGGGTGCATCGCGCAAAAAGGTATACGCTGATTTCTAAATAATGCTTGTATACGTAATAATAATAATAATAATTAGTAGTAATAATAATAATAGTTAAATACGTAAAAATATTTTTTCAAATTGTATGATGATGCAAAGTTATTTTAGTTTTTTTTTTCAACGGCTACAATGTAACGCGGGTATAGAGTCCATACGAAAAAAGAAAAATATATATAAAAAAAAAATGAAAATGACAGTACGTCAATTTCTTAATATACTGTGAATTCCCCCGAAGATAAAATGTTTACTTACATGTCTACATGGTACCGAATGAAGGATTTAAGCAGTGTTCTCACCAAAAGCAACTACAGTCGATGGCAACGCAATGACGACGCGACGATGTAATAATAATTATTGTTGAGTTGCATTTATGTTCTCATAAAAATAACTGAAAATAAATGTCTAAATGCAACTGTAAAACATGTCAGTTTTCATAATGTCTCTTCGTCTGACGGGACTCTCGAGACACAAAAAAACGTAGAAAAAGAAAAAAAAGAATACGTGTCCGTCCGCAATATTCATTAACCACTGTTCATTTATACTATCAATAGAATGAGCACTGAAACTTTTCAAGAAATAGTAAAATTAATAAAGCGTAAATAAAAAAAAATGAAATACCAACTATCGAAAAGCAGTGTCATTCGAGGAAAGACTTGAAAATAATAAAAATACTAACCTGTAATTAAATCAAATAAATAACAAATAGTTAAAACCGTGAAAACTCTCACGAAAATTACAGGTTAGAAAAAATGAAAAAAGGAACAGAGGTTATAAAAAATCGCGAAAACCACGAGCAACTAGTATGAAGACTGACACGTCGAGTTGCTTAAAAATAGTTTCGAAATAAATGATAATAGCGCGTCGCGTCGTTGCCAGTTGCTTTTAGTGAGAACACCGGCTTCGGGGTCGACGATGAAACGTGTTGTTTCATACGGTCGTTCGCGGCCTATCCGAATTCCTTGCCGGTCTTTTTGAACACGAATTTGCCTGTAAAGGAACACATAATAATATATTGTTAGTACTTTAATCGATTAAAACTAAAACTCGTTTGTCGTTTGCGTGCGAAAAACCGATCTAAATCCCCTCTTCGAGGGGGACTTAACCCCGGCAGATGTCGAATTTCGGAAAATCTTTTCTCAAGAAGCTTCCACTATATAAAACGAAACTGCTGACCAAATTTTATACTGAAAGCTCCAGCGGTTCCGGACAGGCGAATTTTTCTAGTTTAAAATTTACGATACAATATGCTAATAATAATATGCAATTTTAAAATAAAGTAAGAATTAAGTATGCATTTTTTCAAACAAAATTATTATGTTTTTACATATTTTTAATAGTTTCGGTTTATTAGTCATTCGGTTAATCGTGACAGTCGGATGACAGGGACAAATAGATCGTTCTACTGCAGCGGTTCCCGACCTTTTTCATTCGCGTGCGTACCCCTCTTGGCCTCTCACCACTGCTTTACGGACCCCGAAATGTCAACTTGTCGTATATTTTCACATAAGATAGATGAGAATTTACGAAATAAGTAAAAAGGAAAATTCGGAAATATTTACGTGCCATACAATATAAAGTTTAATTTTAATGTGGTTCTCGGGCTTGTTTACTTGCGCTTAATTTTTTTTGAAATCTGGCCCTTTCAGATGATAGGTAAACTCGTCGTAAGAGAAAAACCAATTTCCAGTATTTCACAAATCACACAAATATCAAATAGAATTTTCGCTTTTTCCGCGGGCCCCCGGTTGAGAACCGCCGTTCTACTGTACAGCCGTAACGTAATCGAGGACGTCTTACCCTTTTCAAATTTTATCAGGCCGCAAGTGCATCTTGGCCTCGGCTTGCACGGCGCAGTGGTACATTCCGGCACCGTCCTGCACGGCGGCGTCGTCGTAGACGTAAGGAAAACTGTCGACGTTCAACGAGGAGAGGAGGCGGTCAGTTGCAGTCGCGGGGGACCCATCGTTCCGTGGTGGTCATCTTTAGAAACCACTTGGTCGCCGGGTCGGCGGCCGTGTCGACGAGTCGCCAGCACGTGGGCAGAGTGACGGCGTGCGGGCGCGTCGGGTCGTGCGACAAACGGTCGGCGATCGTTTCCGTCGCGACGCTATCGACTGCGGGCGCGGGCGCGGGCGTCGGCGGAGTTCTCGGTCGGACCGCGGTGCGAGGCGTGAACGACCGGCAGGGCACCGTCAACGATCCTCCGTCGGTGGTCTGGTCCTGGACCCGAGTCACGATTACCGGTCTGCGACTGCGGGTCGGCGGCGAGTTCCCGTCGACGGCCGGTTCTTTCCGTCTCGACTTCTCGACGACGGGAGACTCGACGAAACTCGCCGAGACCGCCTTTGCGGACCTCGTCGGCCTCGGCGTACTCGCAAATCGTCGCCATCTAGTCGGTCCCGAAACCTTCGTCGGCCGTCCGCCGTCGCTCGCCAAGTCGTCTGCAAAATGGCGAACGCCGTTCACGATTTACGCGTTCGCGGATTCCAAAACGGCCGGCGGCGCAGGAACGCCGCAACGAGGTAATATAAAATACTATTAATCGATACGCGAAAATCTATTATTTGATTTACGAAAAATACGAAACGAAACGTGTTCAATGCTCGTGTAATAATGACAAAGTATTATTAAACATGTAAAACAATATATATATATATAATCGGTTGAGAACCGCCGTTCTACTATACAGCCGTAACGTAATCGAGGACGTCTTACCCTTATCAAATTTTATCAGGCCGCAAGTGCATCTTGGCCTCGGCTTGCACGGCTTGCACGGCGCAGTGGTGCATTCCGGCACCGTCCTGCACGGCGGCGTCGTCGTCGTCGTGGTCCTCTGGATGCACGTCGTTCGCGGCTTGCACGGCGACTCGGTCGTGCATTTCCGCTGTTTCGGCGGACAGCGATATTTAAACGTCACGATTGGATCGGAACACACGTGATGCGTGACGAGCTTCGGCGTGGTACATTTTATGCACGGCGGCGTCACCGGTTTGCATAACGTCGTTTGCGAATCGTACTGAGAAAACGAAAATATTAGCGATATTACTCGAATCGGCTGTAGAACATGATGTATGAAAATTACGGTCTGAAGACGATGGCGCGATATCGCAACCATCTCGTCACTGAGCCGGTACGTTCGGCCTTCGGCAGCCGTCAAAATCTCGGTCATCAAGATTACCGTTGTGATAAGCATCTTGAAAGCCATTTCAACTCTGATTATAATTGAATACGAGTATAATAATAATTCGTTCGATGCGCGCCGTCACGAACACTAATTAACAACGATCCCGAGAATCGATATATTGATTTATATAATAGATGACGATATTGTTTGCTTGGATACCGACGGAATCGGAGGAGGCGAAAACAACAAAAACAATAATAATATTATCGAACCGAAATTCAAAATCTGTCGGTTTTTATGAATCGTACAAAATCGTATACGTATATAGCGGGGGTCGAGTGACTGGACGTGAGCGGCGCTCTCCTCGCACGTGACTTGTTCACTTTCGGAAAACGTTCTTTTATTTCCATTGTTTTCTTTTGCAAAACGTGTTTTAAATATTCTAAACGTTTTGACCTTTTGAAATCATCGAATTATAATTGAACTTTTCAGCTATAGAACTTATCATCACGCTTATTGACAGTCAAATATCTGCAGTACGTTCGTTGAAACATTCTAAATCTAGAATTATGTTGAAACCATCGTACCTCAATTTAATGATGGCCAATTCAAATCTAACAAATTTAAAATTTAAACATCCGTGTTGTTTCTACAGCGATAACGATGAACTGATAACGAACGCTTTACGCTGCACTACCGATTTCGTGTGAGCGTTTGTTAGCGCGGAACGATGACGTCACGCTCAAATTCAGTGACGTCACGGTAGGAGTGTGAGCGCTCACATGTGCCAAGTGGAACGTAAAACGTAATGTAAGCGCTCGTCAGCGCTTTAAAGCGGACAAGTGGAACGCACCCATAATATTATCTGTTTCGTATTTATCCATAGCCACGGTTTGAAGTTCGGAAGATCTACCCGTAATTCTCATCATAAAAAATGAATAAATTTTTTCTGTGAAATTATCATCACCAATTTTCTGTAACCAGGTAACAGGTACATTTAACCGTGGTTGCAATAATAACCATGGTAGCGCTCGTATATAACATATAGATAAATGTTTATCCACCTTGGATATTTGAATATATACCCAATATTTATATATATATATTTAGTATATTTAATCTATGGTATTACATACATACGTATACGTATATATATATATATATATATACATATATATATATGTATAAAATCCATGGTCGTATCAGTAATTTTTTTCCCATGAAATTTTATCAAACCGGCAAGAACGTATTATCAATTATTATCCGTAAACAGAAAACACTAAACGTAATATTTGTAGTGATAATTATTATTGGTCAACGTCATTACATTTTAATATTGTTACTCGTGTATCATCCGCGTCCGTAATTTACATTAAAATTTCAAATTGAAACGTTTGAAATAAAATTCCGTGTTTACTATGCACTCCATGTTATAATCTTTATTTTGCAAACATTTTTCCTACTTAAAGATGCATTTAAAATCAATTTTTTTATGTAGTTTTATTGTTTTTATTTCTCTAGTTGACAGTGCTAGGGAAGAACGCCCAAAGGTAAAAACTCGACACGATGTATTTAATATATTATGCCAACTATTGTTGTTTATGTACATAAGTAATTGTAAAACAATTTCATTGGTTAGTGTTTATGTTGTTCACATTTTTGTGTTCATTTATTTATTTATTTACGGGCAATAAGTAAATAAAAACGGTTACAAAATATGGTAAATTATAAATAACGTTACAACATCATGATTGCTGGTAGGTTAAATTTGAGATTTTTTTGTCAGATTGGCCGTAAATTAATTATTATGTTTTTTTATTCTATTTTAAATTATAATAATTTTTTAAAACCAAATTGTTATTTACTTATACAAACTAGTCATTTATGATAGCCTAATATTGTGGTTGTTTCTAGGTTTTTTTCTTATGTCGATTCAGTACAGAGAACTCTTTGTATACTACTATCAATTTTTAAAATTATGTACTTAATATGTTTCTATAATATTCTGTTGTATTCGCAAACAATTAAAAGTTTCGAAAATTGTCATGTTCCAACATATTTTATAAACAATAGTATTTAAATTGAATGTATTGTAAGAGAAAAATAGTCTTATTGACAAAAAAAACAATCAAAATTGGCTACTGTTAAGGTATATGCATTTATTGCATACAATATTTTGGAGAAAAGGATGTAAGATTTATTGAATTGTTGACAAATATTTCAATAATTTTAAATATTCATTAACATTTGGTGTTCGTTTTTTACTAGGTCTTATGATTAAATTAGAATTAATTATGTAATTTTATTGCTAATATGGACTATCATCAGGATGTAAACTGACATTTTTATTATCTAGTCAATTGTAATATTCATAATGTATGTATTGCAAAAGAAAAAAAAAACCTTTTTATTCGTATTAACTTATTTTGATATAAATAAATTTTAAATTTGTTTTGATTTTATTTTAAAATAGTCTAGAAAGATGGTAAATATGTTTGCTTTATTACTTGTTTATACATTAAATATACTGAATAAGTAAATTATAGATTGATTTATTAAAATAATAATTTTATTCATTGAGTCGTTGCATATATAATACCAATTATAGACTCTAAAATTAAATTAAACTTTATTACATTTCAATATCTAATTTTATCCTAAGTTTAAAATAATTTTTTAATTTTTAATTTGTAGATATTAAATGCTAAGTATGTGGATATAGTTTAAAAATATAATATGTTTAATTTTGTATTCTAGAGTCTTGATCAAAAAGTACAACAAATAAATGATCTATATCAAAAGAAATTTGTGGTCAAATTCAATGGACCTAAATTTAAGGAGTTTGTCAAATCAGCTCCAAGAAACTATTCCGTTGTTATGATGTTCACTGCTATGGCATCTCATAGACAGTGTTCAATATGCGGGTAATATTTTGTCAGATTTATCATACTTTTTATTTATAATTAATTTTTATTCTACAACTATGATAAACATTCTAATATATTATACTTAAAAGGTTAAAAAAAAAAATTATTTAATTTATAGACATGCTAGTGATGAATTTATAATTGTAGCAAATTCATATCGTTATTCTCACCGACTTACCGAAAGTCCTTTATATTTTGGAATCGTTGACTTTGATGAGGGATCTGATATTTTTCAAATGGTAAGTACTGTATATTGTGGTGTTTTTATACAATCAGTCTAATGACATTTTATTATTTAATAGTTGCGGATTAATACTGCTCCAGTGTTCATGCATTTTCCAGCTAAAGGCAAACCAAAACCTTTAGATACTATGGACATACAAAGAGTAGGGTTTGCATCAGAAATGATTGCAAAATGGATACAAGAAAGAACTGATGTACAAGTAAGTTAACATTTTTTTTATGTATTTTATTACCAATTTAAAATAATAATTTCTTCAGTTTCCTTTAAATCAAAAAAAAAAAAAAAGAAACTTTCTTTGAGTATTAAGTTTTTTAGATTCAAAAAAATATTACCGTAAGATATGTGAATTATCGTTCAATGAAAAATAAATTGAATCTGCATATTTTGATTTGATTTGATGTAAAGTATTTGTTATTTAGTTACAAAATACTTGAAACATAAATAAAAAAAAACAATAAGCCTAATTAAAATTTCATACGTATGTAATTGATGCCATATCTGTTTAATTTTTCATATAAATAAATAATTTTGTTTTCACATGTATAAATTATGAAATAATAATAAAATTAAAACGTTTTTAATTTTAGATACGAATATTCCGACCTCCCAATTATTCAAGTACCTTGGCTTTGTCTATCTTGTTTGCAATATGTTCATCATTTTTGTATGTAAGACGAAATAATATGGAAATGTTTTTCAATAAAAATTTGTGGGGAATTAGTGCTGTGGTAAGTTCTTTTTAACAATGTATTCATGACATATTTTAATTATTATATTTTGTAGTTATTCTGTTTGACTATGATATCTGGACAAATGTGGAACCATATTAGAGGACCACCTCTAATGCACCGTAATCAGCAAGGAATTATTACATACATTCACAATTCTTCTCAAGGACAATTCATAGTTGAAACCTACATTATAATCATATTGAGTATCCTTTTTTTTTCTCCAAAAATGTTTATTTATTAATTGCTATATTTTGACGGAATTTAATCGACGGTAAGTAATGTTTGGAACTATTTTGAAAAATATTGTAACCAAACCAGAAATGATAACCAAATCTCATGCTTTCTATTCAAGTTTTCTACTACTAAACTAATAGATTATTATAGAATAATATTTTCATTAAGTCTCTAATGTTTATTAGAAATCGAAAATAAAATGTAAATTTACATTAATTCAGAAATATGTGGCTGTAAGGATATTAACTCCTATGGGTATATTTAACATTATATAGTACCGTATACTGAGAGATTTAAGCAACTGCATTAGCCAACAATGTGGCACTATCATAGAAATGAATTAGAGTTGTAAATTTACTGTTGTTGAAAAAGATATATTATTAATGGTAATTTATTACAATAACCAATTCAACGATTGAGTGCGCATATTCAATTAACATTAACTATAATTATGAAACCAATTATTCAATTTTCAATTGCAATACTTTGAAATTTCAATATAGCATGTATTAAAAAAAACGGAAATTTTACAGTTTTATAGAAATGAAAAATATAAGTTATTTTTCCAAGTTGGTTTAGGAATTGAAATACAAATTTGATGTCTAATATAACTCCCTAATTTTAAACTGTACTAATAAAACAATTATAATACCTATGGTTACATATTTCTATTGGGATATCACGTTGGATCATCCTGTAGTTGAAAAACAGTCCGATATAGTTTGAATTTTAATACTAATATCATTGATCATAGAATAGAATCTATTCTATAATCAATACTAATACATTATGCATAAAAAAAATTCCTTAATGCTTGGTACTACAGATACAATTCTAGTGTTTGGAGCTGTGATTATGACCGACTCTTACACTAAAAAAACGGATTCAAAAACACGTAAAATAATGACTGTTGGTGGTTTAGCATTAGTAGTTTTCTTATTTAGTGTTATTCTTTCTATATTCAAATCAAAAGCACATGGTTATCCTTACAGGTAATAATAATAAATTAATATATAATATCATTGAATATTACATCATAATAATATTGTTAACAGAGTTTATTTTTTATATTTTCAGTTTTTTGATCAAATAATGGAATTGAAAATGAAGATCTACTTAATATTTTTTAATCGCTTTATTTTTAAAATGTGCACCTTTTTTCTAGGCTGATTTACTAATAGTTTCAAAGTATATGGTATTAAATAACTTGATTACAATTATTTTTTATGCCTTACAAAATTATTTACAATTAATTACTTTTCAAATTTTGTTTAAAAATGTATGGTATAAATTTTCGGAAATAAAAATATACAATTTAAATTTTTATGTCTAGTATTTAATATTTATATACTTCACAAAACGTATATATTTATTTAGTTTAATCGTCATCTTTTAATACATCAATAGACAACCATCGCGATTTCGTTCTGACAACTTCTTTACGGACTAATCGTTTTTTGTCATCTAAACATTTTCCCAATTCAAAAATAACCTATAAAAAATTTAATAATTAAATGATGGACAAAAATTAGTTGATTTGTTTATTACTTGTCTTTTTAAGGGTAAAAGTTTGATTAAAGAATAGTCACAACAATTGTAAAGACACTGTAAAGCTACAATTCTTATGTTCATATGCTTGGAGTTTTGTGTTAGATTAAGCAATTTTGGTATAAAAGACTGCAAATGATCTTCTAGAACTGGAACTTTGGATTCTAAAAGGTGACAGAAGGTTAGTAATGACTTGACAGTCATTTCATAAACTTGTTCTGGTGATAAAAGCTGAAGTAATACTGGTAATATCTGCAACAACAACATTGTTATAAAAATAAAATATACTCATTGTTGTAAAAAAAAATTTTGGCATAGATACTATTTAACATTTATAAAATTGGCTATATTAAATTTTTTGCTTACATTATAATATTATTAACAAATAAATATTAAGCTTTACTACCATTCGGAAAAATAAATTTTCATTGATATAATCATTGATTATAAATACTAGTATTACTAGTACTAGAGTATTTATAATCAATGATATAATGAACTCAATGTAAATATAAAATATATTATTTTTTATCTAGACTAAAATATTGAAAATTACCTTAGAAAAATATGGTGAAAGAGTTACATAATTGTTACCATCCATTTGATATAAAATACTCATGAGATAATTTTCTTTAATTGGTTCAGGTGATGTATTATACTTGGATATGAGTGGTTCAATAACATAACAAAATATTCTTTGTTTATACAGTAACCTAATATATAAAAATAAAACATTATAATAAAATATATTAAGCATGAATAAAATTATTAAATGAAATCTAGTATTTACTTGACAGAACAAAAACAATCTTTACTTAGATATTCATTATCTATATGAGTTAACATTTTAAAACAATCTGTCATCATTTTTCCACAAGACGGATCTGCTAATAAATCCAACGACTAAAAGCAATATTTGAAAAAGTAATAATATCAATTAAATAATTAATCTTATAATACCAAATCAATCCATTGTAGCATTTTTTTATGTCCTTTAAGTGCTAAAGACTTAGTGATCCATGATATTTGATTAATAACATTTTCCTTACAAACACTTGTTGAATTTAAATTATTTTCTAAATTTAATTTAATTTTGTCTAATAGGATATCAGACTCTTCATCTATAAATTAAAATGATAAGAAAGTAAATATGAACATAATATAATTGTACAATGAACAAACCATCAATGTATTTATTAATTAATGTTGCTGTCAATCGTGATGCAGATAAATTACATATTGAAATATTAGAATGTGTAGATAATTCAATACAATTTTCTATTAATAAAGTCACATTATTAAGTTTCACATCCTGATTTAATGAATTTAGAATACTTTCTAACAAAATAACCTGTAAACATTAAAAAATTTAATAGTATTAGTTGTAGAGAAGTAGATGAGTTTACTTATCTAAATAGATTGATAAAATAAATTACAAAAAATATTTTATTATAAAGTAAATAATTTCTTAATTACCATGTATGAGAATATGTCTTTATCAATATCAGAAAGTGTTGTAAAATTAATTTTTGTATCTATAATGCCATTGAAATATTTGATGAATCTATTATATACTTGAAGCTGCTCACTAAAAACAAATGTATAAAAGTATTAATATAACAAACATCATAAATAAATTATAATATCTATCTTTTTAAAAAGTAGTTTTTATTTAATTAAATCAAACAAAATATACACTATAAAAGTATAATCTCAAAATAATATATACTATATAGTATATATTTATAAATGTAAATTAATTAACAAATAATAAATTATTTGTTTGGTGTCCACTTCAAAGCAAATAATATAACAAATAATGATAAAAATAAAAATTTATCAAATTCTATTGAATGACTTACGTTGTGCATATTTTTATTAAATATCTGTATATGACATTTTTATATAAAAAACTTTAAATATAATAAATAGATATTTACTGTTAAACATCTTTTTATATAAGTTTTTTTTTTTGTTGAGATTTTATGACTATAATATATATACATTTGTATGCTGATGAATTCAAGACCAGGACAGCAAAATTAAAGATAATATTAAATAAAATAAGATTTACTCAAGAAAAAGATAAAAAGAAAAAAAGTAAATGAAAAATAATCTAATTTTCAAATATTGTAGATATGAAATCTTTTCAGAAAATAACATAGAATTGTATTAAATTAATACAAGGTTTAATTATAATGTGACAAATGATAATGTATTTATTAATAATTATTACAAAAACATTAAAATAAACATTGTTTTATTTCATTAAATAAAATAATTTTTAAATATTAGTTCATTCATTAATTCATAAAATCAAATATAATAATAAGAAAATTACCTGCTATTAATCGTTTTAACAATAGAGTTAATAACAAATGAAACATCTTTTAAAATAATTTCATTCCGGAAAACTTCAACATTGCTACAACTCTTAATACCACTAATCCAAGTGGTCAAAATGAAATTTAAAACTCTATCATTTTCAGCAAAATATTGTATCAGTTTAGTATTTTCAGCATTTTTAACAAGGTCTCTAAAACATAAATAAATATATTATTATTTTATATAACTATTTTATAAAATAGTATATATTATTTTAAATATATACCTTAAACATTTAAAAGTAACCAAAGCTTCTTCATGAAATTCGCACATATAGGTACATATAACCTCATTAATTAATTCAAAAAAATATTCTTCACTTCCCAAACAACAAACTGCATTCAACCATTTAGATTTCAACAAAACATCATTACACTCTAAATATGAGTAAAAACAAAAATAATAGTAAATAATTAATAAAATATAAAATACATTTAATTTATTAACCAAGTTTAAGTTTATAACTAAAATCAGATGATTTATAACAGTATTATCCAAACAAGATAGTAGTCGGTACTATTTTCTGAACCAAATTTATACACAGTTCTCTGCTTTAATATTACAAGTGAAAATAAATAAAAACTACAACAAATCTCAAGCAGACATTAGTAAAACTTTATCAGTGATTATACAGTATGTGAGACCTGATTAGAAAATACATATGTAATTTTAAATATCAAAAATACTAAAATAGTTTATAAAATATGATTATGATATTAATACTTAAGAATTAACAGTATAAATTGAATATAACTTTTAAATTTTCTAATGGGCTAGCAGTGCCCTTAAGATATAAAAATGTATAGTTTAGGAACCACTGATTCAACATATTACTTACGGTTTAGAGTAGATAAATTTGGTAGTATAATTTCTGTCTTAATTTCTTCTTTATAGTATTTTGCGGCTTCTTTTAGACAAGATAAAGTCTCATTTCCAATAGAATCTGTTACATTAGATTCGATCAAGGTATTTATAATGCAGTAGTAGTTTTTTCGTTGAGACTTTGTTAGTATTTTAGTCGATATTTTCAAAGCTTTTAAAGCAGACATTTTGACATCTGGTAATTCATTTTGAGCATAAAGTAAAAAATAACAACAAATTTCTTCCCATCTTGGAGCTAGACCAGGTATAGCTATGCATAAAAATAATTATCATTACAAATGTATGAAATGCTTCAATGCATATTTGGTAAATTTACTTGATAAATCAATTGACATTTGTAAGCACATATTTGTAATTAATCCCATAGCGTCTATGATTCTAGTAATCTCTGTTCGTGATACATCACGTTGGTCAAGTAACATCGAGTATACCTATAAAAGTAAAAATAATATTTTTAATCATATAGAGTTATAGTTTTATTTTTCAAAAGTTAAAAAAATTTACTTTATCTGCTATTTCAATACAAGCACCATTAGAAGTTTTTCCAACACTACAAAGAAGTTTAATTGAAGGTATAAATAAAGTGGCTTGAATGTCTACCAAAAATCTATAAGAACCTGAAAAAATCAAAAATAAAATCATGTTTCCAGATAAATTTATAAATTTAGAGATACTAACTTTTGAGAATAATATCTAAAAAATTTGATAGTTGTTCTTGTTCGTCGTCTCCTTTTACAATGGCTAAAGAATACAAAAGGGCAGTCAAAACACCAATAGCAGCTTCTCTAACTTCGTCTGTTGATTTTTCAGAGTCTGACATTATAATCATTTTTAATATACGCCATATTTCTTCAACGTGAGATTTGATTTTGATAGGGTCAAAGTATTCACAACAAAGTTTCTAAAAAAAATTAAAAAAATATGTAAAAGTGCACATTCATTTTCAATATAGATATATTTTGATTAAAACTCATAAAAAATAACATTAAATATGATGTACTATAAATAAAACAAAAAAAAAACCAATCGAATGTATTATCATACCTATATAACATGATTTTAAATCAGGATTAATTATTTAAAACACATGCGTTTATTTACCAATAAGTACAATGAATCTAATTTCGCAACTTTCAAACTGGATTCTAATTTTTGTAACGCCAAAGGAATACAAAAATCTGAGAATTCTTCTACACACGTAAGACATCGAGCCAAATCTGTAGCCAATTCATTTCTAGTTATTTTACTTTCTTCAGTCTGGAAAATAAAACATTAATTTTAAGGACAATAATTTTTAAATGTCGTATTTTAAAATCATACTTCATAGAAATCTATAGGAAAATAGCACGCAATAACATCAAAAGTTTCTTCGGTTAAATGGCCTAGTGGGTAATTTCTTAAAAACTGAGGTAAGATTCTAAAAAGTAGTATTAAATTATTAGGATCACGTTCACCATCCATTGATGAAATAACACAATACAAGAAATCAGGTCCCATAAAACGTACATCTAAGAAAAATATTTATTTATGATTATATTTAATATTTATATTACTTAAAATTTAGAAATATGATATTCTATGGAAGATGCATTATACAAGTAACATTTGGCTGATACACCAAATATTATAAATATACATATAAAACAGAAGAAAATTTAATTTAAATTTTTTATATATATATAAAAATAATAGAAATTACTTACCAATCAAAAGCTTATTTAAAGAAATGTAATAAAATTAATTTATGTTCTAAATTTTTCAATAATAAATAGTTATTTGTTATTTAATAAATACATAATGGAATATTTTGGAGTAGGATACTAAAAGATAAAAAAATATTTATTCAAAACATTAGATTGGTAAGTTAATTCCCTAAAAGTCCTGTCATGTATATCTATCTGGGTATTATCAATAGTTTAATTAATATGTTACCTTCAAGATGATTTAAAAATATTTGTTGTAAAATGCAATAAAATGTATATCGATCACTTTGGAGTTGTGATTGACAATGAAAATGAGGTATAAATGTGTTAATGTACCGTACAATCATTTCCTTGGTAATATTTTTCATTTGTACCTAAATATTAAATAATTGAAATGAATGAATATTTAATTTGTCTAATCTTTATATTTATAGTTACATCATAACTTACAGTATACTCAATTCCAGTTAAAATAATTGGAACAAATGAATGATGGTCAATAAAACGTTCACATAAAAATTGATTTATATAATCCAATTCTTTGGACATGAAAAAATCTAGAGGTAAATTTTTTACAACTGTAACAAATGCTTTAACTCCATTTGAGCGAATATCCTTGTCTGTAGAAGTTAAAATGTCTTCTAAACACTCCACAAATTGAAGAAATGTTAATCTTCTATCCAATATTTCTAAAAAAATTAATAATTTTAAGTAATTTGTTTGTTGTAGTTGTTTTTTTTTTAAAATTTACTATCTTAATATCTGAAACTTTATTTCTAAAAGCCCATAATAAAATGTCTATGTGAATAGTCAATATTTAACAAAGAAAAACTAAATCATTGTCAGAATACCAATATATAGTACAATAAATAAATTAAGAATTTCATCATGAGAATACAGCAAGCAATTTGTACTTAAAAAATGATCAAAGAAATATGAAATAATATGTTCAATAATTGAAATTTTGAATATAATTTAAATTTAACATTTAAAAGTAATTTAGTACTATATAGTACCTTATTCAATCATAAAAAATAAGTAACAAATATATTTTGAATTAAACACATAATATAATAACAGTATATTTTATTATATATTACCTTTGCTAACTATTTCACAAGTGGAATCAATATTATTTCCAGATTTTACGATATCGACAATTTCATTCAATAAATTTGACATGTTGGTGTAGATTTATGTTGTAAATTTAAATCAGAAGATAATTATTATTATTGAAAAATTATTTTTGATTTTTTAAAATTATTAAATAACATGTCAACAATTCGACATTCTAAAACCCTCGTGAACAGACTAACGCCAACTACCGCGTAGTGGGTACTGTAATGACAATTTAATATTATATTATCTTAAATCGTGGTACATAGTGCGAGGAACAGGGTACTATTGAAAAAATAGTAAATACTATAAGTAGTAAGTACCACAATTTAAGAATAAAATGAATCGTGAGTACCGCGTGATAGGCAACTGATACGAGAATAATTCACAATAAATTACATTGATAGTGATAATTCTATCATATATCACTATTCATGGAGTAAATGAAAAATATAATTTCCATGATGAAAGTATTTTTTATCAGGATTTGATAACTATTTGTTTTTCATATTCAATAAATTTATTGTTTGCTAATATCCTATTTTTCACCTAATTATTATTATTTTACGTATAATCTATATTTTTTAAATAGTAAATATTTTGTATTTATTTTATTCAATTACCATATTTCCTATTTTACAAAGACGCCAATTAGCTCAATATAAATGTAAGGCTGCCATGAATCCAAGGCTTGTTTGTACAATATGGGAGGCTGTTTAGGTTTACCAAGAAATCGCAGGGGAAGGAATGCATTCTCGGACAATGGATCTCGTCCGAATTCTGGTATTTTAATTCAGTATATGTCTATAAATCTAAATTTCATTATTTTATGATACACACTAAACTAACCATTTTTATTTTTAGATAATTAATATGCTGTATGTATTCTTTTTATATATCACCTATTTATAATATGATATATATATATATATACGTATAATGTATGCATGTAAATATATATATAAATGTATTTAATGTCAAATTAATTTTTAATTTTTACAAATTATGTTTATTAACTTATTATAATAAGTAAGAAAGAGAAATGATAAAAATTAATTATTTTTGTTTTTTCAATTACCTATTTAAAATAATTTTATATTATGAGTACTCAGTTTATTTTTATATTTTATGTTAGGCAAAATTTGCCTGTTATTAACTGGTATATATCTTATTATCTAATGTAAAATTAGATTCTTACATGTTATAGATACATGTCTATTTCTTTGTGTGTTGGATGTCTAATTTCTTAAATTCAGGGTCAAATATAAACAAATTATTTATATAAATAAAAATGAATGGTTATTTTTTTTGTATTTAAATTTAAAGTGTATTCGTAGGTATATCATAGCTATTCATTGAGATTTATTTTTTAGATTATAAATTTATCTGTTGATAGGTCTAACTGATATCTATTCTAACTATATTTTCCTATGGCATATGTAATTTGTATCTAAAGTTTTTGTTTATTTTTAAACATCAAAATTGATTTGTACCTACTTTAATCTAATCTTTTTTTTTTTCAATTAGTATTTTATTAGTTACCTAGTTTGTATTAAGGTAAAGGGTAAGAGGTTATAAAAGATAAAAATATTTACCTATATAAATGTAGAAACACGGATAATTGATATAATCGGGTTATTGAAACAAAAGGTCTCGGGATGTATTTATTTTTAATAAAAAAAATGAATACTTTAACCAATTGCTTATTAGAAACAATCGGTTAATTGATTCATTTTACCTTGGTCCAAAAGTGTTTCTAATAAGCGAATTCTACTACAGTAGACTATATATATATATAGATTGGATTCAAACTTTAATATGACTGGTATATTTTAGACCTTAATTTTGATTCTCTTAGGAATTTTTCCAGTAATAACAAAGAATTATAAAATGCTATTTTAGTATTATACATTTACGATACCCAAATTATGACTACTGTGTCCTTAATTTTAACTTATTGTCATAGTATTGTAACTATAGTTTATGTAATATCTACTTCCATTACTAGATTATTTATATAATTTTTTATTTCAATAACAATACTCATCTTCAAATTTAATGAATTATTAATTATACTCCTTACTTTCTTACTCATTTTTCATACCATTGTATTATATGAACTTGTTTCATATTATCTGTTATTTGTTTCTCCATGTAGTTTTTACAATTAGTTAGGGTTATTTTTTATTTAAATTTAAAAAAATTTAAAGATATTTGATATATTAATGTAGCTATTATTACAAATGTTGATGAGAGATTTCTTTTACAGGCACTAATAGAAAAAATCATCCATTGTGTCATGAAACAATCCGCTGGAAATCTGATGTTCCCTTAACTGAAGGTCAATTACGAAGCAAACGAGATGAGTTTTGGGATACAGCTCCAGCATTTGAAGGACGTAAAGAAATATGGGATGCATTAAGAGCAGCTACTGCAGCTGCTGAAACGACTGATTTTCAATTGGCACAAGCTATATTAGATGGCGCTAACATTTCTGTTCCTAATGGTAAATAGGTTTATAGTATTTAAATTAATTTCATATTGTGTAATATTCTTGCAAATTAATTTTTACCATCATTTTATTTTTATATGAATTTATATTGTGTTTGTTTTATAAGGATTTCTTACTGAATGCTATGATGAATTGGGAACACGATATCAAGTTCCCGTGTATTGTCTTTCTTATCCCATAAACATAGTGAAAGAAGGTAGTGGCAGAGATTCTCCAGTTGATCAAACTGGTATGTCATTAATTAATATTAATTATTCCAATAACATTAATTGAATCAAGTTCATTTTGAACAAAATATAATTTTGTTTTCTAATAAATTTCAATTTTTGTTCAGAATCCTCAGATGAAGGTTCAGAAATAATGTTAAAACTTCGTCTATCATCCAACTGTCAAGACATTAAAATGCCACTTATGACACGAGACACAATAGCACAAGCTAAAAAGAAATTGCAAGTAAGTATTTTTAAGTTTGATTAAATTAAAAAAATTGTAATTTCATTATTATTTAAATGATAAAAACATAATAGTAAGTTAAATTTTCTAATTGGTATTAAAATATTGTTTTCACTATTTTTTCATAGGCCAAACAAGGCATTGAACCTCAGCATCAAAGGTGGTTTTTTGGTGGTAAGCTATTGGGTGATAAATTACATATAGATGAAGCTAGAATTCTTCCAAGTTATGTAATTCAAGTAATTATTAATCCTGAACCAACTAATGACAGCTGAATTCTAAGTGCTATAATTTCTTAATAGTTAATTGTTTCTCAATATATGCTTACCTATTTAGGAACAAATTACAATTTTTAATACATACATTGAAATTATAAATATTTTATTTTTTACTAAACGCTTTAAAGAATTTCAGTAAAATTTCATGATTTTTATAATTACTTCTTCTAATATTTAGCTCTCAAATTAATTTTAAATTATTTCAGTGATCAATTCTATTGTGAAATTTATAATGCTTACACAATTAATTTATTTATTGTAGATAAATTATGTAAAAAAAAAAAGAAAAGATTATTATAAATACAAGATTATTACACTTGAAATATTCAGTTTATAAGTAAAGCAAAATCTAATTAATATATAATTATTACGTTATAATTTTATTATCAAATAATTATGATTTAATCTTTTGTATTTAACTTAAAGTTTTATTTTACTTTCATAAGTTTTTAATGAACTATTTTGTACTTGTGATTGTGGTATTGTATTTTGGTGAAAAATAGATAAGAGTACAAACTTTAAATGATCAAACTTAATATCTATAAGCTATAAAATACATTTCCTTGTATATTTTATACTCAAGTGTTTAGGTAAAGTATTTATGATAAACATTTTATTAATATCATTGTTTATAATATTTTCTACACTTATTTAAAATTCAAATATTGTTACTTATTAATTATTATGTTTGAATTTAATGTTTTTATTTATATATTTTTTAATATTTAAAAATGCTATATTAGTTTTTTTACTTTGTATTTTTTTTTTTTTCTAGTGAATGGTAATTGATTTAAAAGTCTGTATGTTTAAATATGTTCTATTATTGCTAAATTTTAACTAAAGAACAAATATTTTTGTGCTGATAATGTTTAAAATGACATATTCAGTTCTTAAAAAGTTTAAGTACCAAACCAATTAAGTTCTTCATTAACCTTTAAATTTTTAATGAATGAAAACTTATTTAATGTTTAATTGTTTAGTGATTACTTAAAATTAATTTTGAGCTATAATATCTTCTGTATATGGTATTATAGCAAACATGATATCAATGTTGTAATAATTATTATATTTGAAATTGAAAATATTATAAAATAAATAATCAATTTAGTTTTTAGTTTTTTGTATTGATGATGAAAAACATTAAGTTACTAAAATTGTAACTGTTTTATGAATTAATAAAAATAAAATCTTAACTTTTACACTCTATACATTTAAGTATTTCCCAAACTGATCTGCAAAGTTCTATAATTTTTAAATATTTCTAAAATCTGTATTAAATTGATTGAAACGGACTCTTGAATTTTTCACAGTAAATTATAAATATAATTTTTGTCAAGTATATCATATCAGGTTTACAGTGTATATTTTATATCAATTTAAACTAAATATGTTTTATTTATAATGCATTTGATTCTGTTGTTTAATAGATAAGTAATATATTGTCTTCAGAATTCCATATTATTAATATTCATATACTCATTATACTCAATACTCATTATTTTGTTCTAAAGTAGTATATTTTATTTCTATAATCTTTTACTTATAGATATAATTGATAATATTAGTATCATTAAATACTAAAATGTGGTATGTTATTATTATAACTTATATCATGATAAACTAAATATATCATTGCTTATATAAGTTCTATTTTCAATAATGAAGTTATCAATTAAAAATTTGTATATGCCTACCAAGATTATGAAATCTTCAATTAATGAGATTTTATTATCTATGGATAAACAATGCAATTCAGAGTTACCTTATAGTGCTTTAATAAATTATCTAAGATATTCATTGAGTTTCATAGACTTAATATCAAATGTATGTATATCTAATTAACAACGAATATGCGCCATTAGGTCCGCATTAATGTTTATGTTTCTTGTCTGTGTTCTTACAATTAATAGGAAATCAATCATATATTGAGTCACTATAGTACAATAACGTACCTTTGAAATTATCAAAAGTTATCTCTTCTAGCTCTACACTTCTACAGTAATGTTGTGTTTAACACACAAGTGTTCTCTTAATTTAAATGACGTAAATAAGTTTTCCTCACATGAGTCATAAGGACATAATATTATTCTAGTCTGTTTTTTATTTAAAAAATCGTGGTGAAATGTTTTCATGTGTTGAGATGAGCACTTTTTATTTGCACATTTTACATCACAAATATGACATTTAGACACTTGGTTTTTTTGCTTAAATGTTCAATTTGGTGAATATTTCGACAATGAGCATACATATTCTTTTTTAAAGTAAATGTTGCTTCGCAATCTGAACATTTAATAACTGTTTTCTCCATTTTAAAATATATAAAATGAATTATAAATCAAAATCAAAATCACAGACCACAACGAAAATAACTAGTAAAAAACAACTATTATTTTTATACAGATATTATCATATCCCAATATTACAAATTAACTATATGATAACGTTATTTGATGATAAGCCCGTAATTATTATGTAGCAGAGTTTGAGGTTATCCAAATGGTTTTTTGATTTCTTTGGTTCTGAATCTCTGATAACGATTTAATTTTTAAATGATAAATAGATAATATAAAATATTGACTTAAATTCGCGGATTTAGCTGTATATTCTATGTTTTTATGTACAATGTGTATTAATTATTAACATTTGTTTTTTATTTACCCATTATTGGAATATTTAGTTGAGTTTTGATTTCCGGAGCTGATTCTGTTCTTTTTAGTTTGTCAAAGGTTAGATATTCATATTTTTCTTGGTTTATTATTTTTATTGAATTTTATATTTATTTATTATTAGTATACCCAAGTTATTTATCACAGGACTTAGAAAAATGGATAAACCAGTAGTGTTGTCAAGAGTTTTGAAGGTATTAGGTCGTACTGGATCGCAAGGTCAGTGTACCCAGGTTAAAGTTGAATTTATTGGTGAACAAAACCGTCAAATCATAAGAAACGTCAAGGGGCCTGTTCGCGAAGGTGATATACTTACTCTTCTGGAATCTGAAAGAGAAGCGAGAAGACTTCGATAATGTAATTTGTTTCATTTTACACATTTGTCTAATAAGTATATATTTTACCATAAGTTTTAAATTTATTCATGATCTATTGTATAGATTTTTGATTTTATTGAGATGAACAATTTATATCAAAATTGATTCAAATTTGAAACAGTTATAATTCCAATGATTTTTTTTTACCATTTATTAATAATGGCTCTGAACCAAAATATCTGTTATGAGGTAAACAATCAAAAAGTTTGGGAGCATATTAAATAACCAAATATGTACTATATATTCATTTCATTTTTCTCTTTAAAACTTTATTTAAATTAGTTTAAGAGTTTAAAGTACAAAACATTTCAGGGAAATCTATTTAATTATATTTATTATAATTTAAATTTAATTTCTTTTAAACTAAATATTGAATGTATAACGAGTTTCATTAAAATTGCTAATTATTAAAATTGTTTTTTAATTTCAGATTTTATACATGTATAATGTCATAAAAATGAATATCAGGAGAATAAAAACATGATAATTATGTATTGTAATTAAATTTACAATAATACAATAAAACACGATGCTTACATACAAAACTGTGATTATTTTATTTATACAAAGAAGCTGGAGATAAAATTACCAAATTAGAAACTTCTAATGTTAAAATTTAATTGTAGTAATTAAAAAAAAAATTATGTGATACTGATTTTAAGACATAAAATGTACAACCCTCTGTCTCATCAAATATATTTTTTTATTGATCTATTTTGATGAGAATTAAGGTCAGGCAAAGAATATTATACTTGGTATTTGTATTTTTCCTCCGAGTTATCTTAAATAATTTTTTCAATATGAAAATATAGAACTCAAAATATGACAATAAATTTGTTTATTCCATAATCTACACACCATAAAATTGAAAATAAAAACAATTTTTAATGGTTAGATAAATCATAGTCCAATGGATGATATACTTCTGATAACAATCGGTAAACATACGAAGGTGAATGACCGCCACTAAAAAAAAGAATATGGATATTAAATATCTTGTGATAATAAAATATATTATTATTCATAATACTTGTTTGAAATGAATAATGTGACATTTTCTGGAGGGACGTAATCGTATGTAGGGTTATAAACATCAACTTTTGATACAACTGAATCTGAATAATCAAGAACACCAGCTGGTGAAACAAATTCATTGAACGCATCCTGATTGTATGAACACAAGTACCGTGAACTTAGTTTATACATGGGCGCTAAAACTATTACCTAAATATCCATTTTATATAAGGTTAAAAATAATTAAGCAAAATAAATCAAATTATATTACAGGAACGGAGTAGTGAGCAGCAGCTAAAGCAACAGCATGACAACCATTGAATGTTCTTAGACCTCCATTGGCCATAACGGAATCAACACCAATAATTACTTTGTTCACTCTTGACATTATGCCAAACATTGTAGAGTCTGGAATTAATGTAGACTGGATTTTCTGTTTTGAGAGATTAAGTGCTAATTGTCTACCCTAGAAATATACTACTATTAATTCTAAAATTCTTATTTAAGACTTGAAAACATTTATTATATCAAAATACTTGATTTAAAGGAGCACATTCTGTAATGAATACTTCAAAAGTTCGGTACTTGGCTGCTTCTTTTAAAAACATTTCAACTTCTGAAGATTTACCAACGGTAAGAATAATTTCATTTGAATGGATATGTTCAAGTGATTGTTTAGCAATATCTTCATTACTTCAAAAATATAAATACACGATAAAATATTTATTATGGCTTAAAGAAATGAAATTAATTGTGCTTCTTTACCTGGATTCTATCTCTATTTGAAATTCGTCTAAATGTTCAAAAATTGATAATTTAAGTTCCGGGACAACAGTGTTATAATCATCAACATCATCCTCTGATGTTACTATTTTATGTAAGGAGTCTTGTAAATAAATTTCTTCTTCCGAGCTCTATTTTGTTTGAATTTAATAATTAATAAAGGTAAATAATTTTCCCCTTAATAGATTTTATTATTAGAATTTTTTTTTAATAAATTATACTTAATTACTTTTCTAGCGGCTGTATACTCTTCTCTTATTATATTTAATATACGTCTAACAATATTGCCAACAATAAATTGTAACGGTAATGCTGATGTTATTTTCATTCCATATTCTCTCAATTGAATAAGTAATTCCCTAAAGAAAAAATTGAAAAACAACAATAAGCAAAAAAATTTAAAAATTTTTCCCGCAAGAACATAGCATCAATCTCAATATAAAAAAACCATAGAACCAATGGTTAGAATTATAATGTTGACGGTAATTAACTCTGAAATTGAAAATATAGAAAAATGATAAACTTATTTATTTTCAACTTATTTTCTTCAACAAATTAATGTCTACAATCAATCGAATTTGAAACATTGAAGGTAATTTAAATAGTGTAGTCAGTAGTAGATAAAATAATTAAAAATGTTTAGTCTGAATCATCTAATGTAATTTTGTGTGGCCCATGTGATGACATTTTAATTTACTACTATATAAAAACATTGCTTACTTAGTTGTTGACCATTGGATTGTATCAATCAAATATCTAAAAAGCTTTACAGTTTTTTCTGCGATCACATAGTTATTTTCCCATTTCCTAAAATATATTATATGTTTAAAAAACTAAATTTGATATTTTAATAATTATTGGAAAAATAAATATTAGACATTGTTTTATTAGAGACAAATAACATATTATAATTTAAACTTAAAACTTACTTTCTTTTTATATTTGAAATATAATTGTCTAATGACATTTCATGAGTTTTTTCATCTAGGTCAATCATTTTCCTTCATTATGAAACAGAAAAACTACAAGTTAGAAATATTTCAAAATAATAGATACCTACTGAACTTATTTTATTTAACAAATGTATAAAGTGATTTGAAAATGTTGTATAAAGTGATTTGAAAATGTTTTTTTACATCTTAAATCAATCTAAATTAGAAAGTTATTTAAAAAGTACTAGAGAATGATATCAAACTTATTTTTAATATTATTTTAGACTTGAATTAATATTTCTACTTTCCATTGCAATCCAAAAATGGATTATAGAAAATTAAAAATACTAATGCTATAAAATAAGTATCTCATTGTTCAAAATAAAATAAAGAATAATCTGAATAATACATACAAGTTATAGTACACAACCGCTGAAATTATTTTATAGAGCAACAAGAAACTTTAAAATGTTGAATCTGTAGTTGTTTGTACTGCAGTTGTAGGGAAGATTTAAAGATCCTGAATGTTTAGTAGTAAATTACCTTTAAACCTTTTGTTTTAATCGTGTGTGTACTGTTTGTAGATGTCAAGTTGAATATAACAGAACTAAACTTCACCACTATATATCTAAGGACACATGTCAATCTAGAGTAATAGGAATATTCTTATTACTTAATTCTAGGCAACGAGTTGTCCACCACAAATTAAGTGGTCCGACTATTGATGAGGTATTAATAAAAACACAAACAATCATAACACTATAGTATCTTAGTTCATACTATAAAAATAGTATTTATAATCAATGGTTCATGTTAAAAAGTGATAAGGTTCAGGTGATAAATGAACTACACACACAGATTAAATTAAGGACTGGTCGCAAGGTTAGAGGGTGAGAGGGGTTAGATCATGAAATCATGGATGAAATTCATTACCTTATTATATAGGGCAGTGAGCAGGGGGTTATTTGATTTTTTAACATTAGCGTCTAACCCGATACTTATAATTATCTCGTGTCCAGTTCTGTATATCTTAGTCCGTATAAATACAAACCACAGAGCAACGAAACCTACTACGGTCTAAGATAGATGTTCTAAGACTTAAACGAAACTGTAGCCTAGAAACAGTCCTGGAAATAGAAATAAAATATAGATCTATACAACTGCCCTGCAAATAAAATTTACGGTAGTAAATCAAAAAAGGATACTTGGGATATTTTGAAAGTATACTAATTTTACACATTTTGAGTAGAAAGTCTCTTAATATTAAATTGAATAAGCTGTGAAAAATCACTATTATTATTCATTGGAAACATCACGGGTAATAAAAAAATTAGTAGTATTAAGTAAGAACGCTGGATCGTACTAGTCATAAATATTTCAATAGATACAGCGTTATTGCTTAGCATTTTTTCTCAAGTACCTACAATGTGTAATAATGACCTCTAAATTGTAACAGCATTTTTTCTTGGTAAATATGGATTATATTACCAACTAAGAACATAAAAGTGACATTAATTTATGTAATAAGTTTATGGTAGGAACTTTTAATTATTTCATTTGAAAAAATTTTCTACAGTATATAAAATATATTTATCAGTCAGATTTTTAAATTAATGAATAGAGAATAATATAAAATGGACAGATATTAGGATATTTTACACCCCCCCCCCCACATAGATTTCAACTTATACTAATGCAATAAATGAAAAATTGTATAAAATAGGTATTAACATTAAAATGTTATGTTTAAATTTTATAATAGTATATAATTTTACATTTGACATTACTAAAAAAGTTTGTCTACTAACATTAATCTACATTCTATACTGCTCTAGTATGTTATAAGAAGATCTAGCGTGCCAGGAATAAGTTAGTCTATCAAAAGTCTATACATTACACATATTCTAGAGAGCTATATAGATACTATGTGTAAACAAAAGAGAAATCTTATAGGAAAGAATTAACATTATAAATTCATATATAGATATTTATTAATTTATTATATTCTCTGTTAACTCTAAACACTAATTAAGACAAACATTAAGTAAAAATGATTTGTTTATCTTTAAAAAATTTTTAATTAAAATTAACTCTTAAATATTGAAAAAAATTAAACAACTATTTCATTATAAATCGATTGAAAAAAATTGATCTTGCATATAGGATCCTACTCATAAATTACATTGTTAATAAAAAAAAATAAAAATAAACTTATTCTTTAATGAAATTTTGGGATGTTAATTTAGTGTATACAAATAAATTAGTGTAAAATAATAATTGTAGCTTACATTAAACTAAAAAAACAAAAACAAAAAAAAATACATATAATTAAATATGGATAAAATAAAAAATCTACTGCTAGTATTTATTTATGAAATTTGGAAGGTATATGACTTTCTGGATATTTCCTAATAGATGAATTAGAAAGATCAGACAATACAGGAAGTCCTGTATATTTGGGTATAACTCTTTTTGGCTTAATGCTATCATTTAATGATGACGAATTATTATATTCATCATTTTTTAACATTGATTTGTCTGTTATTATACAAGGTATTTTACTTTTTGTCACGGTTGCCGATTTTTTTAAACTTTTAGTCTGATCCATTGTATGGTCCTTATCTTCAAATTTGCTCAAATTTAATGAATGGTAGGATTTATCTAATTTGAAATCATTTTCTTTAGTATTACTCACATAATTTGAAGATTTCTCATTGCTTTTAAACATACTTATTTTATGAAGCATTGAAATCGGTGTTTTTAGTTTTTCAGTTTCTATTTTCATCTTCTTTATATCCATGTTATATTCTTGAACAGTCTCAATTTTCCTTTTATTATCTTTTTGTATATTTTCTGATTCTATACTGTGAAAAGTCTCATTAATTGAACTTATTTCTGATGAATCTGTTAAAAGTGACACATCTTCCATCTGAATATTAGTTAAAAATTTAGTATCGCGCAACAATTTGGATTTTTCAAATTCAGTAGCAATACTTATATCGTCTGACATTTTATTGTAAGTATTTGATTTGTTCATAGGGGTTTCATCCATAGCAGAATTTTCTACTGAGAGAAATTCTTGTTCATTACATTCAATTTTAATGATATTTTCGTTGGTTTTCAATTCGTAATTCTGCAATCCTTGTTGTTCATTAATACTGGAATCCATAATTAAATAATTATTTAAGTTGTTTATTGATTGTTGGTTTGAATCTACATTAGACTCAGTGGCTTCAACTTCTTCAGACTTTTGATCCAAGGAATTATTTGATAAAATTTCAGTTTTAAATTTAATTTCTTCAATTTTATTAGATTGATTCACATACTCATTTAGTTCAATTGTTTTGTTTAATGAATTTGAATGTTCATCTTTATCTACAGATTCTAAATCAATTATAGTTTCCTTATTGTAATAATCAGAATTAATCTCAGTTGAGTATATTTTACAAGTATTTGAAGACAAATTCAAATCAGTATTAATAGTTGTATGAATCATAGTCAAATTAGAAGAGCTGGATGAATCTGCTTTCAAAGATACATCGGATAACAATTCTACATAAGGATTTGAAATCGTAGAAAGATTATTAAAAAACAAATCCTTAGAATTATTTTGTAAAACTTTTGAATCATCTTCATTAAATGATACTTCTGGGTCACCCATATGATCTACTGTACTGAAATCAATTAAAGCATCTGTTTTAATGGAATCGACATTTAGAGACGTTAGCAGCATATTTTTTGATATGGGAGTTCGGTCAACAATACTGAAATTCAATACTTTTTGATTATTCGATTGACTTGGAATAGTTGGTGTTTGTTGTACAATACTGAAATCCACTAGTTTTTGTGTTTTGGGAGAGTTATATTCAAATTGTTGAACTCTTTTATTCTCTTTAAATTCAATTACATCATGTACTTCATTATTCGATCCAAAAATATTTTCAGATACTCCCAATAGACTTTGTTCTTGTACATCATTATTCAATGATTCATTTTGTTCTTCATCGTTATTCGATTCTAAAATCTTTACAGATACGCCCAATGAACTTTGTTCTTGAATATTATTCAATGATTCATTTTGTTCTTCATCGTTATTCGATTCTAAAATCTTTACAGATACGCCCAATGAACTTAGTTCTTGAATATCATTATTCAGTGATACATTCTGTTCTTCATCATTATTTGATTCTAAAATGTTTTCAGATACTCCCAATAAACTTTGTTCTTGAATATCATTATTCAGTGATACATTCTGTTCTTCATCATTATTTGATTCTAAAATGTTTTCAGATAATTCCAATAACCTTTGTTCTTGAACATCATTATTCAATGATTTATGCTGTTCTTTATCATTATTCGATTCTAAAATGTTTTCAGATAATTCCAATAAATTTTGTTCTTGAACATCATTATTAAGCAACACATTCTGTTCATCATTTTTTGATTCTAAAATGTTTTCAGATAATTCCAATAACCTTTGTTCTTGAACATCATTATTCAATGATTCATGCTGTTCTTTATCATTATTCGATTCTAAAATGTTTTCAGAAACACCCAATAAACTTTGTTCTTGATCATCATTACTAAGTAGTACACACTGTTTTTCATCACTGCAGTTTTCTGTTTCTGAAATAAGTTTCATGGCAATAAAATTAGTATTATCTGTTGAATTTTTTTGACGAGATGTTTGATCTAAGTTATTTGTATAGTGAGTACTTGAATTCAAAAGCATTTTCTCGATATTTTCAATAATGAGTGTTGATTCTGAAGTTTTATCATATGACTGGTTTTCTATTTCAGATAATGCGCTGGGTTTTGTTTTTATCAATCCATCACTTAAAATCGAATCATCAATACATATTGTACTACTATTAATTGTATTCAAAGTAATATTTGGAATATTATCAACTGATGTTAGTTTTGAGTAATTAATACCATTGTTAATCAAATTATCATTTGAATTAATTTCCCTCTCACCATCTGTTTCGTTTGGCATGGATGGTTTAACTTCAGAAAATGAAGGAACTATATTGGTAATAAATTCAAATTTATTTTGAGTATTTGATGAGTTTAATGTTTTAACATCATGATTATCATTAGCAATATCTTCTGATGGCCTATTATGATTTTCAAAATTATTACTTGGAGCTACATTACAAGCATCTTCTTCCAAAGTTCGGTTTTCTAAAATAACAGATAAATTTGACCTTACTGGACTGATACAATCAGTAATACTACCCAATTCATCAGAGATAAGTGTTTGATCTACTATAGAAATGTTTATTTGAGTTTGATTATTTTTGGATTCATTCATTTCTATATTACCACAACTTGGTAATGAATTATCATTGGATTTTATAATAACTTGTTCAAAGTCTAAAGAGTTCTTTTCTGGAGAAGATTCTTGGGAAGTAGAATTGGAAGCTGCAATCATTTCATTTAAATCAGTTGGTTCATTACTTTTGAAATAAGAGGCGTCTACATTGCCTAAGTTATTTAAGGAATTATTAATACCATATTGTAAGGTTTCATTTTCATTTATATTCAAGGTCATATCTAAATCAAATTCTTTCATACAATTAGAAACATCTTTAGTTTGGTTAGTTTCATTTAAATCCATAAAATCACTCATTTGTAAAAGTTTGAAAGGCAAAGTCTCATTAGTATCTTTATCCTCAACATTAATATGTTCTATTTCTATAACTCTTTTGTCATAATCATTTCCTTGAATTGTTGGCGAAACAATATTTGCAGATGTCTCCAAATCCACAACATTATTATAGAATGAATTTGTCTCATTATTTATTGATTCGTTTTCTATGATACTATTATTAGTTGACATATTTTCAATATTCATAACTGAATTTTTGTTACTATCAATACAATTTTCTATTACACATTCAGGAGCTGTATATTTATAATATTCAGAACATGGCGATATATCCATAGTTTCACATTCCGATAGACAAAGATTTCTTTTTTCAGATTCACCAAAAATCTTTTTAGATTCTAACTCACAATCACTTAAGATTTGATTTACATTTACAGAAGATTCATTCTGACTTAAATTAGTTGCTGATGATACATCCCAATTGTTTTCACTTTCTGATGGTGTATATTTAACTTCATTTTCTAAGATTAAAGGAGAATTTAGAATTTTAGGAATAACGGGCGTTTCTTCAATCCTATCCATCGACGGTGCAGATGCAACAAGTGTTTTAGCACGGAATGATGATTTAACATGACGTAAATCAAATATTCGTTGTTTTCCAGGTGTAACAATATATTCATCAGGCACAATTGAATCTTCACAAATATCAAGAACAGAGTCACTGCAAATGCTTAAATCACTATCATCTTGTTGACTAAAATGTGTTAATTTACATATATTTTCTTTAGGGAAACTTATATTTTGTTCAATTACACTTGAAACAGACAATTGTCCACACAAACTGGTATCATTGCCTGAAAATATAAAATTAAAATTTTTACATTAAAAACAATAAATTATAATAATACAAGTATAAAATACCAAAGAATAATTTTAAATACATACAATTAGAATTGATAGGAGTTAACTCATCTTTTTGATGATCATCAAAAGAACCAATATCTTCAGCTAAAAAATGAAATAAATACCTATTAATTATTTATTATAATTCTAAAAAATATAGATAAGAACATGTTAAAACTTTTAAAAAATAAAAGTGAAAATTACACAATACAATCAAAAAGTTTATAAAATTTATTTGTAGAAGGAAATATTAATATAATTTTTGAAGATAATTTGTTTCATAGATAAACCAGTAAAATACTGAAAAATGATGAGATACAGGATATAAGTGATTAATATTGAGGAATTTATTTTTTAAGTTTGAAAACATAATTAAAGTACTGTTGCATTTGGAAAACGATTAAAGTGAATAAGAGTTTAAGATAGTAAAGAATATTAATAGTAATTTATTAATTCAGTAGGGTTGGACAAACTTACGTTTACAAAGACAAACTATAATTGTGCATAAAGCAAAATCATTATTTTTCAGTTTAAATAAAAAAATCTTATCAACATTTGATTTTTCAAATACACATAATAATCAAATTTGTTTTTTCCACTTTTATACTTATGGAGAATTTAAAAAAAAAATTTCAGATCTTAGTGATTGGGAATAAAAATTTAATTCAAGTAATATCATTGAAATTTTGGTTTTTAATAAATGTTATCAAAGTTTTAATTATACTTAAAAATGCTCTCTATATATATTAGATTAGTTTAGTAAAAATAATATTAAAAACTACTAAAAACAATAAAATTTAATATATAAATTACCATCAGATGTAGATGTATTCCGACTTTCAGTAAAAGATTCATCTGAAAAAAATAAAAATAATAATCATCAATATAAGTGTAACAAGTTAAATATTATATTTTTATACAATTTAAAATTATATTGACTTAATTAAAATATGTAACCCAAAAATGTTTATCCTTTGACGTCTACTCACTACCGAATATTTCTTTTATTCAATTTTATCACCTAATGTCTTACTCATTACATACTATTGTATAAAATTACACTGGTATAATATTAACAAAGCAATAATTTATACACTAACGATTGAAGACATTAAAGGTATAGGTACGAAATACTTGCCTTATAATTTCAATAAGCTTATTATATTATTACATCCATCATTAATCAATTACAAAAATTCAAGTTTCCCATAAATTGAAGGACTTTATTTTTATATTACTTAATTAAGTTTTAATTTAACTCGCAGGACAAGTAATAAATTAAAAAATAAATAAATAATAATCTTTACCCATTATTATATTTTACACTTAAACCTATTTTCAAAATGAAAAGCTATTCATTGGTCTAGCCAGGTTGTAAAGCATCAACTCCCCGTGGGGGACAACTTTATTCATAAAAATAAATGCAATCAAAGAGCAAACATTTATTTTCATTTTATTGCTACTATTAAGTCAAAACATTATACATGCTATGGAATAATATATATATATATATTATTTAAACAGAGAATTGATCTGTTTACTGGCAGGAAAATAAAACTATACAAAAATTATAAAACTTAAAAATTACCTGATGAAACGGATCCCATTCTAATGTATCTGTTAAAAACTTCTGTATTCATCAATTTTCCAGTAGGTACATATTTTGATTCATACGGCGAAGAAAATACAGCTGTAAAGGTAAAATTTAAGATCAGTAAATTTGAGAGAAATGGAGATTGATCAGTTATTTTGATGATCATTCTTAACATGCTAACAACCAAATTTTTTTTAAAATTTTATCAACAGCAAATTATTAAGTAAGTAAATTTTATAGGCCATATCAAAAATAAAATTCTTTATTATTACATTTTGTTGGTTTGTTTTATTTGGTAATTTTTATTACTGAAGAACTCAAAAATATAATGTAAGATTCATTATAAATCATTCGTTCAAGAAAACAAAATTTGATTGAAATTTCAAAAAAATTGTTTTCATTAAAGAAATTAATTTTTATAAAAATCAAGGAGTTACTTTGACTGGATATAATACATAATATTCACAAAAAAGTTAATTTATTGAACAAATAGTTGGTGAACGATGGTTAGTAAACAAACAAGAAGATAAAACTAACATATTTAAAGCATCAAAACTTTATTAGGAAAACAATTTACCATTCTTTTTCCTATGACAAATGTTATCATATATAATTTATAAAATACAATTAAATTATATTAAAATGTCAAAAATCAAAACCAACAACCAATCATTCAATGAATACAAACTATACAAATATTATGTTGTTCAAAAAATTAGTTCAATTAAAAGGAATAAAAAAAAAAAAAAAAATAGAACATATATATTATAATTATTTTTTTAAAATTAATTCTTAAATAAAAAAATTTAAATACTTACATGAAATATTACGAGACATTTCTGATGCGCCAATTTCTTCTTCGCCAATATTATTTATCAACTGAGTTTTATTAGTATTACTTGAATCTGTAATATTAACATATTTTACAAATATATCTTCCTTTAACTCGTCCAATGTACATTGATTTTAATTTTAATAAATACAAAAACATAAGAAAAGAATTGTTTTATTTTCTAATATTTGATATTTATATTTATTATGATAAAAATTTGAAAATTATTATTTTATAAAAAATTATAATACTTACATGAAATATTATTAGAAATTCCTGTTGCACCAGTTTCTTCTTCACCAATATTATTTATCAGCTGAGTTATATTAGTATTACTTGAATCTGTAATATTTACATATTTTACAAATATATCTTCCTTTAACTCGTCCAATGTACATTGATTTAAATCTTAATAAATACAAAAAATATAAGAAAAGAATTGTTTTATTTTCTGATATTTGATATATATATTTATTATGATAAAAATTTGGAAATTATTATTATATAAAAAATTAAAATACTTACATGAAATATTATTAGAAATTTCTGTTGCGCCAGTTTCTTCTTCACCAATATTATTTATCAGCTGAGATATATTAGTATTACTTGAATCTGAAATATTTACAAATGTGTATTCCTTTAAGTTGTCCAGTATAGATTGATTTCAATTTTAATAAATACAAAAAAAGGATTGTTTTATAATTAGACTATAGTAGCTTGTCAATGGGAAACATAGGTGCTATATCAATTTCAAATTCCCACTCACTTTTAATCACATATTTTTGTAGAAATAATAAATTAATTTGAATTGTTAGTAAGTAATTTAGAACATTTTATTTTAACAAATTTATTTATTTAGATAAAGAACCAAAAGTGCTTTAAAATAATTATAAATTAATCATTTTTTTTTAGGGGCAAAATTACTCTTACCAATTAAACAAAATAATCATTATCTAAGTAAAATTAACAATGTCAGTAGTTTAGAATTAGGAGAAAAAGAGGCTGCTTTTATAAAACACTATCTATAAATGCAGGGGAAGAATTTTACCATGTCCTTAAGCAGGTGAAATTCTGTTTTTAAATGTCTTTCATTAAAACTTTACTAAAATAATAATAGTTACAAAATAATTTTTAAGATGATGCTTCACAAAATGAGATAAATACATTTATATATTTATATTTACCATTGCCATCACTTTTTTCTTCAACTGCATCCAATGTAGTAGATAGACTAAAAACATATTAAAATTTATAATTAATTCTATTATATTAATATTCAATAATTTAAAGATAATAAATGACTATTAAGAAACAATCTTTTCCTTTTTTATTATTTTTTCCTTACATATTTTAATTCAATTTGATTTTGGTTGGATTAATAATACAATTTAAAATTTAAAGTCTTTATTAACTTCCTATATTTAGTTAATTTGTTTGAGTCACTAGATGAGAAACTAAAATTGAATGCAAATACATTGGAAACATAAAACATCCAAATCCCTATATTGCACTTTGATAAAAAAATGATTACCCCTTAAAATCCCTTTAAAATAAGAAATAAAAAATTAGAACATTTAAAAGAGAATACCCTAGTTAAAAATATAATGGTAAATTAGATACCTTAATTTAATGTCTGAAGGCAATACAGTATGGCGTGGTAGTCTCTGATATCTCTCTAATTGACTCTCGGTGATTGGACCAAAACACACAACACCATCATCATACTCATGTAAAATTTTATTTGAATTTGGATCATCTTCACTCATCCTAAAAACAATATATAAATTAATATCATATACAAGGGGTAACGGTAAAACCGATTTGAGATTGATATACCAGTATACAGTCTTTTTTTTTTTAATGTATACCAAAAATAATATTTATATATAATTTCCATTGCATCACATTTTATCAGGTATATAATATTAAATGTTAAATGTATATCTATTTTGCTGTATCTAAATGAAATATCTAACTGAGAAGCGCTCAGTACTCAGTAATGGTTATGTAAGGAGATCAAAAATTATATTATATTAGTTTATACATCTTTATACTATTTTACTTTATCTTTACACATAATACAGTTTTCTTTTCAACGTTCATATATAGTGGCCTGTGCAAAGTGACAGACAACAGTGCAGTATTATGAAATACGAGTTTTGTCTTTAATGAATATTTAAGATATCGAAGGATGTAATATCTAAATATGGAATATACCAAAACTTCCTACCGAAATATTAGTTTTACAATTTTATGGTATACTGACTCTGGTATACTGGTAAAAAATATCAAACTGAAATATCAACATACTATATATAGTATTACTATACAAAAAGTATTTAATAGCACCTTTATCAGTAATATTTAAGATGGAAATCAAATTTATTCTTAGAAAATGCGAATCCCTTCAATTTAAGGATGAACTATACGTACTCTGTACAGTTTATAGGAAATAGTTAAGACTTTAGATATCATATCGTTCAATAAACTATATAATTCAGTTAAGTGAACGATTGTCCATCAGTCCATCACTAATAAAGATCTATATATTTATCTGAATAAAACAGTAATATTGTCAACATTTACTTACTTGGAGAGAGTAATGGCTAAAAACTTCACAAAAAATATAAAATTATAACACACAATTAACGTTTAATTCCGTTGAAATTAAAAATTACACGAACCCCAAACCCGTAACCGATGACGCCGCGACTACTGAACGCTAAACTTTAAAACTAGGAATTTCCGTTAAAAACATGGCCGCTAAACGGCACACGCATGTCTCGTTTGATGTTCATTGCGCATGCGCTATATAGCTGTGAAAACTATAATCTTGATATTGAAGTTGGCAACGTAACTTGATAATTTTTTGTCACAATCATAAGATAATATTATCTATAATATTATCGCTATAAACCCATTGATTATTAATAAATAAATTACATTACACTGTTACAAAATTCCCATATTACATAGCATACTCAAAATTATTTTGTCTTTAATAAATCAATAACTATAGATCATGTATGGTTATAACTTATAATATTCATAAAAACATTATGTATATTAAATATTACTTATAAAATTACCATCACACTGATATGTATAAAATAAATTTATATTAAATACTGTATCAGTGTTTGAACAAAAATAGTGTCTTAAAATGAATAACATAAGAAAAGGTACAATATTAATAATCGTAAACATTCGTTATTTATTAAGATTTATGATACAAAACAAATTAAAAATACTAATTTATTGTGAAAATGATCAAAATTAAAGTCACTTTTCCATTCCAGTTCTAGTTTTTCTATTCAAGAAAGTGTATAAATATTTTATTCTCTTTTGCATTTGGCTCCATTTGGTAGGTCTTGCCAATGGGAATACACCATGTTGTAACATTTTTCTTTTTCTTAACAATACTTGGAATTCATTACCTTTTACTCCTCTTAACCAGGATGGTACACTATAAAGTACTCTAACAGGATGTACAGAATCATTTCCTAAGATATCAATGTAATCATTTTGGCCAAAAAGAGCTCTCCGTTCACTCCAAACATCTTTAGGTTTATACACGGGCATAGGTAATTTATTTTGTTCATCTGCTGACCGTGGCAATAACCCTGATTGAAGTATTTTATCTTCATAACCATATCGACGAATTAAAGGCCGAGCACCTTGCTGATCTTTCCAATAACGATGACGAACTGGTTGAATGTTAATCTTTGAATACGAAAATTTAAGAGTATTTATTAAAGACTGCATCATAGGAAATCTAAAATCAAAAATTTTTTATAAATTAAATACAATTTAATATTTTTACTACTATGAAAACAATTCTAATATTTCCAATAAAACTATTAATTTAAAAGTTTTGTCTAAAAATAAAATGTATACTAGCTTACATTATTATCCGATTTATGACTACTGCAGATGTATTTCGTTTTTGTACTTAATTATCTAGATTATTTGAAAAATTAAACTATTTGGAGTTAAAATTAAATTGATTTACTATTGAATAACCATAGACATTAAAATATAGTAAATAATATAATCAAAAACATACTCTATAATCACACTGTTATCAAAGGCAATAACAGCATGGTTTCATTCTAAGACCATAAACCTAGATAATACAGAACAATAGAAACGAATGTTGATAACGTAGTAATCAAATTAAATAGAATGGAAAAGATACGGGGGGGGATGGATTTGGCTCCATCTATTGGTAAATATTATATTATTATGTATTATTAAAACTACAATATCTTTTATGATAATAATATAATAGTTATTGTTTAAAAATACATTTTGGTGATTTGAATTTCTTTTTGAATTTTAGAGAAAAAAGTATTAGTTTTATATTAGTATTGTTATTACAACTGTAATAACAATTTTAAAATTAATAACATGTGAAAATGTATATTATTCTCTAAAATATTTGTCTAAGTAAAATAGCTAATTAATCAAATAATCTGTTTATTTTAATAATTAATAATTAATAGTATTAAGAATGTAATTATGTAGAATCTACATTGTAGATAGTAGAAACCACTAGAAACCTAGTTCATTATAGATGGTAAAAATATGAACGATCGGTTGTGATTTGTTTCTATGGTAACATCCACTACCAAAACAAAATATAAAATGTATTAATGGCTGAAGCATAGTTGTTTTTATTGTTTAGATAATAAAAACTGAAAATGTGGGGTTAAATATTTATAACTGTTAACAAATAGCTAATAAGTTTTTTTTTTTTTTAGTTTAATATTTAATATAAATAATGGATAATGAACCAATGATGGAACTTAAAGAATTAAATAGTAATTTATTAAGTCCTGTATTAATTTCTAAAGAAAATTTTATTGAAGTAAGTTCTTTAAAAATATTTCAAATATGTTCTAATTTATTTCAAGCATTGAATATTAATAAATATATACACAATCATTATTTATAAATATCTACATAAGTTATATCTCGTACCATACTAAAGTAGCAATTGTAAAAAAATATTGTAGCTGATTACAAGTTGTAAGTAATTATTGTAAATAAGTAGTTCATGGGATTAATTAGTGATTACTTCTAACCCTTATTTGATTGTAATATGTGTTTAGAATATAGTTTAATTTTAACAAACTAATGAATAAATAAGTAAAGTATCTACTTATAATTTACTTTTCAGAAACCACCAGATATTATACCTCGAAAAAAGAAATTATTAAATATAGATGATATTCAGTCCACAGGATCTAGTTCCGATAGTAGTGAGAGGTATTTACTATTATTACATATTACTTAAAGTGGTTTCATAAGCATACCCACTCATTTTAGATTCTCAAGTGAAGTAAGGTTACTATTAAAGTATAATGTATGCTTTTTTGTAAGTGTATGTCTCATCACGTTTTTGACGAAAATTATTGGTTCCATCATAAACTATATAGATGGTTTCTGATAGTAAATGTTGCTTAATTGATACTTTGAAGGGCCACGTTTCTAAACTTCCCAATATTTTCCATATTGATTATTGTGATTGGAAAAACTATCAAAAAATGAAAAAAAAAATTAACAGGATATAGGTTTCTTTTTCTTTTTGAATCTCATCTTTTTTATTATTTAACTTTTTTAAATTTATAAGATAAATTGGGTAATTTACATAGGGCTAGTTCAGCATCGTTACCTATAAGCCATCATACTTCATCACCATCATCAAAAAGTTGGCAAAAAAAAGAAAGTAATTATTTCTATATTACTATATTTATGTATTATTAAATTTGATTTAATTTTAAATTTGAAGATAAAAATAATGTGTCTGTACCTGTGCCTCGTCCTCGTTCAATATCAAGTACAAAGACTACGAGCACTAATGGATCTAGTGAAAGAAGTATATCTATTATCAGCCCAATATCTAATAAGAGCAGTATTCAAAATAGTCGATCAGTAACACCAGAAAGTGTATCGATTGAATTAAGTGATGGTGAAATTACTGATAATTCAAGCAAAATAACATCATTAAAGTAAAGTATACTTATTTTTAAATAATATAAATAATTCAAAATTCAATAAAACATACATGGATTGACAATCTTATTTAATATACCTTTTAACACATTAAAAATAAAAATAAAAATTTATTTTAAATTTTATTAGAGATAAAAGGAAAGAAAATGGAAGCACGGAGTTGCGCAGTATAAAAGATCTGAATTGTTCAAATAATTTGACAGAAGAAACAGAATGTATTATATTTTCACAACTTTTTTTTATTTATTACAATTTAATTTGTTTAAAATAATAAATTATTTATCTTTTGAAAATATATATTTAGATGCGAGTGAAAATAATAGACTAGAGATTTGTATTCATCAGACTGATGCATTAAAAGTAGATACAAGGATAAGACATCCAAGTGTTATAATTTATATTGTAGATATGTCTACTTGGGAGTATCTAAGAAAAAGTAATACTGATCAAGAAAGTATTTACATTGAACCTATTGTAACGAAAGAATTCAATTTCAAATTTCACAAGTAATAAACTTATTAATATATTTAATTAAATGCAACTAATTTAAACTATACATTTAGAACAATTATACCAAATTGGAATGAAAAAATAACTTTAAATGAGCAATATAAACATATTATAGCAGAAAATACAGTGATATTATTTGAACTTGTTGATTTTAACGGAAGTGTCCGACCTCCAATTACAACGATTGATTGGCATAGAATAGCTTGGGCATTTATAAGACCTATTGGATCAAATGAAGTTGTAAATACAGGAAAACAAATGCGAGTACAATTATTTAAACCTGGACCAAAACCAAAGACTTTTCACAAAAATCAACCAATGGTACTCAAAAAAATTTAAATTACAGTATGGAAATAATTTTAGTTCTAAAAGTTAATGATTTAACTTTAACGTTTTTCAGATAGTTCATTGGTTCAAAAAAGGATTATTTAAAAAATATCCAAGTACTCTTCATATTAGTTTAATTAGAGGAAAATACGCAGAACCAAATGTGGTAACAGGATATAATCAAAACGAACTAATTTCAATCAACAGTTCTTGTTCACAAAATAAAATGAATTCTAATTCAATTTGCTCAATTCCAGAAACATACCAAGTATAAAATATAAATTATATTTATTGAGCAAATATAAATTTGTAATAGATTGTGTGCTAAATGAGGAATGTTTTGGTTTTATTTACATATGTATAAATAAGTATACAATTTTTTTTTTTTCATTTTCTGACATAAATTTAACTTTTGGGTGGACAGTACTAAATACTAAATAAACATAACAATTTTAAACTAAACGTTGATAGATTAGATATTTGGAAAAATGGAAAATTTAAATGTCAGTTTTTAGTTTTTATCATAGAAAAAAAATTGAAAAAATGTTCAATTATACTTAATACTTAATTTATACTTAATAGCTTGAACATTATTTAGTTACTGGTTTGTCATCACAACACTAAATTTTTTAAATATCCTTCCCTCTACTATATTTGACATAAAAACTTTAGTATGAATTTCTCAGAAATGTATTAGATCAGATTCCATATTTTCAAATAGTTGAAAAGCTTATATAATTTAATAATTTCCAAGATTTCAATATGGTTAAGAAAAATCATGCATTAACTTTTCAGTCCTTAAATTTGAACTCATAACAAAAATTTAAACTTTTAATGCTAAATATAAAATTTTTTTTAGGATTGTAATATTAAGTGGAAACGCTTTCCAGGTCAAAAATGTAAAATACCAAACTCTGAAATCATGAAACTCCAACCCAATCTAGAGGGGTGTATGTATTTGAAATTTAGTTATGATGGATTAAGACTAGCAGTTGCTACTGGAAAACATATAAATATTTATTTATTACCAGAATATAAATTACTTAAACAATTAATTGGTCATCAAGGTAAGAACTTTAAACATACTTGGGTATTTAATATTTATTAAAATTGTGGACAATTATTGTTTATTTATACAGGTTTAGTATATACTATTAGGTGGAGCTATGACAATAATAGTTTATTAACAACTTCTTCCGATTATACTGCATGTGTTTGGTCACTAAAAATCTGTAATCAAACAGACTTCCAAGTATGAATATACTCATAATTATTTTAAAATTAGATGTAAATCAAGTCCAAGAAAACAGGGAGGGGTATATTTAAATTACTTCATATAACATTCGAGAGTATATAACTAACTATATACATAGATATAAATTATAATGGATTATACCACTCGAAATTCTTTTTTTCAAAGGACAAAACATAGGTGATATTTTTTGTTTTCCCTTCATCTGGATTCACTACTATGTAATACAGAAATATTTTTAAATCATTTTTAGATTCTTCCACATCCGTCATACGTATACTGTGCAGTTTACAATAATGATGTTATAATAACTGGATGTTATGATAGTATATTACGATTATGGACATCCACTTACAGCAAATGGACATTATGTCAAGAAATGGAATTACACAAAGGTTTTATATCTAGTATTGTTCATTCAGAAAGTATGGTACTTTCAGCTGATAGCCATGGGTTGATTATAGAATGGACTCTTACAAATAACAGGTAATAAATAAGTAACGGACAATTGATTTTTGCAGGTTAACGAAATCCGTTCTGTTTTATTTTCGTGGAAATTAATTTTATTAAACATAGCTATGAATGATAGCTTATACCGACTGGCTATTCACATATTGAATCTGATAGCAATAAAATCATGTCACTTATAAGGGCCTTGGCGGAATTCATTCACATATTATATTCCTAATTTTTATTATTTATTTTAAATAAAAAGTGGAAAATTGGTCCATAGCTTAAACTAGTAGGATGATAAAAACATATATACTGTCCCATCTGTAAATACATCAATATAATTATATTCCTATTTATTATGTATTCGTAAATTTTATTTAGATTAGAAGTAAAAAGAATTATATCAATACCTGAGATACGACAAGTAATAATTAGCAATATAATATTACACCCAGCTGGTAAACGTTTATTAATTCAAACAAGAGATAGTATTTTACGCATGATGGATTTACATACAACTGCAATCATACAGTGGTTTAGGGTAAATATATATAAACTGAACATAATCATTAACTTTTTTAAATTTATAATTGAACTATAATTTAGGGTGGAGTAAACAACAAAGTACAAACAGGATGTATCTTAAGCCCTTGTGGCAACCTTGTGTTTAGTTGCGGTGAAGATGGTCTTGTTAACGTTTGGGAAGCATACACTGCTAAACAACTAGCCTTTTATACAAATCGACAAAATCTAGTCACAGCTTCTAGTGGTGCGGTAGATTACCATCCCTTTGATCATATAATAGTATTTGGAGTGTACACTCCAAACAAAAGTTCTCCAGTTTATATTGCTCAATATAAAAAGTAAGTTATTCTACTATTTTATATTATTTTACACCATCATAAATCTTAATATTTAACTATGTTATAGAGACAAAGAAGCAGATATAGGTTTGAGATTTTTGATTCCAATAGAGCATAAACAAAAAGTATTTGGAAAAAATAATTATCAAACCACCAACTATGAGTATTTAAATTCATTCAAAACAAAAGAAAATGATAATCAACGCATAATGCCATTAGTCAATATCATTAAGAAAATGGATAGTGTTTTAAATTCATTTACAACAAATGAATAATCAACTAACAGCTCTACATCCGATTTATAATAAAATAATAATAATTAAAAACAGATAAACAGCAACAAGTGATAAAAACTCCTTGTATCTATAATATTTAGATTTTACTGAAACTTTTAATATAAATAAAGAATTATTTATAATTACATGATTTATTAATTAATACTATACTCTAAATATGCTCGAAAATTATTATTTAAATTGAAGAGTAGCGACTTAGGGCAGCTACTGGGCAGCAAATTTCAAAGAACAGTGTTTCAATGTTTTTTAATTTCTTCAATTTAAAGATCTTAGGAAAGATTGTTATTTAAAGTTGTATTTCAAATATAAAAAAAAATAGAAGGAAACATTTGAAATATTTGATTTAATAAAATAAGTGATGGCGTTTGTAAGCTATTCATTTAGTATTCAAAATATAGAAGATTCAATTATATAATACATTGGAATCTTGTTAAATTGAAAGAAACATTTTATTTCTGCAGACAAGCCAATGATTGATAATTTACTTAAACTTTTTCAACAGATCCCGAAACATATAATTTTGATTATATAATCTATGTAATGTATGTTATTATTGTTATTAATGATAGAAACGAAGGCTCAGGTCATAAACTTAAGGTAAATAAAGAATATTTATAAACAATACAATAATTAAATTAAATTTGTTTTTTTTATTACAATTTCATAGTATAATAATAATTTACCGAAAAAACATTATTACATTTCATAAAATGTATGTTAATAATATAACTCAATATGGAATCGATATATTTTACCATTGATTAATCTATGATTAAACAAATATTACTACTCTGCCCTTTTACTCATAATCGTTTTTCGAATTCATTGATTTATTGTATAAATACACTTAAACATCGTATACATTTTGTTCGCATTCTTAAATTGTTAATTGTTCATTGTAGGTATTTTAGAAAGTCAATACAGTAATTTTTGATCGTTAAATATGAGCTACAACTACAAGCAATACAATTATATGATAATAATTTGTCAGAAAATGTATAATATTATTAATGTTGGGATGATTAAATTCAAGGTTTTTTAAAAATAAGATAATCCATTTCCTATAATTGTTTTTAATGTATGCTGTATTCTTGTTTATGAACAACTAGTAGGGTATGAAATATAATTTTAAGACTTTGCATAAATTATTTTACAATTTAGGTGGGGTAACCAGAATGGAAATATTTTCTGTTCACTTATTCACTTATTACACGCGATCGTTAGTATCTTCTTATAAACCAGTAGAATATTTTAGTGCTGCGTATTTAATATATGACCAATTATACAAAAATAATATAGTTTATAAATGTATGTTCTTATTGTCTGTGCATCAAACACGTAAACAAAATGCGTAATTCACTAAGTTGGAAATGGAAAGCAATTAGTGCCTTTATAGTTATAACCTATTGCCAGGCACTTAATCAAGGTATGTTCGTAATTGAAGATGATTTTTTAAAGTTTAATAGAAAAATAACGATTTAAAAGACTATAAACATTATTCTTATATTTAATTAAGAAAAATATAAGTATATTATGTAATAAAATAGTTGAATATATATGTGCGTGTGTGTGTGTGTGTGTGTGTACTCAAAATGCTTAATTACTTATATTTTTAATTATATTTTAAAATGAATTAATCTTGTAACAAATCAAAATTGGTTTATCATTTATTTTGAAATATCATAATTCGATTTGCATATAATTAATGATGATAATAACACAATCGATGTATTTAGTAGGTATATTATTTATATAAATATTTTGTTTATCTAAATATATATGTTTATAGGGCCTCTCATTTGTATTTTTATGTAAAAACACTATTGGGAAAAACCTTTAAATTGTATAAATATTATCAAAATATACGCTACACAAAATGATTAAATATTATAAAAGAAAATATAGTTAACTAAAAATTCAGTTCACACTAAAAATGAGAAAAAATTGATTGGATAAATAAGGCGATTAGGTACTTCAGTCTAATTTAAAATAGGTCTTACTCTAAATGTTTTAATAATTTCATTTTCAATTTACAATACAAGGTAGTAATAATTTAATTGGATTATTTAAGAGTCATTGTGTACAAATTGAAAAAACGGTCGTATAAAAAGGTTGAGATACAAGACTCAGATGAGATACAGGTGATGGATGATTGATAGATACTGGTGAAATGTTTTTTTACTTTTGAGACCAAAGTACCATTGCTAAAAAAAACAAACAAGTCTGAGTGAAAGAGGTGGGATGGATAAACTACAAAATATTTTCAGGTTTCATGTTCTTATATTATTTCATTAAAATTTGATCATTCAAAAGCTAAAAATAAATTTGCCTGTGTAATCTAAATTTTTACATTGAAACTAAATAAATTTGAGTGTAGCTTTATATTGAACTATCTAGAATTGTTGACAAATCAAAATTATTTTATCAACATTTTACTAGCTGTGCTTATGGTAGCTGACCCATCCCACCTCTTTCACTCGGAAAGATCTCAAATTTAAAAGACAAAATCACCTATCATCTGAATCTCATCTGTGTCTTGTATCCTACTTATCAAATTTTTTTTTTAAATAATTCATTCAAGTTCAGATTATTCAGAAATGTCATGTATTAATAAATCAATTAATTAATAAAATAACTGTTTCCCTGTATCGGACTCATTTGCAACTTCACAAAATGTGTTTGTCATTATCAAGTGTTTACCCTTTGACACCCACTCACTACTGATTATTTCTTTAATGTGTCATTTTTATCACCTTAATGTCTTACTCATTAGTCATTACTCATTACATACTATTGTAATATAAAATTATACAGCTATAATATTAACAAAATGGTTTGATGTACATACATATATATATCAACGAATGTGTAAAATGTTATATAGTTATATTTTTTCCAGAAATTGGTGAGAAATGTACAAATAAAAATGGTGTTGTTGGACTATGTCAACTAAAATATGATTGTTCTGGAGATAATTATTTAGGAGCTGTATGTAACTCTGAACAAACAATTGTTTGTTGTGCAAAAAATATTTTAAAATATGATAAACCATTCAATTCAAGCAATGGCCCAAAAGAAGATAAATCATTGGAAACACGATTTGGATTTTTACCTGATTTTTTTCATGCACCAATATTGCCCCAAAACCCGATACCAAATACTAATTTCTTTTATAATCAAAATCCAAATCCAAATTTTGTTGGTAATGTTTTAAATCAGAATTTAAATACTATGCAATTTTTAGAAAATAGACCTTACCAAAATTTTGAACAAGATTTAGTTACTACATCAAATTTAAATGAAAACAACAATAACTATGGAAGTTCTATTTCACGACCAAATCAGAATCCTAACTATATTAATAATCGACCAAACCATGAAAGGTATACAGAAAATCAAAATAATAACAACTACCTAAGTTCTACCACACAAAGACCAAATCAAAATCAAAATCACAATAATAATCGACCAAACTATGAAAGGTATACAGAAAATCAAAACAATAACAACCCGAGCTCGATATCACAAAAACTAAATCAGAATCAAAATCACAACAATAATCGACCAAACTATGAAAGATATACAGAAAATCAAAACAATAACAACCCGAGCTCGATACCACAAAGACCAAATCAAAATCAAAATCACAATAATAATCGACCGAATTATGAAAGGTATACAGAAAATCAAAATAATAACTACCTGAGTTCTACCTCACAAAGACCAAATCAAAATCAAAATCAAAATCACAATAATAATCGACCAAACTATGAAAGGTATACAGAAAATCAAAATAATAACAACAACCCGAGCTCGATACCACAAAGACCAAATCAGAATCAAAATCACAATAATAATCGACCAAACTATGAAGGATATACAGAAAATCAAAATAATAACAAATACCCGAGTTCTACATCACAAAGACCAAATCATCATGAGAATACTAATCAGTCATATCAGGAGATGTCCCAATCAAATGAATATTCAAATAAAAACAATGGAAAACGACAAAATAACAATAACTCAGGAAATTACCAATATAATCATCAATTATCTAACATTCAACCCAATCCTAGACCAAATTATAATAATTATCGTCCTAGTAGTAGCATATATTTTCCTGATGATGATTTTACTACTAGAAAACCAGAAACAACATTTCCGCCAACTACCAATAATTATTATGGATACCAAAATATGCCAAACAAAAATACAAAACGTATCAATGAAATAAGTAAATTAAAATTATAATTATACAATGAACAGTAAGAATTAAATATTAACTATGAATTATGATCGCAGAATGTGAGGAATATTCCAAGGCACTTATAACGACTATTTCTGTATTACCTTTGTCAATTGATGGTGCAACAAAACCAGTGCCAATAGAAACATGTGATTCAACAGGTGTTGAATTAATTGTTGGAGGAACTAAAGCTGAATTAGGGGAATTTCCACACATGGTATATCTTACCCAATTCTTAAAATTTGTATTTAAATTAACTCAGAATGGTTTAACATGTACAGGCAGCTGTCGAATTTAGTTCTATAATTGGAAACCAATGGAATTGTGGTGGAACATTAATAAGTGAAAGATTTGTATTAACAGCTGCTCATTGTACAATTAGTACACAGTAAGTTTATTACATCTTTTAAATTTAAAATTAGAATTAAAATGATAGTTAAAAGACTAGACTTCTATGGAAATATTAAAAATTAAAAACTTACAAAGTACAGAATTTTAGTTTTCCAGCAATATTTCATTTTTTTTTATACTCAAAAAAAAATATTCTTATTAAAGCATATATTTTATAGAGGTGATCCAGTACGAGTAAGATTGGGAGATCTAAATTTACAAAGTACTGATGATGAAGCTAATCCAATAGATATTACAATAAGTGAAGTCATTGTACATCCTGATTATGTTAAAACATCAAGATATAACGACATTGCACTACTACGTTTGGAAAAGAAAGTTAAATTCAATAATCACATTCGACCTGCTTGTCTTTACAACAGTAATAATATTTATTCTCCTAAAGCGACTGCCACTGGATGGGGAAGCGTTGCATTTGGTAATTTAAATTTTATTTTTATATTTCCTATTTTTAATATTATTAATCCGAAAAAAAAAAACACCATTACATTTTTAAACTTAGGTGATCATTCAAGTGATGAGTTATTAAAAGTAGATTTAGATATAATTGATAACAGACAATGTGATAAATTATATGAAGATCAAAAAAAAGTTCTAAATAGAGGTATCATTAATTCTATGATCTGTGCTGGAGATTTAGCAGGAGGACACGATACTTGTTTGGTAAGTGAAATTATTGCTTAATTATTAATCAATTACATTTAAATCAAACGATAACTTACTATTTAGGGAGATTCTGGCGGACCACTTGTAATAAGATCAGAGAAAAATGCATGTGTTTTCAATTTAATTGGAATAACATCATTTGGAAAAACTTGTGCAGCTGAAAATTCAGCAGGTGTCTATACCAGAGTATCAGCATATATACCATGGATAGAAAAAATTGTTTGGCCCTAAAAATGAAATAACTAATCATAATACATTAATATTGTGTATGTTTAAAACTTAAACTAGTAATTTATTCATAATTTTATTTTGATCAAAGATAAATAAGAATATGTACAAGTTTTTTTTTCTGTAAACACTAAATAATATTATATAATCTAAGAATTTTTTCAGATGATAAAATAAATATTTCAATTAGTATATTATTTGAAATATATTTAATTCCCGATGAGAGTTACTAATAAATTTCATAAGAATTCATATTTAATGTAATTTATAATTAACGTTAAATCATGTTAATTTTACATAAATGACAAATAAATCAATTAAATATTTTCTCATGTTTCTTTTAACTTTATATTTTCAATATAATCTTATTTAAATTTATTTTATTTTAATTATTTTATTCATGATAATATATGTTGATAATAACATATTATATATAACATATAATATATATGTAATCTATGTATAATGTATATAGTATATACAGAAAACCTTTACAATGAATTAAATTTACTATCAATAAAAATAATTTTATAAAGCCTTTGCAATTTAAATAATCAAAAATAACCTCACCTCGAGTACTAAACATTTATATAATATAAAATAATAACCTAATACTTTTTTTTTGTTTCATTAATGTATAAAAAGCTAACCCAGTTAACTTTCTTATGTATAGTTAAAATAAATAATATAAAAATATATAATATTTTTCTATCAAACATTAAAACAACTTATTTCTTAAACGGTTAAAAAAATAATAATAATCACAATTTGGCTTCAGAGAGAACAAAATGAAAGACTAAAAATTGTTTACCTATAAATCAGTTGCTTGCATATTATGAGGTATTGAGGTATATTATATTTCAAATAATTATACATTAGTTATAATTTATATTAGTTCTGTTTTGTAGGTTAAAAGTTAATATATTGATTCAATGTAAAACATATTTAAAATGTTTTATTTATACAACAATAATTTATAGTAAATTGTGAACTCAAGGACCTCTGCACGAATCTATTCAGTGGGGTTCATTATTCTTTTTTAAGGAATCTAAATATATAAAAATACAGCATCTTATATAACTAATGAGTAAATACTTCAATGAGTAACTAGATAAATTGTATGAAATGTGCTTGTAATAGCGTATTTATGTAGGACTTAGCAGTTAATACAAATCAATTTTAATACCTTTATAACTATTAGGACTGCTCAATACTTAAGACATTTTATAAATGATACTCACATCATAGAGTATACATAAAGGTTATGTTGAAAATAAGCTATAAAATATATATTAAACTTGTATAATTTAAAATATAAATTCTAACTAATTATAAGGTATTTTAAAAAATTCAAAATAATAATGCAACATTAATAATTAAAGCAAGACAAATTTCCAGCATAAAAATTATTGAATTGTCAGGTATCCAATAATTTATTAAATTATTAATCACCTACTAATAAAACTAATCATAGATAATTATAAATTATTTTTGTGTAAAATATATTGAATACTTACATTATGTTCTTAATTGTTTATTATAAAATACTTCAAAAATATCATTTTTAGTGGGCCATATGTATCCATTTCCTAATGGTTTATGAGTTGAAGGAAATACAATGTGTCTCCAATCTCTAAAATAATATTATCATAAAATCAATAAGATAGATTCAAGTGAGAGTACTTTTGAATAAATTTAGAAGCAATATTAAATTATTGCATTCAAATTATTTTTTCTACTATATTTTTTAATGAAGAAAATATTTACTTTGATTTTTTTTTAAACAATACACGCAAGACAAAATTTAACTAACTAAAAATATTTTATGACCTTTCTAAGAATTTAATTACTTTTAAATGTTCTTTTACTGATATTGAAAAAATGTGAAACATTTTGCAGAAATTAATAATAAAGGAATGTTAACAATAATGAGTTATAAAATATAATATAATTATATATAGTTAAATTTTTTTTTTATATTTCTATAATTTATTTAAGCAATTAACCAAACAATTAGATCAATATGATACAATGATCTGTATGATAAAATTATCTATAAAGAATAATATATAGCGATTTTATTCCAAATGAGAATAAACCTAGTCTGACAACTACCTGTGGCAGCTTATGGGCATGGCATTCAATGTGACAAAATAGGAGTTTAGGACTAGATAAGAGTTAAGTAGTTGAACCAGACTATTGTTGACAAAACTTTTGATCGACTCAGAGTAAGATTCCTTCTCATTTGAAATAAAGTACGGGCTAAAATTATATCCTGATACCTACTCACCTCCCACTATGGAGTCCAAGGAAGATGATCCAATTCATTTTCTTGCCATAATCATATACATTAACAAACTCAAAGTTAATGGAAGATAATCTTTCTGTTTCAAATTTATTTATGTGTCCTTCAATGCTAGTTTCCCCATTACTGATTAATAGACCATGCCATATAGTTAAAATTGCTAATGCAATAAATACTCCTAAAATAATGTGATGCATAAAATAAAAAGTTATTTTAATAATAGTTGAAGATTACCACAAGTTATAAAAGTAATGACCATAATGCACCAAAATCTCCATTCAGCAGCACGATCATAATCAAAATTGTTATTTTCATATTCATCATGAAATGTAAGAACCCAATCAGTCTAAATATAAAATAATAAATATATTTATTTATATAAAATATATATATTTTCAATTCAACTTACTTTAGGCAAAGAAGTATTAACTTTAACAGGATGTCCTACCGGATCTTCTTCTCTATAGAATACTTCTTTAAAAAGAATTTCTGCACCAAATACAATTATAAATAATGAACCTAATGTCATGTATACCATGTAAAGAAAAAAATAACGATGATTATAAAATCCAACACAATTATTTAACCAAGCTTTGATAAATAATTAAGGAAAATAAAGTGATATTTCAACATAAAATACGATACATATATTTTAAAAATATAAAAATAATGTATGAGTAGAGCTCCCTATTTCACGCGTACACAGTTTCATGTATTCACGTAAAATTAACAGTCGAATATATAAACCATGTACTTGAAAACCCATGGTAATTATTCATCAATTTTCAGACTTAAATCAAATAAGTATTAAAGTGAAAATTTTAATTTTTTTTTCTCATTGAAATTAAAATAACAAGTGACCATTATATTATGATATATTTTAAGGGTATATTTGTCAATTTTAGTAATTTAATTCTTATGTTAAAACTCAATTTTTTAAAATTTTTAAGAGTATTAACTTATTATTATAATCAAAATATGTCCCAAATGAATAAATAATTAGTTAAAGTTCTAAAAATTCTAACTGCACAAAAACTGAATGTAATATAAATAATAATTATTATTGAAATAAAGGATACGACAATGATGATCCATTTTAAGAATACATTTGTTACAAACTGAACAATGATGTGTCCGATGTGGCTTTGGAGAATCACACTTTTTACAAATTACTGCATCATAATATACCAAAGTATTCTGTAAATTTACAAAGAATTGATGTTAAATGAAATTAATACTTATTAGAGTAAAAAGTTATAAATTATAAAAATACTATACTGTAGCAGGAAAGCCAGGTGGTGTAGTAACTCCCATATAATAATGAAATATAACATTAATTAATAACCAGTTTCCAAATATTAATAAAAATATAGTGAAATATTTATTATTATTCCACCAATATGGTAAACCAATCCAGTAAGCTATAATTACAACAAATGTTGTCAACAATACCACTAGGACAACCATAATCTAAAAAAAGAAAGAATTTAAACATGAGTTTAAAACAAATAATTACATGTTATCTGTGAAACTACTATGTATTTCCTTATAGTACAAATAATATATTTCTTCAAATTATGATCAGTTTTTTTTTGTAAATTATAAACTAAATTAAATGTGATAATATCTATTACTAAGTGCATCTATAATTTCAAAACTATTTTTTACAGTATATCATTTTTTTATTTTTAAAATAGGACACTTATTTTTGACTAAAGATTATTTTATAAATGATATCTTAAATCAGATGCTGTCAAACTCATTGAGTTTAAATTAATTTAACTTTACATTTTTAAATCATTATCTATAGAAGCATAAATAGGTGAAATAAAATAAGTAATTGGATAAATTCCCCAAACATAATATGTATAATTCAGTTCATGTAGAAAAAAAATGAACATACTGAATTTTATAAACTAAAATTTTTGTTTGGAGACATAACAAACTTAAGTTTCTACTTTACAATTTTGAACAACCTGAAAGTATGTAATGTATTTGCTGGAGGACATAATGATGAAATTTAAGCGCCATTAACAATAAAAAAATTATCAATTTTAAAGAAATAACAGGGTGCTGAAGAATTTATGCAATTGACATTCATCACAGACATTAAATTAATTTATAATTTGAGGAGATAAGTTTCTTAATAACATTAGATACAGTATAACTTTAACTTACTTGACCTAAAATTGTGGTATATTTATCCACAAATTTAAATAAAGAGTCAAGGATTAAATCACATGTATGTTCTAGAGTTAGATTTTGAGAATATAAATAATTTTTTAAATAATTCCATTTTTCATTCAATTTTGCTCTGAAAAACAAATTTTAGATATTAATAAATTGATTACTATAAAAACCATTCAATTAAAGCCATATTCTCATGTAACTATTTAAAAGCGTATGTAACAATTTTACTAATTAGAAAAATTCAAAACAGAAAATTATGTTTTTTTCTCTATTATAAGTGAAATAAATTACTTCTGTTGTACTTAAATACCTATAAGTAGGTATAACATTTAACATTTAATATATTCGAATTCATAACTTTAGTCAATTATCAGAATATATAATAATAATTGAAGTAAGAGTATTGTTTATATAGATATCATTTTGAAATAAAATTAATTTTGTAACATAAAACATAGTCACATAGAACAAATTAATAACCTACAAATTCAATTCTGTTTATTATAATATATCAATTTTTGTGATAGAAAACGTATTGATATTTTAAAGGATAATCATATATATGAAACACAAACTTACTTTGTTAGCCTCAAAAAGGACATTTTAAATGATTATATAAAAAAATATTGAGTCATTAGAATATTTGACTATATATCAGAAAAAATACCGTGACAGTTTTTACATTTCAAATGTATTGATATTGTAACTGTAACTGTATGTTTATACTGTAGTAATATCTATCAATGAATAGAATAAAAATAGATTTTCTGATTATGATAATATTATAGAGACACAAAACAATTATAATATATTCACGACCAGTACTCTGTAGCAGTTATTTGTATTATATTACAAAATAGTTAAACAACACTTTAACAACGGCTGTAAAACAAGACCATCCGGTACCCACGAATTAAGATATATTAAGATTAAGATTTAAGACCGGTACTGGGTGAGCAGTTGAGCAGTACCGCGGACTATTATAAGGTCTAAGATATATTTTAATCCATGGACAGGATAGGTGATAACTATGAGTACACTGATATTATATTTATCAATATTGATACCGCGGACTGGCCAAGGCGGATTTATCAGTTGTACGCACTCGACTTATCAGTTGAGAAAAAAAATTACACCCAAAAAAACATCCGATAGAATGCGCTGTTCATTTCGAGCTCCAATATAGGTGCACATTTAGCTCGTTATCAGACGGACAAAATAGAAAGTTTCCATTCTCGGGTTTAACTTATAACCACGGTTATAGATAATATCTATTATCTGTAATCGTGCTTCTAACCGCAGAATAGAATACGATGGTATACACAGATATAGATAGTAAAAATAATAAATATTATTATTTAATATTTTCTATTTAGTATTTAACAACCGTGGATAATACCGTAGACGTTTAAAATATTATATTATTTATTATATACGTCTGTGATGTTGTGGAGAAGCCGATATCAAATCGTTTTCCAATAGTGTTAAGCAAAACCGTAGCCGCGGACCGTGGACGACGTAATCCGCGACCGTATCACCGTAGCGTCCGTAGCACACGGATGACGGAATCATACAAACATTTTGCCGATTGATATATCATTGAAACCACCGATAAGGATTACAATTACAATACGAATACAACATTTTTTTTTCTCAGACTGTTTTTCATCAACAGAATTAACGAAGGTGTCTATTCCGGAGTAAACATTAAATTCACCTTATCAAATTTAAAAGGCGCATTTCAAAATTTAAATAAACTTGTTGATAAAAAAAATTAAAGAATTTAATATCGTATTTCAATTTTTAGAAAACGTTTTATTATTGCTTTAATCGACAATGACTGCTGCTAAATACTCGAGATTGTCAATTTTCAATAATAAGATTGAATACGATTTTTAGTTTTTACAAATAATGTACTTAAAAACTAGAGTTTATAGTGATAAAAAACTTTCTATTTTTCGGTACAAAGGTGAAAGCTGATATTTGGTTCATACTCGTGTACAACTATTATTATTATGTAACATATGTCGATTTATTGTAATATCAATTTGAAAACTTTTAGTTTTTCGTGGCATTTACATTAAAAACTCGAGTACATTATTTCGTTTCATCATTGAAAAATATACAATTGTTATTATTATTGCACGAAAACTATAATATATTTCATATCGTTTATATGGCATCCAAAAATTCTAAAAATGATACTGGCTATGTGGTGTTCATTTCATTATTGTTTGATTTATTGGCGTTTACTATGATATTACCACTTTTCCCATCACTACTTGACTATTACAAGCAAAACGATTCTGGTGGCTTATATCAATGGTTGGAAGAACATATAAGTGTTTTTCAAAAAATAATTGGTGTTCCAGATAAATTTAATGGAGTTTTATTTGGTGGTAAGTTTAATTTCTTATTTAAAATTATTACCTAGAATTAATATATATTGTGATTTTCAAATAGGTATATTGGGTTCATTGTTTTCATTCTTACAATTTGCTTCTTCGCCTATTCTCGGTGGAATAAGCGATGTATATGGACGTAAACCAGTTATGATAATATGTTTGGTGAGTAAATCGTTTATTATATCTGTAACATCTATTTTCAATGTATTTAAAATTATCAATTTTAGGTAGGCATATTATCTTCTTACATACTTTGGTCAAAAGCAACAACATTTTCTTTATTTGTTTGGTCACGTATCATTGGAGGTTTAAGTAAAGGAAATGTTAGTTTATCAATGGCTATCGTTACAGATGTGTACACACCAGAAAAGCGTGGAAGAGGAATGGTAAATACATATTTTTTAAATTGGTAATTAAAATAAAATAGATGTTAACTAGACTTCATACTCAGATAAGCAAAAGTAGCATAGATACAATTAATAATATCTCACTAAAAAAAGAAACTATGAAAAAAATTCTGCAGCTTAAACTTTTACTCGAACAACCCAAATGTTAACTGTTGATGGATCAAAAGTGTAATTAAAATTTTGAAAAAAATATGAATAAAACAGTTTTTCTTAAATATTATAACAATTATAATATAAATAATCAACACAATTATATTTTCATAAATAATAGTCTGTTCACATAATGCCATTAAAGCTTAGCAGTTGTGGTAAAAAAACTGTCATCATGTGTACAATATAAATTATATGACAATTCAGTCACTGCTTTGACAGTACCACTGCACTATCTAGGCAAAATAAATAGTTAACTATAACTGTTACCATATAAATATACCTTAATTGATGTAAAATATTTTTGTTTTAAGATATATTAATAATATTCTTATTCAGACAGTATGATTAAACATAAGAAAATTGCATTTATATTTATTGATTTAACATTTTTTTTTTTTAGGCTATGATTGGAATAGCTTTTTCTGTAGGATTTGTTTTTGGTCCAATGATAGGGGCAGCTTATGCTAAGTGGTCTCATAGTCAAGAAGGAGATTGGTTCGTACAACCTGCTTTACTAGCTGTTATTTTAACTGTTGTTAATATAATATTTGTTTGTTTCGCATTCGAAGAATCACTTTCAAAAGTAATAATTTAGCATTCCAATTTAACTTTTTATTACATGTATTTTATTTAATTTTTATTGTTTATAGAAAAGTCGAGCTTTATCTGTTGCTGGAAAATTATCAGAAGCATTTACATACATTAATGTAATAGATTTATTCAAATTTAAATTATTAAATGGTGTTGTTCCACCTAATGGTAATATTTATTAATATGTTTCATTTTTATATAAATTAATTAACATATTGTTGTACAATATTTATTTAGATATTAAGAAGTTACGTACTTTGGGCAGTATCTACTTTTTATATTTATTTCTATATTCGGGTTTGGAATTTACATTGACATTTTTAACACATAACAAATTTGGATATACTTCAATGCAACAAGGTTGGATGTTTTTTGGAATTGGTATTACTATGGCTCTATTACAAGGTGGATGGGTTCGAAGAATACCTCCAACACGCACAGCTAAAACTGCAACTATGGTAAATTAATATTTATTTTATAAATTATTATTAATAATGTTATTGAAATTGTATTTTATGTTTAGGGCCTATTGTTGATTGCTCCATCATTCATTTGTATTGGATTAGCTGAATCTCCTCCACTATTTATTTTTGGTTTATTTCTTTATGCTGTTTGTAAGAAACAAATTTAAATCTCTTTTTATAATTTAATTGCCGGCCTCACTATATATCCTATTTTTATTTTTCAGCTACCTCTATTGTTGTTCCATGTATGACTACATTGGTATCTCATTATGGATCTGATGCTCATAAAGGCAAAGCTATGGGAACATTCCGCTCTTTAGGAGCTTTAGCTAGAGCAGTTGGACCTGTTTTCGCTTCAATATGTTAGTTTTATTAATTCAATATGTTCTTTAGATTTTATTTTAATAAATGTTTGTTTATTTCTATTTTAGTGTACTGGTCTATAGGTCCAAAGATCACATATTCCATTGGAGGCATTTTATTATTACAACCCTGGTTTTGGCTGAGGAAAACATTGAAAGACACTAAAGAAAAAGTATAATATTTAATGTATGGTACTAATGAAAAAATATTTATATGGATGCCGATTTGTTGCCATTTGTAACTTTTTCAAATTATTTAGGTAACACTAAAAATTAGATAATAATCTAATTTTTCTGATCAGTAGTAAAATTATTCATTATTTTCAAAATAATGTAACTGTTTATGATAAATTTAAATGTTTAAAAACTACATAGGTATATAGGCAGAATTATACTGCAATAAACTGTAGTAGATTTCCAGTAGAATAATTACTATTTAAGTTTCCATATAAAAATTATGGAACTATTATAATGAACTATTTTTTAAATTACAATGTAAGTTTTCCATTGGATTGTGATGTGACTGTGATATAATGTAAAAGACAATATATTTTTTTAAATTTTTATTATGTAATATGTTTAGTAAAATTGTTAATTAAAATTAATTAATTAACTATCACAGAGAAGTAAAACACCTTTATACTAATATATTTATTATATATAACATAACTCCAAAAATTGTTTTATGTATTACTTTTTGTAGTTTATACATTAACTGTTCCGTTTATCTTTTATCATCATAAAGTGATGATAATGATCCATATGACATATTAAATCCAGGTGGTTCTTCAAATTGCAAACTAGTTGGATAGTTGGAACTATCCCCGTCGTTTATGTCAAATGGGAGAATTGCATGCTGAACTTGACTATCAGGTGATACATCCATTATTGAATAAATTTCTTTCAAGACCAACAGAATAGTATCTTGTGACTCCCTATGAAAATGAATTTAAAAATAATTAACTTATACCTAATTAGTGCTAAAAATTGACAAATATTTGTGTTTAAACAAGAAAAAAATAATAAAATAATAAAAACACATAGAATATAATAATGAAGTGTGTAAGGATTTCTCGATTCAAAAATATCAGGTTGAACAACGGCAATTTAAAAAATAAATAAATTTTTAATTATTTCAACATTTTTCAACTAAAAATATAAAAGTTTAAAAACTTTTACATGAGGTATAAAATTGGTACAGTCGTTTTTAAGTTTTAGCGAGACTAACGAACAGCAATTAATTTTTATAAAATATTTTTAAAAATAAAGATTGTTTTCTCTGCTCAAATTCGTTTTTAATGCTATTTAAATTTATAAGAACAATACAAATATTAATCACCTGTTCCCAGTATATTGCCTTAATTTATTTATTTATGTATTCTAATCTATAAGTGTTTCAGACAAAGAAAGTAATGTATACGTACCAGTAACATAAATGACTGATTCCAGCAAATAAGTATTCATTAAAACTCTCTATTGGAGCTTCTTGCAGAACATAATCTACTCTATTTCCTTTATTTAAAACACCAGGTTTATTATTAGGACATTTAGATGTATTAGAGTTGTTTGAAGATTCTCCTTGAGTTTGTGATTTCTTATCTGAATTCTAATATAAACCATTAAGTTTAAGCATTTTATGCAAACTAATTACAAATACATTTCAAAATATTCCAAATATTATATAAATGCTTAAAAATAGTTACATGTTACATATTTTAATAATTTAAATTGAAATATAAAATTGAATAAGAAATCTTATTACCCTTGTGTCATATTCTATTGAACGATCAGATGCTACTTTTGTAAACATTGCCAACTGATAAAATGTATTCCAAGTAGTCCTTACAGAATTAACAATATGTGTCTTCAAAGCAGCTCCAACATGAGCCATAGTATCCTTCAATTCTATATGTATGTAATATTTATTTAATAACATAAGACAATCACAATATATAATAAATATTAAATTACCTAAATGCATCCTTTTACGGCCTTTGTGATGAGGCACTTGAAAAGGAGGTATATCTTCAAAAGTAGCATTAATCAATGGTTCAATTCGATAAGCAATTGGGTCATATGGATGAAAAATATTTAAAAATCCCGGACAAGTAGGGAATTTAAAATTGTCTCCTAAGCTTTCGATTCCTCTAACTGTTACAAACATGCCTAAATGAAATAATTAATTTAAAATTAAAATTAATGAATACATTAATAATGAATTACTTAAGTGATTTGAATTGAGTAATTCATTCAGTAATAATATACAATTATAATATTTTATTTAACCAAAACTTTCTTCTTACATATATTTTATAATTTTGAGGGAAATTGTTACATAATATTTGATAATATGATGAATAATAATTATTAAGTTTAGATGATCAATAATTACCAATAGGTGATCCAAAACCAAAAAAATAATCAAGTTCAAATTTTAACTGCGGATATGTGATATATGGTTGTCCAGTACCAGCTTTTCCTAAAGTTACATAAGATGCACCTCGACTTAATTTAGCTTTTTGATCTGTATCATCTGTGTCATCTACAGACGATTCCTATAATATAAAAAATAAAAAATACTGATGTAATAAAAAAATTAACAAAATACTTGTAATAATAAGTAAATCTTGTTTTGTTTAAATATTTTAAATGACACACCAAAATATAATATGAATAATTACCATAATTTAAAACCTCAATAAAAAAATTGCTCAACTCAAGTTTTTTTTTGTATTTTCAAGGCTTAAATAAAGACTATATATATATATATAATATACTATAATCAAATTTTTAATTATTCATAAACTTTTAAGTACATCATAATAATTACACAACTTACAGTAATTGTTGTTGAACTGGGTGGTTGTTGATTGCACAGTAAATCAAATGAAATCAATGATCCGAGACTATGACCCCCAATAGAAACATGCCCATTAAAATCAGGATTTCTTAATAAATACTGACTATACATGCGATTCATTTCATTTCCCACGGCATTGATTATAGTCTAAAATCAAAAGTAAATAATATAAGTATTGATTATTATAGTGAACAGATGTTCTATAAAGAATAACTCACTTGACAAAATGTTGGACTAGTATAAAATAAAACATCTAATATAGTGTCATTATTAAATTGCCTAATTCGTGGAATTGATGGTAAAGTAATACTTTTGAGCTTATAATCAATATTTTCAGTATGTAGAGCTAAATGCCACGACACTGGTAAAACTTCAATTCTACCGATTTTATCTGTTTGACATGCTGTTTTGAAATGAGATTGTGTCAACTGAAGAGCTAAACTACGAAAATCGTCCACTAAAAAAATTAAATAAAAGTATAAAATATTTTTATTATCTTATATGCATACATTATTATGATTATTTATATGTTTTTGAAATTTTTAATACTCCTAGTTCTCAATATTATTTTATTTAAATTGGTTTTACTGGTAAAATAAAAGAATGACATACCAACTTCATAAATTGGTCTCATTTTTAAATCACAATAGGATCCAATCCCATGTACCATAAATAACAAATGATCTACTTTTGATGGCTCATCTCTAGGAATTACAAACTCTTCAAACCCTCGCTTAACTATGCATTGTTTTAATGAAGACTGTAAATCATTTTTAAACATGAGATATTTCACAATATTATATAAAGTTTATAATTTTACTACATTTGTTTGATCTATTTGTTGATAAGTGTCTTCATTATTATTTAGGAGTGTTATAGATACTCCACTATGTACTATAGCAGTAGGGCTATGTAAAATTACTTCTTCGTGGTCACCAACTGAAATTCTACATCCCCATTCATTAGTTTCCCATGCTGCTTTGTATTCTGCCTATAAATATATATATATAGAATTACAGTATGTATTAATGTTCTTGTTAAAAATGAATTGAAATTCTTTATTACTTCTAAAATAGTAGCTATTGTTTCATCATAAGGAATAAAATTAGAACCACTACGATTACGAAGAAACCACGAACAACGTCGTACAGAAGTCGTTTTATCAGACCAGTAAATTGGTTTGCGAATTCTTTGATTTAAGTAAACATCAAATCGGCTTCCGTCTGTAGGTATAACTGATTCATTACATTGATCGTCTAAAAATTATAAAATAAAATAAAACATAAAATATTTAATAATATTTGAATACATTCAGTATATAACTTACTTGAAATGAAGGCCAGCTCGATCGCATCAGAATCTTTTTGACTAAATGGAATCCATATATTTTTAGTGTCACATTTGCAATAAAACCAATGCCATTTTATGGGTTCATATGTGTATGATAATAAATCCTATAACCAAATACATTAATAGTATGATTATATATTCTACTAAAATATATATATTACTTCTGAATGTGATGTTGATATTTTTTCTTGGGCATTCATAATTCCACATGATTTATTTACTGGTATATTTAAAGGTTCCATTGAATTATTTTGGGTGCTTAAAGCATTACTAGAAGAACAATCAATATTATCTGTAATAATTAAAAAAAATGACTTCATTTGTTTTAAAAATATTAGTTAATGTACTAAAAAGTGTGTATAAAAACATATATGTATTTATACCTTCTGGTAATGTGATGTTGCGTTGATTAATTTCTAATATTTTTGGTGGTAAAACATGAGAATTATATTCATCTATATTAGAAAATCCGTAGTTGCGGTTTAAATGTTGCTTAAGTTGTTTGCCTGCAGTTTTTAAAGATTGAGATTGGGAATCTTCTAAATTTACTTCACTAATATTTTGTTGTAATCGTGAAAAAGATAGTGATTCTTGGAATTGATTAGTAATATTCTTATCTGAAACCAAAAGGAAATATTTTATTGATTTTGACGGGGGAAGATATGACTTATGACATAAGAAACCTATCCTTCATAGATAAATATTTAAAACAAATAAAAATTGATGGAAATAATATATAAACAAAATGAAGTCTAAATGTCTCCAATAGTCATTGATCAAGTACTACACCATCATGCATATTCTAAATCTGTTTTTACTATACTTTATTACTCCATATGTTATTGCTAATGATATTACTATTCTGACAGACTGGAAAAAATCTACTTTAAGATGTATGAACAACTTTTTCGAAAGTACAAATTATTCAACAAAGTATGATACTAATGTAACAATATCAGGACTAAATAATAAAGAAGGTATGTGAATTGTTTTAAAGCTTTTGTTTTAAATATTAAATTTTAAATTATTAAGACAATGTATTGTATAAATTTACATCTATATTTAATTATAATTTGGAAATAATAATTTTAAAAAAAACAAGTGCTTTAAGTTTGATAGAATAAAAATATTTAAAATATAATGCATAAAATATTTCTTTGTTCTTAACCATCTTAAAACCCTTAAACCCTTAAACGCATTTTGTTGCATATTTGCAACACGTTTCATAAATTATATTATACTATACTAGCTGAATAACCCGGCTTCGCCCGTGTGCAGTATAACTTTTTATTTTATCAGTTTTTTTCATTTTTACCCCTTTTACCCCTTTTAACTCCGGTAGGTGTCGAATTTCGAAAAATCCTTTCTTTAGAGACCTCTGCTATATTAAATGAAACTATTGACAAAATTTAATACCACAAAGCTCCAGTGACTCAGAATTTTTTCCATTTTTACCCCTTTTAACCCCCTAAGGGTTAATTTTCTTAATAATTCTCGCCGTAAAAACCATCCTCGTACTTCAAGGAATATTATAAAAAAAGAATTAGCGAAATCGGTTCAGGGGTTGTTGAGTTATGCGCTTACAACACATTTTGCGATCCATTTTTATATATAAGATCATATTTATCGATATGGAATATGTGGAGCTATCTATGAGGTTATAAACAAACTAATCAATCATTTTTACCATAGATTTTAAATTGATTAATACAATTTTTATTTATTTTTTTTTAGATTCTATGTCTCAAAATTGGTTTAAAAATTTTTTTTTCTTTTAATTTAAAAAAGTCATTTTTTAATACCTCATAAAACAAAACAAAAATAAGTAGTAATCAATACAAACCTAACTAAAATATATAGGTACGTATATATATATATTATATATAAATATTTAATATCTTTACATTTGGATATTAATAATTATTACATTCATTACAATTTCTCTTGCTATTATTTCTTTTATACTCTATAAAAATGTTTACTAAGTTTTTTTAATTTGAAAAAAAACTATTTAAAACAATGATGATAAATTTCAAATTGAATATTAAAAAGCCAAATACTAAATAAATATAATATGTACCTATAGAACTTATAAATTTGAATAGTAATGTAATGTTGAATAGTAATATCTCATGAGAGAGAGAGCGAGAGAGAAAGAGAGAGAAAGAAAGAAACATAATGTAGTGTATAATAACAAAAATTCTGGATTACATTTGGAATAATTGTATGATTAGTAATCAAATATAATTATAATAAATGTTGATCTTGTAATTATTTTATACATTATAATTTATAATATTATACGACAACAGGTTTTTTAACTAATTTATTTGAACTATTTTTAATATAGTATTCTGTTTATAACAGTAATATACTATAACACACTATTCTAAGTATATATTATATATTACAAGCATAGTTTTCTGTACACTAAACAAAAAATGTTGTGTATTTTCATTGATAAAATTATTTTCTTATTTTGACAAGTACCAATACTGATTACCATTTATGCTTATGAAATATAGATTTTATAACAGGTAAGTAAACTATGTAATAGTATGTTGTTCTAACAATTAAACTTCTACACTAAATAAATAATGTATTTCCTGTTTACAGAGAGTGTGGTTCATAATGTTGTTCTAAGAAATTTAAAGGAAGTGATGTCTGAATACCATAAAACTGATTATCAAACACAAGAACAAAGTCGGCAATATTATTCTAAATTAATACAGACTCTAAAACCATCAAAGAATCACTTTTTAATATTTGCAGAAAATTCAACAATAACTAATTTAAGTTCTTTCCAACAAAATCACAATAATGTAAATCTTATAATAGAAAAATATTATTTTTTTAATTATTGTAATTGGCTTGATAATATGAATATTTTTCAGTTTGAAGTTGTATGGTGTAGAAATGGTGAATGTGAATATTGCAAAGAACAAAAACCTATAGCATTAGCAATTGTGAACCAAGTTTCAGATTTAAATGTACAAAATGAAGCAAAAAGTAATTATTTAGACAAATATTTAAAAACTTATTTTTTTTTAGTAAATAATAGAAGTAGGTACTAAACATGTAACATTGAGGTTAAGACATTATTATTTAATAATGATTAGGTATATTAATCAATATTCTTTAACAGTGACTTCAAATTATTGTTTATGAAATATATTTTTCTGAAAACAAAACATAAATTATTGACCTTTAAAATGTGATAGCGTCAATATATAAAAAGAGTTACTATAACATAAACATAATAACTGTTGTGTAAGAATAAATGCGTCATTATTTTATAATTTATTTAATATACAGTAAACATATATAAGATTAAATATTAAAAACATTATATATATATATATATATATATTTAATATATATATATATATATGTAATTGATAACTCCGAATTCAGAGGCTATTGCACTTCAAAAATTACTAAAATTTAATTAAAATGTTATCAAAGGTTCTTTAAATTTTAATTATGAGTATATAATTTATTTTCTGTAAAAACAAAATCATATTATATAATAATATAGACAACAGAATAATATTATGTTTCAAATTTAAATTAATTAATTTGTCAAATTTTTTTTTTCTTAAAGAACAATTTATCGAATTTGAAAAATGTTTTTAGGGAAAAACTGTTTAATGAAGAAGTTATAATATTCTAACTAAATTAATTGCTTAAAATTAAAAAACTGATTTTAAAATCTTTCAAGATATTTTTAATACATAGTTAATAGACATCATCAGTAATTTAAAGAACATTGAAAATATAACATTAAAATAAACCTGAAATTTAATAAATAAAAAAACTATTGAATCCCAAATTTTCAATTTTTTCAAGTATTTAGTTTAACTTATGGCTTACTTTGGATTAAATTATTAGGATTTTAAAAACAAAACCGATGTAAAATTGTATATTAAATTTTTGACTTTTTAAATGTTAGTTGATATAGTAATTTAAATTTGAAATGCTTCTTAAAAATAAACAATGACTAAAAATGTTTATACTATAATTTAAAAGGGGAATTAATACACTTAAATAAAACATTTTATAATAAATTAATAGAAATTTAAGCTGAATATTTGATAAAATACAGTTAAAATTGTTTAAAAAGTAAAGAATTGTGAAAAATTTAATTCTCAACATATAATAATACAATTGAAAAGATAATTATTTATACTAGGTATATCATTTCACTTTCTTTAAATTTATAGTTAACATGATTACTAAAAACAAAATAAAAGTTCAAACAACTTTCATAGAGTCTCATTTACGGTGATTTATAAAAAAAATTCAATTATTATTCATAAATTATGAAATTATAATTATAACAGGAATCAAAAATATTAGATAAATAACAATTTAACAAATATTTTTATGTAAATACAATATACAAAAGAAGTAAAATATATATATAAACATTTTTTAAATTAATTTATACCTACTAAATATTGTATTCAACTTAGAAATAATTATTGCTTACTAGAAATGAAATACTCTAAGGACATAAGTAATATAAGTAATATGAATATAAATTTGGAGAGCGACAGTATACCTTAATTAGAAAATTCAATCGTACATACCTATTTAAAAATATGAAGTGGCAAACATTAACAACAAGACTGAAATAATTCATAAGTAAAATTTATCTTATATAACATAAACCTAAATTTGTTTATCATTACATTATTATCGTATGTAATTGATTACGAAAATACAACGATTGATGATGTATTAGCCAATAGCCTTGACCAACAGGTGCGTATGAAATTTTCATAAAATGACGTTACTAATAAGTAAATGATTAGGTAGATATAAAAATTAAACAATAATAAAACATAATATAAATAAGAAAACAATTTTATCTCTAAAGTTGACGTTCTAATAACTTAAAAATTACACAATTAAACTTTGTATTATGAAAATTATTTATTGTTTATGTAGCTTAACCAATTTACATTTTATATTGTTAAAAAAAAGACTAGAAACAAGTATTATTTCAGACTAAGATTTTAAGAAAGAAAAATTGTATTTTGTTATTGGACAAGTTGAAGGGGTAAATAACCCAAAAATATTTAGATAAAAAATATTTCAAGTTGATGCATAAAGGTTATTAAAAATTCTAGATAAATTTTCAAAATACCAGATTGCCTAACACAATATATTATATATTCTAATTCAGTCTTAATGTCAAAAATCGTAGTAAAAATTGATAAAATTTAGGTACTTTGCCATTAATTCAGTTTTTACTTTTTCACATTTTCATAAGGTTAACATGTACTTTTAATCACATTGTACATGCCACTCTGTATTTAAAATAATACACATTAATATAATATTAATAAAGTAAGAATACAAAAAATTATTTCTAAGATATTTTTGGATAGCATAAATTAAATATTAATTACATACATTGAAAATCGAATGTACTGCTCCAAAGATATTTATTATATTCATATATTTCAAAATGAAAAGATCCTTATTACAGATTTAGAATATTTACTAAACCAATAGCATAAATATATTATTGATGAGTCATTTGTTGGAATTTAAATGTTTGTTTTATTTATATAAATATAGTGAATTAAAAAAAACCTATATCAAAAACTAAGTAGAGCTCTACTTGAAAAAAATAATACATTTACATTATAGTTAATATTAATTGATTGATATTTGATACCTATAAGTTTATTAAAAAATATTTTTCTAAAGAATTTAATAATTTCTCAACTTGATAGAAAAAATTTGGTATTTATCAAAAACAAATTAAAATGAATATACTTTACTTAAAATTATAGAATAAGTTATTCTTTATATTAAAAAATTTTTTTGTGTTTTATAGATAAAGCTTCCGATAAATCATGGTCAGACGAAACAACATATGGAATTAAAAGTTTTACATTGGAACTATCACCAAATTCAATTCTTACAGGTATTTCAGGAGAAACAGTTAGGTTGTACTTCAGAGTGATAAATAAACAATGGATACATCAGGAGTATAGTTTTCATTGTTATGATCAAATGGGTCTTATAAGATCAGTGTCACCCACAAGGTAAATATTTTTGGAAAATTCCAAAGTGTTACAATCATACAACTAAAATAAGAAAAAGTAATTTGTTTAAAACTTTTGATATCTAAAATCATCATTTATTCACTATATTATCCATTACTTATACATAATAGCTAAATTCTTTCAACCATATTACTTTCCAAAAAGCATCCATACATTTTTTTATTACATTAATTCACAGATGAAAACAAAAATTCAACATTTCTCAATCTTCCATAAAGTTCAACCTAAATACGAGAGATTTTAGGTATATATTAAAGTACTTAAATGTTAACAAATTGAACTACTTAAGCGTTAACCTTATTTAAAAAGTAAAACCTTCTATAAAATTCAACTGAAAATCCTATCTTATTCTTAGTCTTTCTATCTTATGTATTAAAGCATTTTGATAAATATTTTAGATCTAATTTAATATTCTCGGACTTTCTTCTTTATAAATATGCAAATGGTACAACATTATTTACTCAAGAGTAATAATAATTTTAATTAATTGGAGTGATTAATTAATTTTTTTCTATGTATGTTAATTATTTAGTATAATGCTTCCTCCAAATAGTGCACCATTTGATGTAATGGTAATTTTGGATGTAATGGGACCAGAAGGATCAACTGATCAGATTTCATTTTCTATACTCCAACCAGAATTTGAGACAATCAAAGTTAACTTTTACATAGGGAAATTAGTAAGAACTATTATAAACATGTCTATTAATATTTGACCAATAATTAAATAACATTTTAGAATGGAGACACAACACAACCTACAATAAATTATGTATTTAATGGTGACTGCCGTTTTGCAGATACTCCACATAATTGTGCATCTGAAAAATGGAATATTGAGGCCACTATTCAAGATGAAAATTCAGGTAATTGATTAAAAATAATATTAAATAAATATTAGTTATTGTATCATTTAATTATAATACAAGCAAATTATTATTTGCTCAAAAAGTATTACAAGTTCTAAACTATGCTTGCTAAAACTTGCTGATACTAATTGGCGATCAGATCCTAACAATTTAAGAATATCGACATTGGCTCTCACTTACTCAGTTGCTGAGTATTGCGCTCCAGTCTGGACTAACAGTGCCCACGTAAATTAAATTTGATACCCAACTCAATACAATATTTAAAACTATATCGGGAACTATAAAATCTACATTTAGTAGATTTAGGATTACGCTGAATAGTATTAGAACAGGACATGGAAAAACTGGACAAATGCTACATAACAGGGGCCTCAGACCAACACCTTAATGTGATTGCGGAAGTATGAAACAAACAACTGAACATATTGTTGAAGAATGCCCGAGATGATCATTCAACAGAGGCATAAAAAACCTTTGCATGGCCACACCGGAAGCAATCGAAAGGATCTCAAAACTAGACATCCAAATATAAAATTAAAACTAAGATATTATTTATAAAATTTATTATCATAAACATAAATTGATTAATTTAAGCCAATATATTTTTAAAATATGTAAATTACTTTACTGTTTGTTTAAAAGGATTAGCAATGATATCATCAATACCTAATAATTTATTGCTACGCAATGAGTTGAGTATTGGAACCAGAGAACCAATAATAGTATATTATACAGCAATATGTTGTTTTCCAAAATTAGAAATTATTGCAACAGACCTACGAGGTAATACAATTAAAAAGACAATAAATGCTGAAAAACGTAAGTAAAATAATCGTATTAAAAATGCAATTATTTCATACTCATATTACAAAAATAGTCAAAGCACAACAACTTCATAACTCATATAATTTATTTATTTAAAAATTACTAAATTTTTTGTTACAGAATACTTGACTATTGCTGAAATTGGATTAATAATTCTATCAGTAATAATATTACTACTTGTCATTTTACTTCTAGTTTGGGTAATTATAAGATGTCAGCGAAGAAAAAGAAGCCGTGATATATTGTCAAGTTAAAATATAACATTTCTAAGAATGTAAGATATTTACCTGCGGTATTATTTGGTGAATATATATTTTCATTTGTAGTATTGCTCGATAAAATTGTATCTTCATTTTCAATTGCATCAGACATTTTAAAAGATGAGTCTTTTTTTATACAAAAAAATTATGTATTTTCCTTAAGAATAAATTGCACAATTTGAAAACTTGTCTTTAATAATTAGGTGCCTATACTTTGATTAACATGCGGAATGATTTGATGAACGATCTCCCTTTGAACGTGTTCCAATTTCTTGGTGATTTACAAAATTAATAACAAATAAAATAATAAAATTTCAAAACAAATAACAATGAATAATAAATGTGTACATACTACATGCTATTACCACAGATTATAATTATTATAGTTTTTTATAATATGATAACAATATCATTGGAATGATAACTATAATCATATTATTATTATCTACCCCAGAGTTTAAAATATACCATATGCCATGGCCACACTGGACCATAAGATAGAAAGCCAGTCCACGATTTAGATAAGATATTATTTTTATTGATCAATTTATTATAGATAATCTTCCTTTAGGTAGATTCAATTTACATATTTATAGTATTATTTACTATTTACCACGATTATAGATAGGATCTTATCTATATCTATATCTAATCATGCTATTTACATTCAATTGTGATTAAAGGTACCTTACAATGATACATACATGAAAAATGAAAATATTGTTCTTACACCATATCTTTTAAAAACAACAAAAAAGTGCCGATTGAGGAGCCTCTATTTTATTTTATTAAAGGTTCAACTATGGCTTTTGGGTCTGGCGAGATTTATTACGAAATTGAAAATTTTATATTTTGGTTATAAAATTTTAATATGAATATTCGTAGGTCCATTTCACACTACACGTTTTTGACCGTACGGATCTTAATTGGCAGTAAACACATGAAAGTAATTGTGGCTTTCACACTAGACGGTGGACGGATTTTATCCGTACGGTCAAGCAACTCCCATTAGACGAGCTGGTCAGAAGTTGGGTTCTTGCTCAAAAAAACGTAAGCCTGATGAAATCAATATAAGACTGCTGAAAGCTCTAGAAGCTAATGATACGCCAAACAGACATTTGTCTTTCTTTCATGGAGTGTTGCCAGCATTAGACGAATTTGACGAAAACGAAGTTTTAAAGTTCCAAATAGGTGTTTTACAACTCATTTCGAAAATAAACGATGAAAAATAAAGAGTTTCTCTACCTTCATTTTTCAACAGCATTCTAAACCAAACCATTACATGATGCCTCTAAGTTATCAATCCCCATAAACTGCCGCCCAGTATTACTCAAACTATGGTCAACCATCCAATTCAAATACTACTGCACCGCTAAATCGACCATTAGAAAGTATTTCTCCCGCCCAATAAACTTCTTGTTATAGGGATATAGATTTTTCAACCTCTTAAAGCCAAACTTAATCTTTGTTTTACATTTGATAAATTAAAATTTCAAAATTTGACTAAGCAAGAAGATTAAAATATAAGTTATTGTTATTTATTACTATTTACTAATATGTTTTTTGTTATTTTTATTCAATAAACGAGTTGTAACAAAAAACGTTTTGAAAAAACGTCAATCATAGTTTTTTTTTTTTAATTTTTATTGCGATATATAATGAGAAATCAGTTCAAATCACTAAATAAATTCCATTAACTCTTGTGACATATATTATTATGATAATAGTTTTTTAAGATTTAAAAGTTTACAACATATACCAATACTAGATTTAATATAATAAGAAATAATTTGTTAATTTGAGAACAATTGTTACAAAATATCCATAAAATTATTTACAATAGCTGTATCCAAACAATAATACTCTAAATACAAAAAAATCACAGTACAAATTCTGTTAATTAATTTTTAAGTACAATATAAAAATGGTTGTATAAAATAATAATATTTAAAAATATACAGTTATTATTAAATTTTCATTTTATAATAGTATATTACTTTATAGAAATGAATATTGATACAAGTATCACATAAAAAAAAGGATTTATCAATATTTCTTAATATGTATACTTTTTTGCATAAAATAGGTATTATTGATAAACAAATTTAACTAGATTTAACAATAAATTAGTATTATAAACAATGAAATAATATTTAATAATAATAAATAAACTATAAATTTTCAAATTAAAGGTTATAAATAGTTTTGTAAAAAAGATAAAAACGTAGCATCATAATGTTTTGTTGCGTCCAAACTTCTTAAGCTGTGTCGTTCATTTGGATAGATCTAAAAATAAAAATACAATATAAAGTTATTAAAACAAATATAATTAAAATTATATATTATAAGTTATAAGTTTATAACACTACATGTATACCAGAGACAAATAATTTAATTTCATTATAGCATAATTTTTAAGTTTTTTTACATAATTTATGTTTCTTCAGTCAAGCATCAAAATAAAATAATATTTTATGATACCAAAAAATTGTTTGTATAATGTATACTAAGAAATGAAAAATGTACCTGAAGTTGATATGGTTTGCCATACTTTACAAGTGTATTGATTAGTAAACTTGTATGAGAGAAATGAACATTTTCATCAATTAATCCATGTATAATTAGTAATCTGTTCTCCCTAGGTAAAATTTAATGATACATTTAACTACTTATACATATACATTTATGTAAGGTGTTTAAAATAACAATTTTACATAATTCAACAAAACTTACTCATCAGGTAGACGACTAACATAGCTTAAAACTGAACCATTCATGTATCCAACTGAATTATATTGTGGCAAATCCATATACCGTTCTGTATAACCTGTATCATACATTGCCCATGATGTTACAGGTGCTCCAGCAATTGCTAACTGAAAAAACCAAAAATTAATTTAAATTGTATTTATAATTTAATAAATAATTAACAACTATCTACTATAAAATTTAATAGGTATTTCACTTTAAAGATATTTGAATAAGTAGCAAGTCCCATGAGACTAAGATACCCTCCATATGACCAGCCGTGAATTGCCAATCGATTCATGTCTATATATCCAAGGTATTCAGCTAACCACTGAAGAACTTCTATTTGATCTGAAAGTTCTACAGTGCCCTTAAATAATAAATTAAATTTATTAATTTATATCTTAAATGCTAGAATTAAATATAATAAAGTACTCACTAATCTTCCTTTTAAATGACTTTCAAAAATTAAACCTCTGTGTCTTGAGCCTCGAGAATCAATCGCAATTACTACATAGCCTTGAGATGCTAACATATGCATTCGTATATGTCGAGCACCCTATGATATTAATTTGAATTAAATTTATTATAAAATTATAGAAATCAAATTAATTTACCTTAAATGTATTTGTTACAAGTTGAACTTCTGGTCCACCATATACATGAAGAATAGTTGGATACTTTTGACCAGGCATAAAATTATGCGGTTTGAAAACCATTGCAAATAGTACATCACCAGAACTTATTTGGTGAGTAATTAAAGTAGGGCTCTGAAGTACACTATTAGTTTCTAGGTTTAAAAATTAAACATCATTATTAATTACAATTAAAAGAGGTAATTATATTAATTTTTACCAGAATTTTCCATTAAAAATCCAACTGATTGTAAGTATATTCCATCAACAGTCATATCGTTATGTTCTATTCTGAAGACTTGACAGGATGGAGGTTTTCTAATATTACTATAGACCGCTACACAAGTTTCACAACTCTAGTTTAAAAAAAAAAAATTATTTATACCATATATTGATTGTAGACTATTTTATGATTAATTACTGAAGATTTAAAAAAATTATGTTTTAAGTATATTATACAATAATCATTTTTAGTTGCATACTCTTTACGTACTTAGCTATATTTTTAATAACTTAAGTACCTAATGAGAAGATAATTTTTAACAAGGAGATTCAAACAAAATAATAACATCTAAAATTTTAAATATTTACCTTATCAATATCAATTTCATAAGAACACCCTGGTTTAGTGAGTAGTTTAATATTCCCAGGGCTTTTTAATGATACTGCATATAGATGTTTTTCTAAGGGTGATTCTCTGACAGCCATAAAATAAACAATTTGATACTTTAAATCAACCCAAAGTCCTTTACCACAAACTTCCCAATTTCCACTAGTCAATGCTAGTTTAGACATCATCATATTATCTAATAATAAACATAACATTAAGTTAATATCAAAATTAATAAAACAATAAAAAATGTTTACTTTCACTTGGATCTACATTTTGTATGCCATTCTCATGAGATACTTTTGTTATAATACTAGTAATCAAGTATAAATGTCGAAATCCAGTGTCCTCTGTAGCCCAAATCATGGTTACTTCCCCGCTGCTTGATATGGGAAACATGTATAAAAGATCATGAACCTACAATATTAATGCAAAATTAGTATTCAATAAATAAAGCACTAAGAAAATAAATAACATCAAGTGAATTAAATTTAAATTGCAATAACAATACAAAACAACAATAAATACTTTTACTTTTTAACACGATTATGGGTTTTCTTACTTAATTTGAAGAAAATCATATTTTAATAATTTTAAACTAATTAGGTATCATGTTTGTTTTAAACAAAAAAAATAACTAATTAGTTAATTAATTTGTTTTTTTTTAAAATAATTAAAACCATGGAAAAGCTATATTTAGTTATATTTATTATTCAATTGAATTTAAAAAATAAACCCTGGCATTTAATATATTTTCAATAAATTTAGTGTTTGATGATTTTTAATCTTAATTTGAATAATTGAAAATTTATTTCAACACAAATCTGATTGAAATTATATTAAACATATTAAATAACTACAATATATTTTCAAAGAGATAGTTTTACTATAACATTTAGTTCTAAGAAACCTAACATAAAAATAATGGAAAATTACAAAAATAAAATTTGTTTTATACATCTTTTGACAAATATCTAATTTATTTTTGGTGGATAAAATTGAAAAATTAGCCATTAGCTGTAAGGTAGTAACAGTTGGTTTTGGAACAACTTTTTATGGAACAAGTTAGCAATTATTAACAAGCTATGACTAAATACCCAGGTAATCACCCATCCAGGAGCTAGTGACGCCAGATGGTGCCTTATCACAGTACTAAACAGTGACTGCGGCTAGCCAATGTATCACACCATGCCCTTTTTTTTGTATTTAATTATTCTGATACCTTCTATCAATATAATTCCAAATAAACTTTTGGTAATAAAGTAATTATATAAATATTTCTTAAACTTATAAGATAAAAGAAGGCAATACAGTGTTGTCTAAATATTATTTCTTACATTAACCCAGACATTGGAAGTCTGAGAGTATATAACTTGAGGAGGAACAAATGTTGAGGTATGAGAAGGATTTATCATATTAGAAGATGCCTCTACAAAATTATCAATGGACAAAACCACCAATTCAAGCCTTTGTTGTCGCCGATCTAAAACTTGAAGCCATATTCTGAAATCATATTTAAAAAATTTTAAAACACAATCAATGTTTTAACAACAAATTATTTTAATTACAATATATCAATTAAATTGAATTAAATGTAATATTAATTATATGTTAAAATTTTAACTTACAAATCATCATTAGGTGTCCATCCAACTCTAACTAAGTATTCCATCCAAGGGAACATATGTGCTAATGGATATTGAAGTTCCATATTTTTTATATTAACGATTTGGCATTCTTCATCAAGTTGAAACTCTACTAATTTTAAATTTGATTTAGAATTAGCAGTACCAGCTCGAGGAAATCTAAAATTCAAATTTGTATACTATTCAACAAAATATGTTCTCAAATTTAAAATACTATACCTATACTGTTCGATTTCACCAACACCAGGTGAGTTTGATGATGGGAAATTAAATATTTTTACTTCACTTTCATCCACTTCTTCATACAAAATTCTGTAGACATTATCTTCTAAATCATAAATAAAATTAATTAATAAAACAATTAGGAAAAACACAAAAATATTATTAATTTCTACTGAATTAAAAAAATGAGTATTTAAAATAAATCATATTACATATTATTGTAAACAATAGAATGAGTGAACAAGTTTTAGAGATAATATACAAGTTCTAATCATTAAAATTTAATTTGAAATTATTGGTTATCATACAATTAAAATAAAAGTTTCAAAATTAATTTCAAATAGCGATTTTGCTACCAGTTTATAAAGACTTTTTAACATAATAAATGAATAAATAAAAAGCTACATGAAAAAGTTTTTTTATAAGTTTATTATAGTAAGAATATAAAATACTTGTTTGGTTTTTTTTTTAAATAAAATTATTATTCATTTAAGGGCCATTACAGGATTTTGTTTTTATGGATACCAGTAATATAGGGAACTTGGAGGGAAATATTTATTCAATTTTATAAAACTTAAATAAATCAAAAATTATTACAAGAAGATTTTATATATATATAACTTATCAGTTATCATCAATTAGATTTAAAATGTAAATCTACCAGAATGTTTTTTTGGTTGCCACCAATAGCCATGATAACGATTGAATTCTTCTTGCATCACATATGAAGGTACACCTGCTGCCAATGGATCATCTGATAAACACCGCCCACCTTTATGGGCATATGTTAGCCTTTTAGTACTACCTGTAAAAATTTTTTTTTTAATAAACTCAAAATCTTTTTATAAATAATACATTTACCTGTAGCTATATGTGTTACCCAAATATCAAAATTACAAACATATGCAACAATATCAATATTATTTGGACAAATCTGAGGTGAAAGCTTAGCTCCAGCAGCATTTGTCCTTAATTCAGTTGGGTACAGAGAATTTGTCTATAAAACAAAAATTACTATGAAATAACTATTTTGATAAACTAAATAAATGCTTACGGAGTATTCATTATCATTACAATGAAATAATGTACTTGCAGCAGGAAAAACAATTCTACCAGATTCACTATTTATCTCATATGATGTAATTCCAAAGGTAGTCAACCGCTTTCTTTCGGATAAGAGTTGTTCTTCACGTGAATATCGACCACTCATTATAACACTTGGAAAATTGGACTCTATTAAAGGTTGCCATGGTAATTGACCAGCAACACTTTGATTTGGTAAGTCAACATGAATAAGAGTTTCAAATTCATTTATAGGAGCACTAAGAAAATAAACCCTAGTCTTTCCATTTTGCAAGCGTCTGAAAGACACATGCGAGATAGACATAACTGGTACAGTAGAAAGGCGATGACGAAAGTCACAAACTGCTTGCCGAATTTCAGACCATGTTTTTTTGCTTTCAGTATTACTTATTGATTGATGACCATTTTCTAAAGCATTATTATCACCATCGGTGTCAGTATTATTTTTATTGATTGTAGGACTACAGTTGCCCTGTTAACAATAAACAAATTATAATTAATAATTTATTTAGGATTTCGTTGTTAGAAAACTAAGTCATGAATATCGCAATACTAATTAAAATACATTAATTAGATATAATACAATATACTTTACTGAAAAGATGAATATTCTTTTTACCTGGTCGTTAGGTAACATAATGCTCTTAATATTTGTAACGATTGACTATTTATAATGCAACTAGTATCATTACAATTAATTATAAAATTATTGTTACACCATAACAAACCGATTTATAAAAAAAAAATTTTATATTTTCATAAATTGGCAACAAAGCTTCAAAGGCCTTTCACTATATTATTTAAGGTTAGATGGAGTGGGGAGTATCTGATCGTCATCTGCCGGCCAACATCGAGTAGGTACTAGCACGGCGACGGCACAACGCACTATTGGCATACTGTTGTACTGCGCTATCGTCTATACTGCACACTGTGAAAATACCTAGTCTTATCAGTTGTTATCATTTTATCAATTGTTTTCGTGCTGTTATTGTGTACTGCGTACCTTTTTTTTCAATTTTCAAATTGTAGACAGAGTGAAGTATATCTAAGAAGAATTATTATGTGGTAACGATAAAATCCTTTTGTTCTGTCCCTATATTATATTCATCATTATTATACTCCATATTTTTAAATTTAACGAGTCAACAATAATATCTGTATATAAAGGTAAAGAATAGATCGAAAAAAAAAAATTATCATTTACCTAATCTAAATATTATAAAGTGTTGAACGATTTTCCCACTCGCGCTCCCCAAAGCTTATTTATTATCATATTTACTCGTAATTCATCGTGTATTAAACATATTAAGTAGATTTTTAATAAAGTTATTTTAATAAAAAACGAAGGATACCAAGAAAACGAAGGATACCAGTACCAAAACTGAGTCACCATCGCATAGTTAACTTGTCTAGGTATACGGTCGCTAACTCATATTGATTCCCTATTTTATATTTTATGATACGTTAATACGGTAAATTATAAAACAGTCCACCTTGAATACGATAATACCAAAGAATAGATTAAGAACTATTTAATCATTAATCATTAACGACATTAACTAATAAGTATCGTTGTAATAAATATGTTAACGGTCTACCTCTGGCCTCTACTATACATACATATATTTATGTAGCTATGCCTATATGGACATTGTTATTGTAATAGGTACAAATGTACACAAGTATATGTAATATGACTAATATGTTCATAAAAGGTATACATATGAATAGTGATGAAACAAATAACTAAAAAAATTATAATTATAATCAATTATTTTGTTTACAGTCATTTGAATTTAATGTAATAAACGTAATGTTTATTGGCGTACCTAGTACTGAAAACTTAAAATTGTATAATTTATTAGTTATAAATTAAGACCATATAATATTTATTCGTGTTTAATGTTTATATATGCTATAAATATAAAGGTGTAAAAGATGGAATAGAAAACAAACCAAACTTTTTTTAATAAACATTAAACGATCATTTTTACCATTAAGTATACAATTTATTTGAACATTGTTAATTATCTGAATATTTTAACTTAGGACAGAAACAAATATCTTTTAAACAATGATATTGAAGTTGTCTATGTTTTTGTGTGAAATTCTCGAATACATATTTGACAGTTTCACTGAAGCCAGTTTCATCATCTCTTGAACAAAAACAATATTGCTCTGGTATCTTCCTTGATGTTGCACAAGCGTTTGACAAAGAATGGGACTATTTCACTACGGACTCCTATACAAATTAAAAATAAATTTACCAACACCCTACTATTTAATACTAAAATCATATCTTGAACATAGTTCTTTCAAAAATAAATATAAATAACTCACTCTCAAACCAATTTAAGATAAATGCTGGAGTTCCCCAATGTAGACTCTCAATCTCTATCGAATCTACTCTGCAGACAGTATTACACAGCCACACAGGAGCATATAAATCGGGAAATTGGAAAGTATACTTTTTGGGGAAGAATTTGATGGACGACGAAAAAACGCGCCCAATTATAGAAAAATATCCTATGATTTCCTGTCCATTATGGTTCCTGCATAATACATTCCCGTTGATGCTTTCGTATCTTCTTATTCGTATCCCTTCGTGCTTCGAATAAGAATTCTAAAAATTATTTTTCTCGTATTGTTTTAGTAAAAAATTCTTTGTGTTGGATAATATTTCACGGTAAGATACTATTACGATATTGTTCGATGTCTGCACACGGTATCTACGGGTATTTCTAGGTATCTTCTATACCGTGGTCCGCACGCTTGTAGGTATGAGATGATGATATACCTGGTATTCTCTTATTTATTCGTTGTAATTGAGGCGCGCACGTCTTTATCTTCGCATCATATGGTAGCACTGTAACGTTCGTTGGCCCTCTCCTTCTTGTTTCTCTTCAAGGCTTCAGCGAGAGTCTGCAATGGCAGATGCCATACGTGTTACGTTTTGTTATATCGGTGGTTTGCTAGAATGCTCGGTAGTAGGTAGCAGTGGAACAGTTTCACCCGGCCATCGTTCATTCCACGAAGTGATTTCAGTAGTCCGTCATCCGTTGTTAAGTTAATTTTATCATATTCACCATAATACGCCGTTGATTATACGAGAATAATTATTACTGTGCGAATTTCTAATTTCAATACGTATTAAATAATTCGCGATTTCACGTGATAACTGTGTGTTTAGTGTCGACTGTGAAACATTGCGATGAAAACGATTCTCGGCTGGAAAACTATCAGGTAACGTTATTGTAATATTGCCTAATGTTTATTCGTTTCGTTATTAAATTTTACACACGACTGCTGGAAAATATATTTTTATATAACATCTTAAAATGCATTGACGTCGTTTTATATTTATGATAAGCTAAATCTTTACCGTTCAGGTAAACGATTAGTTGACAAATTTGTCACCCGGAGTATTTTGTCATGTATAGGTAAGCACTTGTATTGCGTGTCTCAATAGGTGGATGCAATAATTCTACTTAAATTAAATAATGTACATCGTTTAACGTATAATATGTCCAAATCTAACGGGATATCTGATATGTATAAAGAATGTAAGAATGTATCGCATATACATATACAGGTACATTTACGAATATAATGTATATTATATAAATTAAATTATAGATTTCATCAACTCTTAGTCAAATACTTATCTTTTAGATTACTAATCAATACCTAACTAGGTGTTACTTTTTTCGTAATATTTAATTATCAGTTAACAAGTATTAGAATATCGGTTTATGCTAATATTGTATTGAATAAATCAATCACTAAAGTAAATTATTTTGGAAAATTTATTATTTTTAGAATACATTTTAATGGATTTTAGGAATTCCGTTCAAGTCTCTGTTTTTTTTTAAATTTTTCAGTTGTTTATTGAAGACATTTTGAAACTAATTGTAAATTCCTAAAACGACATTCTTATCAAGATAAAATATGAAACTCGCAAACTACCAAAATATTTAAATAAGTAGGTAGGTACATTAAGTTATATACATTCTTATATGTATACCCATATACACCACTTGGCGTAAAATCTGAAAAACGTGTGTTGATTATGATTAACGTTATAATACTGAACTCAGTTAATTAACTGAAATTAATCTCATGGATAATTCTTAATTCAAACATGTAATAGAAATCATTAAATTTTTATAAAACTCAAAATTTAAAATCGCTTATGTTACGATTTATGAGGATGAGATTCTTATATTATTATAAAGTTTAAAAAAATAAAACTAAGAGTGGCTAAGTTTAAATTGCCTATTTGTCCATTTGATTGCCAAATATTAATTATGACACATTGTAATTTGTGATATACTATTTTATTAAGATTTTAAAACCTGAGGGACCATAATGATTTTACAATAATGTATATTATGTAGATAATAAGTATTTTTTTACGTTTTATATTTTGTTTTATTGTTTAATCATTAAAATTTAAAATAAATTTAAAATAAATATAGAGCACCATCTTTATTTTGGATCGAAACATGAGCAGATTAAAAAAGTTATCTGTACGTAAACTATTTAATTAAAAACTATAAAATTTCATATTTCGAGACCGAGTAACAAATAAATAATTTAACAATCGTATTATCAAGGTTTACAGTTGTCTACTTCCATGTTAATATATTATATTTAATGGTTAATATATTAAATATGGAAAATTGTATTGCATACAATTATTGTAGTTATATAAATGAAGAATGTTTTTTTTTGTATCTGGAAAGTCCCACCAACAAAATATTTTGTTTTAAATGGATTTGGATAATATATAATCATTATATTTTATTCTCGAGTTTAAAGGGTTACCGCTATTATAATAAAATAAAATGAAAATTTATATTCACTTTAATTGTTTGCTAAGGTTCATTTCGAAATGGGTTGTCCACATAAAAATCTGTTTCTTCGTAGTATATATGTTGTAAATGTTATGTTAGGCTCCCCGTTGGGTTTTAGCCCGATAAGATACAACTGCCATTGCCGTATGAATATCACTTGTATTAAATACAAGGACGTCCCTCGGCTTTTTGAATAATTCGGTTTTGAATTTTAAATTAAGGTAAAATAATGTCTAGAAACTATTAAATATTTAACATGAGTAAACGATAAAATATAAAATAAGAATTCGTAAGTTTAAAAAAAATAAAACAATTTAAAATGAATTCTATTATACAGACGCTATCTACAATTTATTGTAGATATTATACCTACCGAGAATTCCGTTATGAATCAGCATTTTAAAATTAAGTATTTTGCAACAAATAATAAAAATGCTTTATAGTAAATTTTAATGAATTATAAAAATTATTTCAAAGTATAAGTAAAATTAAAAACGAAGGTTTTAGTAAATTAAAATGTTTATTCTGTACACAAATTATTACTAATTTTTCGAGAACTTTTACAGATATACACTCGAGTTTGGTCAGTTAAATTAAAGCTTCATATTTTGTCATACATTACATTAATTAATTAATTTAATTAATAGGGTTTCGAACATTAAAATGTATATATGTTTATATATTACATTAATATATTCAATATTGATCCGTCAGCACCTTAAATTACAAATTTGCAACTTATACTACTCTAAAAATTAGATACTTTAATCACGAAATTAGAAATTTCAAGAATTCAATGTAACATTTTAAACCTAATTTAAGTTAAAAGTATTTAAAGTATGCTTTAATTTACAGGCACTTGTTAGTATGGGAAAAAATATCTCAAAAAGGTTAAAAACAATATGAATTATAATTAATTACAATTTAAAATATTTTTCATAAATTATATCTGGTATAAAAGTTTGTACCTACATTTTCAACCTTACAACCAAAATATTTTTATTTTTAATTTGATTTGCAATCGACTAATGGTTCCTAATAAGATATGATGTTATAATATTATAATGTGTATAAAAATTTTCGTTGCGTACATTATACGGAAATGTTCTTTTTAACTATCGTCCCACTATCCCACCAACTCTACGGGATACTAACATTCCCGTTTTTCTAAATATATACCGTTGTATAAAAAATGTTATAGAATATCGGTTACTTTATTCATTTCTGTCAAATTTTAAACATCATGTTAATATTGTACCTTGTTATTTATTTATTTAAACGATCGTAAAAGTAAACACAGAAGAAAGAATGAAAAATAAAATAATCATTAATGAGGGATGAAAAATTAAAGAATAAAACATTTTACTTGCACTTATATTTATTTATCAGGTATAATGAGTTTTAATTAACATTTATTTTTAAAAGAGGTACCAGGAATTTTAAGGTAGAATAAACATTTCAACATTTTATCTTCCCTATTTTAAATATGAAAATTTAATATCAATAAATCACGCGAACCTTATATTATAGTACTATACGTTCGTTAAAGTCTTTATAAAGTAATAACAAAATATTCTTAAATATATAAAATTATTTTAATACAAACTATTAAATATATTTAAATAATAATAAAATAAAATAAAATAAAGGTCTTGCCTTGAGTATTATAATTAAGAGTGCAAAAAAGTCACTTGGTAATGGTAGGTAAAAATGTATAATACATTATTTTCATTTTAATAGTTTACCCATCTTACTATTTACAAAGTAAAAATAATATAATATTTCTGTACGGTTATAAAATAGTACTATATTTATAAAAAAAACAATGCTAGTACATATGTCATATTATATGAGGTAGTAGACATAAAAGTTCATTCTTATTTTGAAGTGGTATTTATAAATACGAGTATTTCCCAATTTTCTATCTTCGAAATAAAAATTGAAAAATAAAGTAATTTTGGATTAGCACTAATTTAAAGTGACGGACAATGATATTAATATCGAATACTTTTTCCAATATCGATGTGCCTAAATTTTCAAAAGTTCATCGATATTGATTTCGATTTCAAAATTTGAAGGTTTTATATTTCGATAAAAATTATTTAATGATCTAATTAAATATCATCAAACTTTTTTGGGCAAATAAGATAAGTCATAAACCCTCCACAAAATTTAAATTTTTTCGTAAAATTAAGTGCATTAATGAAAATTAAACTTAGAAAATAATACAAATTTAATTTAATTAACGAACTGAAAATCGAAGCAAGAATTATTTAAGCATCGAAGCATAGGATGGTCTTGTCCATAAGAAGTCAATTATATTGAAAGAAGAACGAGACAAGTATTCTTGGAAAAAAAGGAATAAAAAAATATAAACAAGGGCTAAAATATCGGGTACGTAAGAGAAATATTGAAAAGAAACGTTTAAAACTTAGATTGGAAACATGTCGGTGAGACAAAGCGTTAGTAATTCATTATAGTACCTATCAAAGAGTTTCATGTAAAGGAATAATCATGTAGACTGACTCTATCCTTGTAGAGGATGAGCGATATGAAAGATATAGGTAAGGTATCACACGGTTACGCACTTCTTTTTTTTTAACCTGAAAAGTCACAATACGATTGCGCATCAAATTATCTTTGTACGAGTATTTAGTATTTACAACTACTACTTGTTATTACATGATGCCATAATATATAACATGATTATGTTATTAAAATGTACACTATTTTCCTGCCATTTCTAAATAAACTTTTTTTTATTAAATTAACAATTGTATGGTCTTTCGTTATAATTTATGGTGAACTTCATATCATACTGTAATGAATAATGTAGATATGAAATGTACGAATACTAATATTTAACCAAAAAAAAAATGAAACAAGTCAATAAGGATTATCTATAGTCAGTTTTTAGTAAGCTAAAGACTGAGTAATTAAGTTACTGAGAAGGAAAATTGTATATGTATATTTTGTTATATTGTATGTACACATGTAATTTGGTGTGCAATCATGTTGTGATTTTCTCGGTCAACAAAGAAAAAACAGCGCATTTTAGTGTTGTACTAATATAGCAGCGTAAAACCTATTCTGAATCCGTTTGAGTTTTTAGTGATCTTAGCCAAGTAAAATTTCTAAACTACTGTCTGGAAACAGGTAGTGGAACTTAACATTTTTGTACAACATTCATAATTTTTATTAATGGTACATTTAATTTTTAACAAAGTGAACTAGTGTTTCCCGAAATGCTTGCTGTGATTTACAGGCCATATAGTCGTCACTGGTGGATGATTTTAAAAATATACCGCGAAATTTAAGATTATTTTTATATTAAAATCTTGAAGAATTGTATCATTTTTTCATTTTTTTCATTCTTTCATCATGAAAAAAACTTGTATTATATAAATATATATATATATTGTATATTGAATAATCTTTAAGACTCCACATTAATTTTTTTTTAAATTACCATTAACATGTTTTTTCTTTGTTATCCTTACATTTATATTTATGTGTAGGTATAATTGTAGTTGAACAACGACACTCATGATGACAATACTTAGTTTTCTTTAAGGTTTTAATGTTTTCAATACTAGTTCTTAATTCGTGTAAGAAAAAAAAGTATACAGACGTGTTTTTTCTGTACATCATGCCATCGTCCCTAAATTTATTTGCACCGGTTTTATATTCGAATAAAAAATCCAGATGAAAACCATATTATTATTAATACAAAGTGAGAGAAGTAGAAATAAAAATCAGAACCCAAGCGTGTATTTATGTTTTGATAGCCTGAAGCTTCTAGTGTCGAGATCGGATCGCAGGAAGGCCTGCTGTTGTATGCTCATATGTATGTGCATACGCGCATAAAATAATCCATCATTCCAACATTCACAAGCGCACGCACTCGCATACTACGCGTGCTCGCGGCGCGCGCGCGCACACACACATACACACACACACACACACACACATACACCCGTGGGCAGCCCGTCAGTTTTACCTATGGAATGCCACTGCACCCAAACAACATTTTCGCCCGATCTCTATTCCCCCACTATTATTTGTTTCACATCCATTCTTCTTATTCGGAAAAATTTTCGGCGTTTTTAATATTTTTAATCTATTCTAGTAGAAAAAAAATTGATTTAAAATTATAAAATATATTATGTAGACGTACCCAATACACACTACCTAACACTCGAATAAAATTTCCATTCGTGATAGTTATAAAACATTTTTCTTCTTGTCAACTATCCACGGTTTGTGTAATTGAATAATGATATGGCGTACGAATTATAATTATGATTTATTATACTCGTCTTAAGGCCCTTGGACTGCAGGTACAAACAGGTGGTGTGTGCGCGCGTATGTGTGTGTGTGTGTGTGTGTGTGTGTGTGTGTGTGTGTGTGTGTGTAAGAGAAAGAGTGGAAAAAAATGTACAGATAAATATCTCGAATCGTAAAGGTCTAATTATTAGTCAAGTACAGGTTGTTGCGATAAATTAATACTATAGACGTTGTACCATAAGATATGCAAATGTCCAGGCGCGTCTGCTGACCGTGTTATAATAATGCGGCGTTTCTTTAGCAATGTTAATTTTGGTAATGGGCTGTTACAACATGAATGACGGTTTATTATAAACATTTAGTACTCTAAAAAATGTACATACAACATACCTAATCAATTTCTTATTGATTTATATGTTGGTATGTACAGTGTACACGTTACCTATCACACAAAGTATAAATAGTAATAGTATAATATAGTATACCAACTTAATAAATTTAGAATTCGAAAGCTTAAAAAATATAATTTATTAAGCTCTGTTATTATCATCCCAGTTCCATTTTTGTTCATTTGTCTAATTATTACAAATTTAAATAATATTGTAAATATAATCTCATGTTACAGGATGATATTATTAAATATTTATACATGTTTGTACATTTATGTAGGCATTGCGTAGGAAAATTGAGTATATTAATTTATTGACTATAAATTAATTTAATTACAAGTGCTAAACAAATTCAATTGTAAAATCCTGTTTATTAATACATTTTTTACTCTTGTTTTTTTAGATTACAATAAATTCCTGTAATAATATACATTGCAATGGACAATTGGAATTTTATGAAAGTGTGATTGATTACCCAGATGTCTAGCGCCAATCAGGTAACCATTTAATATATATTTATATACTAAATTACGATCAATATTACGATCACCTCCACAATTATTTACCTGTACTATACGGCATGGGCGTAAAAACCGGATGCTCAGCCCGAGTAGTATAACTGAATGCAGATGAGACCTGGTGAAGTAACCGTGAATGTCGTGTCTTTGGCTTTTGATCGATTTATCGCCAAACGTCACTCCATCTCATTGCAATGTCTTTGTACCTATTTCTTATTTCTTATTCCATTATCCAGGTCTGTTTCACCGTTGTTAGATATATCCGGAACAACACTATTCCGTAGGAGCAAACTTGATCATGTATGTGGCATACTAAACTTTTCTGCATAAGATACTACTACTAGAACACTGCTCGTCATATATAGTGTTTGATAAAACATACAGAGCGATTAAATTTTAAAATAAATTAACTTTAAATTTGAATAGTTATTAATTAATGTAAGTTGTATTTATGGTATATGTATACCTATAGTATATTTTTCCTAAATTGAATCAATAGTCGTAATTGAAGTATAAATTATTTTTCATTTTTCATTTATATATATATATATAATAATCATTAACACCTAAAATTAAATTCAAATCAAAATAATTACTCTCGGATATTATTCGGTTTCGATCTCGTATGACAAGTATGTTTAATTATTATAAAGTAGATCATCTCGCTACTGGCATCAGAGAACTAATGCACATTGTCGACATTTAATGATACTATTCCTATAATGCAGACTTGTAGGTTAACTCATCCTATAAAATATGAGATAGTATAGTACCGTAATAGCGTACCAGCACATGATCTATTCAAATTGTATGCATTGGTAGGTTAAACGCGTAACCACTTGTAATCTGAAAACCATAATATGAGAACGGACATTTTTACAACCATAGTGTTCGACTCGCCGCATGATACCAATCGCTTTTGTAGTTTCTGCGTAGGATGACTGCTCTATCGTTTCAATCTCTGCACGACTAACACTTTAAATAATAACAAAAAAACATAATAAAAAATAAGAACTAACATGTTGCCATTATATTGTGAACGCATTCCCTTCAGGTGTTTTACATTGTGTTAAATCTTTATTTTTACTATTTTATGATATTATTAATTTATTTTACCACGCCGATTAATTTGGTGCACATTATATACTATGTAGGTAGGTAGATTTTATCTTGACACATTGTGATTTGTAGGTCGGGTGGTCCTTAGATAGTTCCTAACTATTAATGAGCATAATGAATTGCTTCTAATATAAAATGTGGAGTTAAAAGAGCTATTGTTATTTGTTTTACATAGGCATCTGGCGTACCTGGTCTTTTTTGTTAAAACCTAAGATTGAATTTTCAACAATTTATACTTGGAGTTAGATTTTTACCATATTTTTTTATTAAAACGTATTGGTGTGCTTAAAAATTAAATTCAAATGTTACTAAATATACATGTGATACCAAATTTCCTACATATGTATAAGTTATCCATGTATTTATCTGAGTTTAAAAAGTTAATAAATAATAATGGCAACCCCATCAGATAGTAACGAGGATAAATATAATACACGCATTGGCTAAGTATAACGTTTAATTTAATTTACAATGGATTCAATTCTATTAAAGTATCATTAAAATATAATATGCATTATTATCTTTGATCGGTATGCCAACGGTATATAGATCATATCTGATTCAAAACAAAAAAACGAAAAAAAACGAAACGTCGAATTTTTTATATATATTTGGCGCTAATATATTTAAATTACTGTGATAAAATTAGTACTTTATAATATTTTTTTAAAACTAAAATAATTAACTTGATTTATAAATTAATTTATAAAAATGTTCAAATAATTGTCGTATGAATAGTTGGGAAATTATAAAATTTAAGTGATGTTTAAAAAAATAAAATCGACCATATATACGTCGTATACATGAATGAAAAGACTAAAGTATTATGTTCTCTGCGTTAAGAGTAACGACCATTGTAATTCTACATAAAGAAACTTGTTAATCAGAATTCATTCGATTCACTAAGAACCTCTCCCAAAAGAACTGTATTATTTTGGATCTGTCGGAGGTTTATATGTGGTGCAAAAAAACTGAATACTTTTTTCATTCCACGACTTGTATTTCCCACAGCATTTATAACCTTGAACGAGCTTAAATATACAAAATGTAAATAAATCAGAATACAAACAAGATATATACTTTTATACATATACGTATACTAATATTAATCATGCGATTTTTATTACAAACACTTGTATTTAAATGTATGAAAGTAAATATATACTTACCAATGTTCACAAATTGCATTTAAGATAATATTATATCATGCACATCTTTAGTGTACTTGTTTATTATCATCTCGCTAGCTTCTATTGTAAATTTTATCGCTGAGCCATCATTACCCCCCGTGATGGTTTATATATTATATTTCTGTTATACTTTAAAAACAGTAGTTTAGTACATTTCACTAAATATTTTTCATGTTGTTTCGTATTTTATTTTTTTCTTGATTTCATATTTAAAAGTCACTACTCTAACGAGTGTATAGAACTTCATAATTGAAGAAAAAACAATCAGAAATAGCGTTAAAAGTCATTTTATTTTAGGAATAAAAGAAAATATACCGAAATAAAAACAAGTGAAATAAAAAAAATATATTTCTTTATTTTTACTAGAAGATTTTTTACCTCTTTGGATTAGTCTCGCACATGTTTTCCGTATTAGTCACAAAGGTTCAGCCGACAATTTCGGGTTACAATTAATCAATAGACAATCATTGTAATATTATATTATACATACATTAGCAGTCGTGTAACTAAAAAAATGTATGTTGTTACTCTTAATTTTATTACATTTTCTCCGAATACCATCCTAACCTATATATTAATATTAAATTTGTGATTTAAGCCGTTTAGGGTATCAATAATATTGTGCTTGTGAATATTTTACGGACAAAATGTCACTGAAAAGCAATTACTCAGTTTGAAATCGTGACTGCAATTATTACGGTAGTTGGGTATTCCTTTAGGAATAGGAAACTCACGTTCATTCACACGTTTTGTACATTATCTTCTAGTTAACTAGTTTATTGCAATCCAGTAGCCGTAATTTCTGAATCTGTCCGTCCCGCGACACATAATAAAAATCCAATCTCTACCCGTTGCGCATTAATTACCCTCCCATAATATATTCACCCATTAATTTGCAATCGACCGAGCATTTTCCGTCGTGTGTACGTGTGTTCACGACCATTGAACTCAAAAAATCTTGACATGTTTTAAGTAAATAACCAGTTTATACACACATACACATGCGCGTGTACACACACAACCATACGCGCGCTCAGTGACTTGTTACTTAACAGTGTTGCGATTACTAATGTGCAACTAGTAGCCGCATATGGTAAATTACGTTTTCGTGTACCCAAACGCCACCGTGGACCACCAAAATAGGAATGCATGCAATTTTTATAATGGTAAAGTTTTTCTCTTTTATTTCGTTAAATAAACTAACTTTATTTGTGATTATATATATATATATATATCGATGTTTTTTTATTATTATTATTATTAGTTATTACCTTTATTTTTTACAAAACGCCTTTAACCTCTTTAATCTTTCCGACAAATTCTTGGTCTTTGGAATTCCAACCGTACAAGGTTTTGTTGTAAACTCATAAGTCATAAAGAAAAAACACATTTTACTTACGTATTTCAAGGTATTGTTAAAAACATACTTGTACAATGTACATTATGCTATCAATGATCGTATAAAAATGAAGGATTCTCGGAAATATAATGATTTAAAAATATATTTGTTGTGAAGTATGTAAGGAATTTAGGTTAAGTTTTATAGAATGTTGGAACTAGAAAGCAGAAGTTTTATTTGTGTGCTTGCGTTTCTGTGATTTATTAACAAGCCGGTTCCACCCACCACTCTTCTACGGGGGAGAAAGCGAATTTCAAAATAAGAAAATGTGCAACAATAATTTAAAAGTTTTTAAAAGTTAGTAATAATTGATTCTAAACAAACAGCCAGACAGTTAAAATATATGAATTAAATCGCCGTTACTTTTCGACAAAGTGTGTATTTTTATTTGGAAATCTTGTTTGATAATTTTTATTTATTTATCCTATTGGTTACTAGTTATTTCTTATATTTTTTTTTAATCTACACCATATTTTAGAAAACGATTTTTAATAGTTTTTTATTCATTTTGTTTGAATTTTTCGTATTTTATCATTTTTGACCGCCATTATAAAATGTTGACATTTCAACCATCGGCTATAAATGACTTTCTTATTCGATATGACTTAGTGTCAATAATCTTAAATGAAGTAAATTATTTCATATTTGAAGTTTACTTTGTATGTCAAAAATATAATCGAATTAAAAAAAATAATAATCCTATTACTTACATTGTATATATACATTAAATTATACATTTCTTATTAAATCTTCATAGTTATGAGAGTTAAGCTACAATTTTTGTAAAGTTAACAGTCTACGTTATGATATTTTTTAAACTCATTGTACATATTTTTTTAATAAAATTTGAGTGAGGCGTGACGGACGATGGGGGATAACTGTCGGCTTAATATCAGAGTAGTAGCATGTTTGATCTAAATCTTAACCGTACCATCATGTCAATGTTATTATAGCTATATAAATTCCATTTGCATACTTAATAATACGCACTGCATTTTATACTATTATATTTATTTTTTAACTCTGGAATGTACTCGTATGTTTAAGGACTAGTATAATGCTACAATAAAAATGAAAGTACTTTCATGCATACATTTCATTAGCAATAACTATTGTCGAATCATTTTTATAAAAATATTATGTAAGATAAAATAATGTACATATTACTAAAAATCTCAAAAATATTATGTTTTAAATGTTGTACTCGTAAGATATTAATTTAGTATTATTTACTACGTATATCTTTTCTAAAAAATAAAAAAAGAATAAAATATTTGGCTAAATAATGAACAGATACTTTTTATAATTATATAATAATAATAAATAAAACTTATAAAGAATATGAAAATTATTTTAAACAAATAAATTATTGTTAATTAATTTAATTAATTTGAAACTAAATGTATATTTAAATTACAACCTTTTGATATTTGATTTTTAACATTCTTAAAATATTTACAAATTTCATGTATTTACTTGGAATTTATACCGTCAAAAAAATTCGAAACGAATTTTGCTCGTATACTTTACATATATCTTTAATTATTGTTTAGGGGAAATAATTCTTAGGATACTTTCGTCACAAAAATTAATCGTTCACAGAAAATATAATTTATTTTTATTTCGTCTTGAGTATTTAACAAAGAACCCCTCTTATATACACGCATAATACATTCATACATTATACGTATATCGGGTTTAAAATGTTTGAATTGGTTGAGATCTTTGAACCTGGCGAAAAATCAGTTTGGCCTTTAGGCACCTGCATTCTTAGAGTCGACTCTCTTGTGTTTGGTTCTCATTAGACTGGATTGCCTCCGGTGGCATATACTCATATATATGAGTGGCTCTGCCACGATCGCCGTAGTCACGACAACTAGCGAGGAAAAAAGAAGAAAACCCGTTCTCAATAATTTTTACTAAACAATCAATCTCAATTTTACCATCTACCACGTTTTTCATATAGTTTTTATTGTATGCAAAATTTGTTCCACTTTTTGCCGATACCCACCCACAAGCTTAGTAATATTGACCGTAGGTGTGTTACAAACTTGTATATCTGTTATCTAAGCTATTCCTATTTCAAATCTTTTTGATGTTTATTAGAAACAATAGAAAGCAAACATCACATGACGATCAGTAGCCACCACCGACACCAATAATACTGTAGATCTATGGATAAAGCAAAAAACCATTATTATAACTACCAAAAATATATTTGTATTTATGCTTATTTGTAAGAGTTATTTTGGGACGACGATAGTTATTTTGTTTCATTTAATATTCCACAAATGAAATTTAACTATTGAATGTCTAGTTAAAAATATTTTAGAATTTAAATAATGTATTTCTTTTCATTTATGATTCATTCATTTTTTTTGTCTTGAACAAATAATAAATATAAAGATTTAAAATATAAATACATATATGAAGGTTGTATGGGAATATAAATAAAAATTATTATTTTGTTATATTATTAGTCTAATACGAGTAATAGTCTAATATAAGTCTCGTACACTATTATTACATTAGAAGCAAAGTCGATTGATTTTTAGTAAAGCGCATAGTCTATTGTGTTGGTAAAACAGTTTTTCTTCTTTTGTTAATTTATTTTCTATTAATAATTCTTAATTACAATGTAAAAGTTTTATTTCCATATAAAAAATTCGATAGAGTATTGGTACTTTAGCCAAAGTGTATCTATCATTTTTCTAAGTATAGGGAAAAGCTGAAAATATCTTGAAAATAACGTTAAATTTCGTCTTGCAACTATTTATAATTTTATTAATAAATGTCATGGCTAACTCATAAGCTATTTTGTCTAGTGACTAGTATTTTACTGAAACGAAATTCAAGAATTCCGACTTTTTAACACTAGATAAATATAATTGCTGCTTAGTTAGTTAGACTTGCTGTTTGTGAAAATAAACATAAACGGTTTTAAGACGAAACGTAATATATACTTTTCAAACTTCAAAAATAAGTTTTTCCTAAGAATCGCGAAAACGGGTTAATTTAAATATAAAATTATGATGCATAACATTTACTACCTAAAAAAGCCGAAATCGATGATTGTGACTAACATTTTTTTTCCCCCTCAGACGAACGTTGAAAGCGAAGAATGACGCATGCGGGCCGTTTGTCGCCGGTGATATGCCCGCTAGCAAAGCTGGGACGGTCGTCTCCCGGCTCTCTGGAGTTCACGCCGTCCGTGAGGAACGGACCGCCGTACCACCCGTACACGGTGCTTGAAGCCGAGACCAGCTTCACGTACAGCCCGACGTTGCGGTGCAGTTCGCCGTGCTTGGACCAAGGATACCATACACTGGTGACCGGCAGTGGCGGCGGCGGCGGTGGAGGAGGCGGAGGCGGCTGTGCCAATCTGCCACTGCACTCGACGGCCACCAACAAGCACCGGCGCTCGCAATCGCGAACGGTCGTCGGTTCGAATTTCGACCGGCTCCGAGATGAACTGGTGCTCAAGATATTTTCGTACCTCAACAGCGCGGACCTTTGCGTGTGCGCGGCCGTGTGTCACCGGTGGGAGAACCTCGCGTGGGAGCCCGTACTGTGGAGGACGATCGCGCTGTGCGGCGAGAACACCTGCGGCGACAAGGCGGTCAGGTGCGTGCTGCGCCGGCTGTGCGGCCGCACCAGGACGGGCGCGTGTCCGCAAGTGCAAAGGCTGTTCCTCAGCGACGGCACGAAGATATCCGACAAGGGCCTGACGGCGTTGGCCCGACGGTGCCCCGAGCTCACGCACGTCCAGCTCCACGGCAGTCCGAACATCACCAACGCGGCCATATCCGAGTTGGTGGCTCGTTGCCACAACCTACAGCACCTCGACGTCACCGGTAAGTGGCCGCCGCCGCCGCCGGTAGTTTATGATTTTCAAATTTTCTCTTATTTTTTTTCTCTCTCTAAAACTTGATTTTTTTCCCCCCTCGAAAATAGGTATTTATTAAACGCTCGATTAACTTAATAATATATACTACATGCTCTATACACTCTCTTAATGCATAACATTATGAGTGGAAAAAAAGAAATTGATATTTGATAAAAATTGAATGTTTGGTTGAAAACTTCATGTTTAAAATATCAATAAATGTTTTTAATTTATTATTTGAAAATGTTAATACATTTGAAATATTTAAATATATTAGGTATGTGCTTAACATTGAGTGGAAAAATGTTATATAGTTTCTAATTAGACTGTTTATTCTTGAATTATACTTAACACAGTAAATATTCATGAAACAGTTTTTTTTTTTTTTTTTAATGATAACCTTTAAATTTGTTTAATTATAGCCAGCTAATATATAGTAAAATAAATCTAAATATTCAATGTTTTATAAACTGTACAAATATAAAGTAAAGTTGTTTACAGTATAAGTATGCTATTATACGTTATATAAGTATCTAACATGTAGGAATAGCCAGTACCTATAATCGTATTAAATATTTCACTTAAACAATTTCTAAGTTTTGGATACCAATTTCTAAACATAATTGTTTCTATGATATTTATATTATGTAGTCATGTAGATAGAGTGACGTGGCGATGAAGTTTTCTAGGGACCATGGCTCAAGGTATTTTAGGGTGGTGGTGGGGTCGTAGGTTTTTAACGGTAATAATATGAAATATTATCAAGCGAATTGCATTCCGAGTACATAATCATGTATTGATGTAGATCGTATTATTATTGGGAAAAAAAAAAAATGATAGTTGGCCCCATCAATTAAAATAGTTCGCCACGCCACTGTGTAGATACCTATTAAAGTATTGAATACCTACTGATAATAATTATCCAATTTATGTTTTATAGTTTCTCTGATGTTGTATTATCATAATATATACGTACATATCATTAAAATATAAAATAGTCGGAGACTTGGAACATTAATTGTACAACAATTAATAACATAACTTTGTGCAAAATATTTTACAAACCGTCATTTTGGTAATTAAACTTGAGAATATAATAAACACATTGGGCATTGACAAATGATTATAATTTATTATTTAATACGGCACTGCTGATCGCGGTCAAGGTCTCAGACGTGCGGACAGCTAAACACACACATCACACACACACACACCCGCGCTCGATCGTATGTACGAGACACTAACAATATATTACTTACCGGCTATATATTATTCTTTGCGGTTCGATTTCGAAGAAAGCCTTACATACACGTTAGTAATTTATACATACCTATTTGTATATATGAGAGTGTGCGTTATATTATGTGTATAAGTATTAGGTACTGGATACCGGTATCTAAAAAACGAGAAAAATGTCTATCGCCGCATTAGGAGACTTTTTTTTTTTATTATTCTTCTTTCTTTTCCGCGCGTATATTGTACAGTGGTACACATATCCGAGATCGTGTAGGCTCTAAAGTGAACGCTCGCACTTGGAATTTACGATCAATTCATATAGTACAAATATGTGTATCGACGCGATCCATTGAAGTCGTTTAGAATTATTTACGGTACCGATAATGTAGTTTGGAAAAACTAAATAATTTTAACTAATTTACGCGTAATATCGTGTACAATTCTTTTGTATTTTGATATTAATCACATAATATAATATACGTACACCGCTAAATGTTCCTTAGGAATTTAGTAGTTTACAATAATTATGAGAACATAATATAGCGTAGTCATGTAGGTTATGTATTTTATTTCTATTAAAGTAATATATCTATTATTCATACGAAGCGTGTTATGATTTCGTAGACAACAGCATCGTGAATTTAATAAAACCAACGTTTACATAAATAATATTGTAATGTATTATTATATAAGTACATCGTTCTAACAATAACTTCGAAAAGAAAATCTCAATCTCTATACAAATTTATAAAAATACATTTCATACATACGTAGCATTTATCATGATATACAAAATATAATACCTAATAATAAGTGTTATTTCTTTTTTGTGTGTGTGTGTGTGTGTGTGAACTATGCTTAACGCGATACTATCTTCGAGATATTTTTCTTTTTGAAATTTCAAGAAATCGAAATGTTTGACTAATCATAGTCTATAAGTAATGCAAATTATACTGTAGGCAACAGTGGTAGTAACGACCCGTTAGAATAATGCTGTGTTTCCGTCGTGGCCGCACTCACTCATACATTATGCGAATAAATATTAAATGGGCGTAGTGGTTCTAGTTATTTTGAGTATATCTCTGAGAATATTATCTAGAGGGCTATCCGTCGTGTCTATCTCTGAATATTATGCAAATATCGTTTTTCGCAAATTGTTATTTATTTACATTACACTCGGTACTTTTGGACCGCCTACGCAAGCATCTAATTTTACGAAAAAAATCGTACAACATTCAAAACGATTGTTTACGTATAAACTAAAAGTAAAAAAAAAAAAAATTAAAAAATATAACATGTGTACACCTACCTTTATTAAAGTGGATATTATATTAAATATTAGATACCTATACGAACAATTATTTTTTGAACATTTTTAAACTACAGTTTCTCATATTTCGATTCTGTTTTATTGTAAACATCATTTTATCCTTCTAGATAATCTTATTTTGTTAATTATAGGTACTTGCTATCAACTATTGAATATGTTTTATTTTAAAACTTAAAATCTAGATGCTTCTAATATATAATTTAATATTATTAAAATAATTACATACTTAAATAAATACTAAACATCTAAATATTGGTCATGAATTACAGTAGTTCGATATTATTTATTATTATAATTATTTGTATAAAATATAATTCGCTGACTTGTCTTAATTTTTATCCCAATTTTTAAATTAGTTATTCGTTTAAATGCATATTTGAACCGACTATTATAAATAGTTATAAGTTATAACGAAGAAATAAGGAATTACAGTCAATCTAATTATCTCTAATTGTATCGCAATAATCATAAACTTTTAATGAAATGAAGGTTATTTGATTTTATCCTTGTTTTATAATATTGTTGTTGTCACTTTAGCATGTGTTTGAGTTAAAATTTGATAAATCATTATTTCAACTAAAAATTTGAAATATCTAATGATATTGTTCTTACTTCATTCTTCAAATATTAATTGATAAAATTAAACAATGTACTATTTGGTCATTTAATATTTTATAATAACTAATAAAAGTCAAACAACTTGAAAAAATAGATGCATATTAACACTAGGATTCTGTGATCCAACGATTATAATATTATGCTACTACCCAAGTTTTAACTATCTTGTAAAAATATATTTATAATTTAAATCTATTTTACTTGGTAAAATTCCAATTAAATTAAGTACACAATAAACATAATACCTAAATCTTAATCTGTTAATAATATTATACCTAGTGACACCATCATTGTTAACAATTTCGACAGTACGAATAGGTAAATTTGCCTAAATGTCAAAAATTTTATGTACGATAACATCTTCTAATAATATGATGTAATTTTAAAATATTAGCTATAAACGTGTATGCTTCATAATAATTTAAGATGTATAATTAATTTCATTAACTTTGAAATTTATGTATTTTTTTAGGTTGTGTTAAGGTGAGTTCTGTCGGGGTGTACGGTCGCCCAGAGCCATCTTTGAGACTGTGCCTACAATATTTGGATCTGACTGACTGTCAGCTCGTAGACGATGCAAACTTGTGTGTGATAGTTAGTAATTGTCCGCAACTAGCCTACTTGTACCTGCGGCGATGCACAAAAGTTACAGGTAATGATTCAATATATATATTATATTGATTCAATCAGTCAAAATGATTTGCAATAACACGCGCCATAAACCATTTCCTAATCACGTAGAACTTGCTACTTAGATTATTTCGTATTTGCTTCAGGTTACCGCAGGGCTAAAGTAATATATTTTACTTTTTACCGTACTAGATAAATATTTAAAAAATAGAAAATAAATAAACAAAGTAATTATATTAATATTTAATGGTTAATACTCATAGATAAATATTATTGATCCCCCCCAGATATTTAAAAAGATAAATAATCAATTAAATCTGAAAATAAATATACCTATACTCGTATATTATATATTGTAGACAAACAGCGTTCGCGTTTCGATTCGCAGTGTTTCAGAAACGCAAAAATGCGCGAAGAAAACGCTACGTGTGTTCATATAATATAATTATTCATCACTGAGTTAAATTTTGGATAAGAATATCAATGGTATAAATACTAAAAATAATCCCAACGATTCGGGCATTTGATGATGGGGGGGCTGAGCTCCTGTACCCCTCCCCCCTTGACTACGACCATGATAAATAGGTACATTCATTTAATTGTACTGCAATGACTCAAATAATTTTCCAAAAGTGTTAGATGTTTAATATTGTTATACATTTAATAATCCCAGCTCCAGTTATTTAATCAATTCCTACATGCATTAATATGACGTGTACTTATACTTTAAATATTTTGACGGTTTTTCAGAATTTCCGGTTACAATTATTATATTAAACTAATGTGTAATATATTTATATTATTATATTATTGTTTGAAAAAAAAAATATAAAAAAAACAGAATTCAATATGAGTTATTTGCATTACGCGCATACTGTTGTTGATAAATACCCCACAAATTAGAATTCTCAAGCTGTTAATCCGGTTTAATTCATTAAAACTCTTACTCACAATTACAATGCACATAATATAGCAATATATTATATTGCATAGGTTAAAATTTTATTACGTCTCTACACTCTAAAATAAAAATAAATCTATGCAAATGACATATACTAACGTTTCACACATAACGTATGTTACGAATATAATTATACGTTAGTCTTTACTTTTACAGTTTTGTGAAATCTTCAACTATCCGATTTCTTGAGACTTTTATTTATTTGTCTGAATAAAATTGTAGATAATTTTTGTTGCTCGGACAAGATAGTTGTTGTTATTGTGAATCGTCAGTACTTTTAGACGATAATTATTATGTTTATCACATTCAACGATCATCCAGTGTTTCTCAGTCTCGAGAACCATGCATGGATCACGGCAAATTTAAATGGGTCGTTAAATAGGAATAATTTTCAAGATTTGTTAAATTGAAGTTATTTTTAAGTTAGTTACAAAACTAATAACAATATGATAAAAATATTTTGAGAATACTATTTAGTTAGAGTGGTACATGGGTTTATTTTTAAAAGTCAACACATACCTGTTAATTAGAAATTTAAATTTTTGTTTACAAAAGAATCAAAATCTTCACATTTGTCCTAGTTTTAATTAAATCGCATTTCTATACTTGCATGTTACTTTATCGAGCAAAAAGTGGTTTGTAGTAGTTAAGGAGGACGCAAAACATAGTAATTTAAAACACAATAAATAGGGTCGCATTGTGCCAACGGAGTGTGAGAAACACTAGTTTACGGCACGCCAAATATACACATGTCTACACTTGGTATCCAGAGTGCGGAGTTTCACTTAAATGGTTAGGTTAGGTTAAAGAAAAAAGGTTTTTGTTTACCCGCGTCTAAAATTTCTACGAGTCGGCCAATTTTTGAAGTAGATAAAAAAATTTCTATCCAAATCCGGCGCTAAACGGGCGTAGCGATAAAATATCTGTGACCTGTACGCAGGTTAAGGCAAACTCAATTATTACGAACAATATAATATGTAAGTGCGCGTTAACTTCGCGGCGACTGCCGCTCCCGAAAACGTCGTTTTTCTCTCATGTCCGGACTAAATCGCGCGTTGTATTTATTTTTATTTATCAATTAATTAATTTATTTGTTTTTCCCCCCACGTAGACGCCGGTATTAAATTCGTGCCGAGTTTCTGTTCGGCGCTGAAAGAACTGAGCGTGTCGGACTGCCATCAGGTGACCGATTTCGGTCTGTACGAGTTGGCCAAGCTGGGAGCGTTGCTGCGGTACCTGTCGGTGGCCAAATGCGACCAGGTGAGCGACGCCGGGCTGAAGGTGATCGCGCGCAGGTGTTACAAGCTGCGGTACCTGAACGTGCGCGGCTGCGAGGCGGTCAGCGACGACGCCATCACCGTGCTGGCGCGGTCGTGCGCCCGGCTCCGGGCGCTCGACATCGGCAAGTGCGACGTGAGCGACGCGGGGCTCCGGGCGCTCGCCGAGAGCTGTCCCAACCTGAAAAAGCTCAGCCTCCGCAATTGCGACCTGGTTACCGACCGCGGCATCCAGCTGATCGCGTACTACTGCAGGGGCCTGCAGCAGCTCAACATACAAGACTGTCAGATATCCGCGGACGGGTACAAAGCCGTGAAGAAATACTGCAAGCGGTGCATCATCGAACACACCAACCCGGGTTTCTTCTGAACGGCAGTCAGTGCCACGGCGGCGTTGTCGGTCGTGCTCGGCAGGGGCGCCATAGCATCCGGGGTCGAAATCCCTCACTCCCCAAGACTATTAACAAAAGAAAACAGGCCACCGCGTACGATACCGATTATTATTATATTATAATTTATGTTTGTATATTACCGTAAGAGTAAAAAGAGAATCGGGAATAAAAAATATAACGGAATATACCGACCACGAACGAATTCTCGAAAAAAAAAAAAAAAAAAAAAACACCCCGCCGTATAAAAATACGGTCTATTATACGAACCGAATTATACCAAAACTTTTGACGTCGTTGTCGTCATCGATACTTAAACGATTGCCATTTTAACACTGCCATTACTATTGTGTATTCATAATGTTGTACGGAAGCTAAAATCTAAAGTCTGTCAGTGTTTTTATTTTTTTTTTTTACTAAGACTGGAATTTTTTATTTTTTTTTTATTTTCGTATTAATATTGCAAAACGTTTCACGTCTGTTCGCGATTCGACAGAAGTTTAATAAATACGTATTATAGTTTTTTTTTAATTTTATTAAACCAGCAATGGTGTTCAAAGACATTAATCTATATAGTAAAATGTCCACACGTTTTGTGTCCATCAGTTTTAAAACTTTATCCCGTTCATTTCATAATAATATCGATTAGTATTATATCTATAAACATGTGCCCCCGCACGTGAATATTAAAGACTTGTATTTGACTGCTTGTATACAATAATATATAATATTATATATTTTATTATTTTCAGACATAATTCGGTGATTTAAATTAACAAAATATGGTGTCTTTGATAAAATAAATATTTATCTTATTTTTGGCATTGAATATTAGTTTACAATATCATTGACGTGTACTGAAAGTTTTAACTTGCAGGGTATGAAACTACTTATAGGAATTATTTTAACAAAAATATAATACGGACAATAACCATTTTTATCTATTTATAAAACACCAAATCTGTTTTAAAAACCATTTTTTTATAAGCAATTAAAATATATCAAGTATACGTATTCTTTTTTTGTCTTTCCTAAGTGGATTATTAAATAATTCTTAAAGACCCATTATTTTATTTACATTGTAATCTGTAGTCGACCCATACTACAAACAATATTAAAACAATATTTTAAACAATATTATAACGAACAATTTATTTTTAAATCATATACAATTTTCAAATGTAAATATTATTGTTTATTTTTCTATACTTGCGAGAAAAATTAAAAAATAAAAAAGTTTAAATTATTTAAGATATTCTATGTTACCAGAGAAAATTATAAATAAAAAACTCTTATTATTGACTCGAGAATTTTTTTAAATTATATTAAGTGACTATATTTTTATTTTATGTTAATAATTGTAACATAATTTGATATTATAAAGTTATATCGAATGATAATTAAGATACCATCTAATATCTTTCTAAACTATTCGTGTTTTGTACTTTGACTTTTGAAAACCCCATAATTTATTAATTTACCAGTACTTTTATGTTACTGGTGTAGTGCTGTTACAGTATTATTTCAAAAGACCAATATAATATTTACAATACCTACTTTTTTAAATTTTATTAAACTTCTGCATTTATTTATAAGTCTGATCAAACCCCATTTAAAACTTTTATATAGTTTATATAATGTTTTCTGGTTTATATAATTTAAATTATTATGTTGTAAATGTTATAATGCGAAATTCAGTATTCATTTTAAATTTAAAATTAGAATTAGTTTTTATAAATAAATGTATAAAAATTGAGTGTAAAAAAACTGTTACTAGATATACATTTTAAATGTCTGTAAATTTATAATAACAAAGTTTCAACTGTTATTGTTTTAATTTGATTATTATTATTTTATATTTATAACAATCATAATTCACAGATTGAAGACTGCAGAAGAAGAAGAATTCATAGGTACTCGTTACTATCGTTATAAAAATGAGTTACAGTCAAAATTGTGATGTGAATAGTAGTTCATAATTGTATATAATTGAACCTCAATAGTTCAGACAGTACATTAACCCATATGGCTTTTAAAATGGAAATGCGACTGGCTCACAAGGTATATTGAATCGACTGGAAGAGTCCTGGTCATATAGGCATTTTCCAATGTCCTAGATGTGTTGTTTTGTCCTCGGAGGGAGAAATTTAATTTCAATTTGAATGAACGGGTTCGTATGAATGAAAATACAATACAAAGCCGGATGACGTGCAAAACGAATTTTAGATTAAGATTGATGCGAATTATAAGATAAAATTAACGACCCGATTGAAAGATTTGTGTTTAAGTAGAAATTACATTAATTTATGAGCAGGTGCTTGAAATAACAATTTATTATGTTAAAGCAAAATAAGAATATTTATTTGTTTTAAATCGTTAATTGAAACGCACGTTAGGTCTTCGTCAATGTCTTTTCGCATTGCCCTAGGAAGGGTTTGTGTATCACTACATCTACTTGCTCTTTGAGAGAATTGTTGACATGTGTGGGAATTCTCCTCCCAGCGGAGAGGGTCCCGATGGGGATGGGGAGTGTATAAACAGCACGATGGCATGGGAAGCCGGGGATTGACCACGAGAATTATTTGCACTGTATGGGGAATCAAACAAAAGACCACATGCGTCGTGGTCAGTTGTGTGACCACCACTGCACCACACCGTCCACATGATAAAAATAAGAATTAAACAATTAATGTTTAAAAAAAAAAAAAAAATGGTAATAACGTTTCGACTTATTAGTCAATGAATATTTGAAACTTAAATTAAAACAAAAAAATATCATTCAATGTATCCCGGTTGGTAATCTCAAAATGTTGCAACATCAAGTCAAGAAGTGCTCAGCAGTAAAAAAATACCAAAAATTAAAATAATGATAAATCATTAAATTTTTTTTTTTTTTCAAAAAATAAAGTCCATCAAAACAACAATTTATGTTATAAAACTTTATTTAAAAAATTTAACCAAACGTTAACGTTTTTTATAAATACAAGGTTTTAATTCTAATATTGGCAATTTCTTCTTTATTGCCGTCTTGCTTATATCTTGGGTTTTCTTAAAGTCCATAAAAACAAACATATCAATCGCCTGATCTACTTTTATATTTTCAAATCCATACTTTGTCAAATAATCAACAAACATGTTGATATTATCAAATCGACTTTCAACTTCAGCTATTTTCATTGAGCCTCTAAAAATAAACAATATTAATAATTAATAAAAATTTGCACGTTACTTTTGTAAGTCTAGACTTAATTTTTTTCACATGATCAATAAATTTGTATAAAAATAAATTATTTAGTATTCTAACACATTTTAAATGAATTGGATATCTAGTTCTGAATATATTAATGTTATAATTTAAATTATTACCCAGTCTTCAAAACTCTATTAGCTTCTTTGATAAACGATTGCAAATTAGTACCCATCAGAGAGAGACAAAAAACAGCAATGTCAACAGACCCATTGGCCAAGCTAGTGTGAGCCATATCACCAGCAGTTACATGATGATTGACAGCAACCAAATCAAACGAATGTACTTTAATTTCAGGAAATGCTCGAGCAAGTTTGGCATCACCACAGCCAAAATCTGCAATTACAACTGGAGATGCAACCTTGGACTTTTTCAACCTTAAATATTAAAAAAAACAAACAAATTATATAATTGATCGAAATCGATATAATTTTATAAAAATAGACAAAACTTACATTGGAGTAATTTGTTTTATGATAACATCTAAAGGTTTGACTGGCCATTGCACTACTTGCTGCATATAACCATTATGATAAGCTTTAAATGCATCAGGATCTTTTTTGAAAAATTGTAAAGCGTCTTGACTGGTAGATGAATAAAATTGTTCATTTAAATACCTGTTATACAATATTTTATTTGTTAATATATTGTAAATGAAAAGTTATTAACAAATCATCTAAATAGATTTTAAAACTTAAATACTGTAAATTATCAACATACCTAAATCTTGCTCCTTTAAGTTTATCTTTCATTCTTTTAATAAAAGATACTGGTGCTTTATCTCCATCGGCCTTTTTTTGTTGCTTATAAAAAGTAGTATTAGAACTTTCCGGTGCCCCTTTAAAACTAATATTTGTCAATTTGTCTAAACTATCATTTTTACTTGATTTTGTTGATTCTACATTGGTTTTAGGCTTTTTTTTATCATTTTTGAGACCAACTTCAATCAAAGCTTTTTTTGAAATCTTTTTCTTTTTACCTTTCTTATCTGTCAATCTATTAATTTTGTTTCTCTTAATTTTATGCGTTTTATTGATGGTAGAAATAGCTTTAGCAACATTCTTTTTATTCTTAGCTTTCATTGTTTAATATTATGTTATTAACAAGTTTGACTATCTCCACTTTGCTGTATATCTAATTGCTGTTGTGCAATATCAGAGAGAGCTGCTTGTATCTGTTCAAGAAGAAGTTCACCTTTTCGAACTACTTCTTCTAAGCGTTCTGCAGCCAACTGATTTTCTTGTTCTAATTTTCTCAGACCTGCGACCTATAAAAAGTAAAATATTTTATAAATAAAACTATGAATAATCGTATGTTTTTTATAATGTGGTATACGTATATAAATACTTGTAAGTCTGTAGAAGTGTCGTCGTTTGGCAATGATTCAATCAAAGCATCAATATCTTTAGCACACCGTGTGATGAGAGAAGAAAATAAACTAGTATAATCTAAAACAATATCCCACATTTGATTTTGTTTTTAATATTTAACAAGGATTCAAAACACAAATACCTTCTTGTTGCTGTGGAGTTTGTGAACCGTTTCTGTCAAAGTTGGAGAATTTAGATGGCAAAGCACACTGTTGCAAAATCCCGATACTATTGCAGAAGTTGTCTGCTTGCTATAAAATTAAAGTGACTATTAGCTATATATTTTCGATATTTGAGCAAAGAATGTTTTGTCGGTCTATCAGAATCAATTTATTTGAAATAAACATACATATTTGTATGCACTTGTGTATTTTTATTAATTTATAAACTACATTTAATACGAATATTTTTGCACTATACAATTATTGTTTATAGATTATTTATATAATAATAGATATAGTACACAAGTCTTTATATTATATTGGAGCGTAAATCTTCAAATTATAAATTTAGAAACACGTTGCGAATTAACAATTTCCGACCATTCGAAACGAAAATCGGAATTCAACTAATTAAAAAATTTAATGCGTGTCTTGTCGCGTCGTACGGGTGTGCATCGCGCTTTATACGTAAGAAAATATTATTAGTGCTTGATAACGCCTCTCTAGTTCACGTTTATACATTTTTTTCCAGGAGGTTAATACATTTATTTCCATCATCATCGGCGATTTTGTTCATAATATGTACCTGGTTAACGATGTCTTGGAGCTGAGTCAAACGATCGGCCATTTAGACTAATTGCCGTCAGATGACATCGAGATCACACGGAAAGAGGATCGCGCGAAGAACGCCAAGTGAAGCTATATTGTGCCGCGACACACGCCGGTGAGAGCAAAAAATGATTTAAACTCTTTTTTTTTTTTGAACCAACTTTAATTTCGAAGACCGGACCGACACGCCACCTCGAGTTTTGTTGTCATCGCGCACGATACACAATACAGAGGAGATAAGTGTGGTGATACACAAGCACGCGAGCCGCCGCGGCAACGTGATAACGCATCATCGCGGTCGAACAGTGCAAAGAGGTTCGACGCTGAGTCATGTGTTTTTCAACCGTCTACGAGCAACGATCCATGCGGCGCGGCTTTCCGAAAAACGCCGATAGCACACGATGAGGTACGTTTTTTACGTATATTTTTTTTTATTTTTTTTTTCTCCTTCATCCCTCCGTCTCACTCGGTCACTCGCACATACTGACACGCTCTCTCGCGCACACTTCCCCGCCGACAAGCTCGACATCTTGCTCTCTCTCTCTCTCTCTCTCTCCGTCTCATTCTCTCACTCTCTTTCGCTCGCTCTCCGTCGTCGCGCCGCTCGTCGTCTCGTCGCTTAACCATTTTTCTACGCGAAATTACGATAACGTCCCGTACCGTTTTTTTTTTTTTCCGTCGTTAATCGCGCCTGACAGTCGATGTAGGCGTTTTTTTCATGTCCATCCGATCGCCCGCTGACAACACAGACCACAACGACACCGTCGCCGTCGCCTTCACATCCGCCGCCGCCGCCGCAGCAGCAGCCGCCGCAGCCGCCGCCGCCGCCGCAGCCGTCGTGACAAGCCGAACGCGCCCCCTAAACTTCCGCGTTGGATACTGACGGCTCGAAGCGAACGCGGTCACCGAGGTATTTACCACCGCGCGGCGGCATCCGGCACGAGGACAGGTAAGAGACCGCGCCGTTTCGGCGAAAACGTGTGTTGCCCACCTCTCCGCGTTCGGCCGCGTAGAACCCATTGCGTCCGCCGTCCTCTCGTTATCACCGGAACGCCGGGACACACACGCGCGCCGCCCGGTATCATCGCGGCCGCGTCCGCAGTCGGTCCGCGGCGATCGGCGCCCGACGGCCGGCCGCGTGCGACCCGACGCCGACCCGTCGCTCGTGGATTTTCACCCGGCGGCGCCTACCGACCCTTATAACGCTTGTCGCGGTTTTCTTTCCATCCTTCCGGGACAGACGTCCGTCAAACCCGCCGACGTCGGCTTTCCCGTTGCTCCGATCGTTATTTTCCGTTTCAGACTTCCGCAAAATCATGCCTTTAAACCTAGGAGGTGCTCGCGACCCTTTTAAAACGAAAAATCCTTCGAGTCCTTTTGACAAATCGTCGAACTACCCGAAAACAAATAAAACCGCCGTTTCGTGTTCGAGCTTTGAGGTTCGTTTGTTTTGATTTCGTTTTCGTTTTTTCCAACAGGACTTACTCACGTACCAGGCAAGACAAATCACAGAAAAACAAAAGGGACTATGGAGAAAGGCGACAAGAAAAACAATGACTGTTATTTTTATTACTATTCAACGTGCATGAAGGTTAGTTGGTTTGTTTGGTTTGAAACTCAATCTGTTATTTTTTATTCATTTCTCTCTCGCCACCTTACCATATTTTTCACCCCTTGATTTCAGTAAGTTTTTTAATACGATCAAGTATCTACAATCGTTTTTTTTATCTAATATTTTGGAACAAAAATATTAATGTACCATCAATATCATTTACTATTGTGGTTTTTTATTTTATATGATTTGTACCTACCTATAACTTTAATTTTTTTTATTCATCAAATGTTATAGGGAGACAAATGTCCATTCCGCCATGAACCACAAGCATTAGGATGTGAAATGGTATGCAGTTTTTGGCAAAATGGAAAGTGTGAAAATGATCATTGTACATTACGTCATATGGAATTAAAGGTAACTTTATTGTATTATGATAGTTGTTCACAAAGCCTATAATATTTACTAATTTATAGTTGGTACATTTGTTTTATTAATGCAGTTTTATTGCATTTATTTTTGTTTTTTTTCTAATAAAGTAAAACTATATTTTGTAATTTGTATTCATAACTATTTAATGTTATCGCTTGTTAGTTCTTATATATTTTATCAATAAATATTCATTTAAGTTTATTTTTGTTACAGAAAAACAGGAAAGCAATACCATGCTATTGGGAAAAACAACCTACTGGATGTCGTAAACCGTACTGTGCATTTTTACACACCAAACCTCGTGATCCATCTCAAGATGCAGGTATGTCAGAGTATTTCTGATAATTTTTTATTAAACAAGTTAATTGAAAAAACGATTCTGAGTGAAAAAGTGGGATGAATCAGCCACAAAAAGTTTTTAGATTTTCTTGTTTTTACAGAATGTCATCTAAAATGTTTGTACTTATTTTGAAAACTGTTAAGGGAAATATTAAAATTTACCTTCCAAAGCACCAATGAGACTAAATTTGCTATTTAAAATTGTCCCTAAAGTTAATGATAGGATAAAGTCTTCAAGTGCAGAATGTAATGAGAGACAGTAAAATAAAAAAAAAAATATACCGTTGTAAAACCACTCCTCGTTTCACTGAGAATCTAAAACGTCAAGATTTTAAATTTTTTTGTGGTCTTTAATACTAACTCTTCAATATAATATTTAAAATGTTTATTTATTTTTGTTTATTAGGAGCTATTGCTATGGCAGCTAATACTATGGCAATTGAAAATAGCTTTCGTATGAATCCAATGGCTGGTGTTGCACTTACTGCTGGTCCTGAAGCTGCAATGAGACAACGTTATGACCAGCCACTAAGAATGAATTGACAACCAATGAACGCAAGCTCGGCATCTACTGTATATGGCAGTTCTGTCGTCACACTGCCATACGTATTCAATAATAATCAATCCACTGCTGCCATGTTTCTTGATCATTGCAACTTTAACGCGTTCATGTAAAATTTAACATTAATAATGAGAAATGTTAAAAAAAAAAAAAAAACAGTTTTCCTAGGAATCTCCATAATGTTTTATGACAGAACTGTTTCATTCTTAAACAATTGCAATATTCAACAACTTATGGCCGAAGCTTGTTTATTTATTTTTGTTTTACTTTATGAGTATTTTATTACTATTATTATTATTATTATCATTATTATTATTACAAAATACTGTTATTATTATTTTTTTTTTTTTTTTTTTTAATAATTTTTAAATTCTGGACTTGTTTAATGGACATCAATGTTTTTGTCTGCACTGTAGTTCATAAAAAACGTGTGTTGCATAATTCCACGTTTATTCAGCTCAATTTCTATTTATCTGTTTATATTCTAAATGCTTTGGAAAAAAGTTATGAACTAATGCTTTTTTTTTTTTTTTTGTTTTGATCTTAATATTTATATTAACAACTATTTATAATTAGACAATTCTAGTTTTTGTTTTGTTTGAAAAATTATTATCTAAATAGTATAAAATGTGCAAACTAAATTTATATACATAATACATATATTATTATGACATAAAGAATTAGACGTGTCTAGTCTATGCACACTAAAATATTATGAAACTGAACATAATAAAAGAAGAAAAAAAAAAACAATTACCAGTAATATAAGTTGTTATTAAATAGTTTAGTTTATGTTATTTATTTAAAACTTTTTTCATTTATGTTCACTGTTCTTGAGATAACATAGTACATCCAGTATCATCTGTGAAAAACGTGTGAATTTTTTTGCTCAGTTCTGGTCCAATTCGACGAATGGAAGCTAATGGACCGAATCCACGACGGACCTAAAATTTGTGATTATTTTTTATTCTGATTACTAATTATTTTAGTGCAAATATAACTATTATGCTATTTTATGAACTCACAGGAATATCCTGTAGCAGTGTTTCTCCTTCTAATCTTGAACTGCATTTGTCATATGCCTAGATTAAAAATTCTGTATTATTTATAGTAAACATTAAATACTAAAAAAATAAGTAATTACCAAGTGCATTAAAAAATTAAATAAACATAAATTTGAGTAACACCAATACAATTTTTCTTCTTACTTCTAATAAATTAATAGGCGATTTGTACACCGATGCAATCGCTTCGCTAGCCTCAAGAGTGCATAGTGGAAACTGTGATAGCATTTGTCTCCACAGTTGAGTTAAACCTGTGCCATTTTTATCAATTGTAACACAATTCTTTGTGTGGCCAGACGCATACCAATCGCATCCATCTTGTTCCTCTTTATATTTATTCAATCTAAAAGAAAGTAGTGATATTTAATAAAACAATTAGATAAAATTGTCAATAAGAACAAGATTTAAAGAATCGAAACATAGTTATGTTACTTGAATGGCTTCTGAGCGACGGATTTGGTAAAATACAAAATTGCCAATCCTACATCGTTTTTATCTTTTATAAAACGAAATGAAATGTTACTGCTCAACATCATTTGATTAAGACTATTCAACATATCGGACCTACCAAAAAATGTTTCATGAAATTAGTGAAAAAATTCCCAAAACATTTATTCAATATATAAATATTACCTTTCGAATTGACCCTTCTTAGATTTTGTTTTCCTACAAAAATGCAAAATAATTATTTCATAAAAATTACCAAACACATTCATAATAAATAATAACTAACACGCATACCTATGTTGATCTGCAGTACTATAAATAATAATTGAAATTTGTTTTTTAAGTAATTTTAAATGATTGAGTTTTTCTAATAATTGATTATTTGTAATTAAATTTTTAACAGATTCATAGTTCCAAATCAACAACATAAAGTTTTCATCTTCATTCACAGTATCCGACTGAAAAAAAGATTATATTTTAGTAACAATATAATTTTTATCTCGGGTACATTAGATACCTAACACTGAGATTAATAAATTTAAAAAAATGTTCAAAACTAATTTAGGTTATTTTTTAAATTAAGAATTTTTTAGTGATTTCTACTGATAACATAAAATCTATGAAAATCTAAAAAGAGAAATGTCAATAATTGGCCATTCTACATGCAGACATGAAGTGACTAAATCGTTAAAGGTAAAATACTTTTTATTTAATTCAACAACGACTATTTATGTTGGAATCTATTTTTATTGAATTTAAATTAATTATTTACTATTTGCCTTGACCATGTGACTGAATGTGATACTATTGAATTTGATTCAATTTTGTATTGTGCATCTGTAGACTGAATTTCAGATAATATTTGTTCACTATAATCATGATTCTGAAGATTAACATCAATGTGAACAGTAATAAACTAAAAGAAAATTAACAAACACATTAAATAAAATTTAAAATTTAGTTTAAAAATACATACTTTCATACATTCTTTGGGATGTAATCGTTTTAATTCTTCAGCTAATTTTTTCTTTGCATTTTTTCCAGCCATCTCTTCTTTCTTTTTTTCTTTCATTTCTTCTTTAGTTAATCGTTTTTTCCGTTTAGGCTCTACCTATAATAATAATATAATAAATGTTTATTTTATATAAAAATTATTTGTTTTATTTTTTTAAATTAGTAATAGCAGTTGGCATGTTTATTAAAGTAAGCATGTAATATCTAAAAAAATTAAAATACTTAAACAAAACAAAAAAAAATAATAGGTATATTAACTGCTACTTTAGTAATTTAACAAAAACTGATTTATTCATTTTTAAATATGTGAAATTGTGTAGTAAAAAAATACTCACAGATTCATAGACATTTGATTTTGGATCTTCAATGTGACATAAAACATTTTGTAATTCATTGGGGTTCACATCATTTTGTAGAAGACATATATCCTGCTCATAATGGAAAGTTTTTTTCGGAGAAGGTGATTTTTTTCGTTTTTGCTAAAAAAAACCATGGACATGCAACATTGACGATAAATATTTAACCATCAATAGTTTATCTATACAAATCATACTTGTCGAAGAACTTGAGTAAAAAATTCTGGTTCTCCCGGTGATGAAGGATGGTCATTTTCATACGAAGAGATAATCGTTTGATCGGTTTGATGTTCAACATGTATAACTGAATCATTTTCCGAATCAGATACTGAATGCATGTTATAAAAATGTTTATCCATTGCCAAAAATTAAAATAAATTTCAAAATGTATAAAACGAATATCGTTGCCTGTAGTCTTCTTATAATTGAAAAACGTTTAAAACTATACATAAAAACAATAAAAATATTTCTTAAATTTAAATTTAAAATAGTTACGTTGGGGTACATACAATTGAAATTATAGGAAGTTCGTTATAGGTGGAAAAAAGATAACACTGATAACAGTATCATATTTTAAGTTAATAAGTGATAAGAGCAAATTAAAAGTTCGCCGCCCATATTATGTAGCTTACCTATCTTGAAAGCGATTTCGGAGGAATTATTGGTCGACCGAATTCATTCAATATTACATTTTCATTTTAGGATCAAAATTCGGTTGATTAATTTAGTCATGCAACATCTCCGAAGTTGTCAAGATATAATTTGAAAAATACATTATTCATAATTTAACCATCCGACAAAATTAATGTAAGCGAACAACTTGATTTTTTAGAAAGTAGTCTTTTTAAATATTTGCTATTAGCTGAAAAATAAAAAACCATTTTGAGTCAATCAGATATATTTTCAAGAACAAAAGAATGCCGTGAATCTCACAATGTCATGTTAATGTAACATTATAGAGTTTTTTTTTTTTTTTACAAATTTTTCAGAGAAAATAATGATTGATAAGTAATTATAGCTCATTGATAGTCAAAGATGTTTGAATAATTTTTACTTGTTGGTAATTTTCTTTTTCTTTTAAGCGTATCACTAAATAAGCCATATGCAATAAAGTTTTTCACCCATGATGAAGTATATGCAGCAGTGATCAAAGTTTAAATAAACCTACAAAATCAATCCAGTTATTATTTTCAAACCAATCTTAACCTGACAAAACAATGGTACTTAGAAGTGAGATGAAATTGATTCGATGATTCGAAGGATAAAAATTGTTGGTTTTCTCTAGTCAATATTTGTTGTTTCAGATCATGGGATATTGTCGTCCGAAATATTCTGCCATATCTAATAAGCCAGTCGCGAATCAGATACCTCACTCGGATAAAAATGTGTCGTCGGTGGCCGGTTCTCCATTTTTCGAACGTAAATTAAAATAAAAAAATAATAAGATGTATATAATTTAAATACGCCTTGTTTTTTTACTCATCCGAGAACCAGCGTCCGTAATATAATCAAAACATTGATCCAACGAACCGTGACAATAATCAAGTTATAATTGTGTATAATTACAAATAATTGCATTTTTGTTTTTCTGATAGTATTGATCACGGTGTATTAATATACCGTGTTAATTTTATGTTATAGTATAAATCAAAGGGGCATTGTCCTCTTAAATTTCACAAATGGCAGTCGTTCAGAAGAGATCTCCTCCTCCAATTAACATCGATGTCTGAACTGGAATTTCAAGAAAAAAATCTCCGTCAGATAAATCCCTAAGCTTCAGAAAACATCGATATGTAGCAACTCGGTAATTATTAATATACAGGTATACTTATTAAAGTTTTAATTTATTATCTAAATAAAATAAAATACTTTTGAAAGATATACGATGTTGCATAATATACATGATATGCGTGTAGATTTGACTTTTTTGAGGAATTTTTTTTTTACAATCCGTCTGTGTGTTTGACATGTCTCTCCTATTGCTAGATATAATGTGTTATATTATTATAAAAAACTATAGTGATTATAGAGCACCTCGATAAGCACAATGTAAGATAATTTGATATTTATATGGTTAATTTTAAATCGTGCTCGATAGGTTGTCTGCCGCCATGACCACGGACTGAGATTTATAGTCCGAAGTATTATAATTTATAATAATATAAAATAGTCCGTGGTCACGAAAGTTTTCCCCTCGAGAACAGCGACGAAACGTCGTGTTTACGCAATAATAATAGTCACTGAAAGTAACTTTATTATGCACAATGCTTTATATAATATATTATTATATAATAATTGCCGTTTATTGGAATTCCATTAAAAATGTTTATGAAAAAATTACAGATCAATAGATAATCACTCATTGTGACTTCAAGATAGCGACATGCACGAAACGACCTTAGGGCTTATTGTGGCATACTTTAGATTGTGGAATATTATTATTTATTAATAATACCACTCGTCAATCGTTGTTGAGAATAATAAATAAACTTGCTTATCGAGAACGCGTTCCCGATGGGTCTCGAACCGTCTGGTGCGAGTTTCGCGATCGCACAGCAAATTAATAACAAAACAACCGCGATCAAAGATTAAACCGTGCACGGGTGGTGTTTACACGTTCAATTTATTAACCTGTGATCTATATATAGTATATATACCATTTTATTATTATGTACATCGTTCTGTAATCGCACCGACGACGACGTACACACGCGCGCGCGCACGCGAGCGCCCGTTATCGCCCGTTATCAGTTTTATCATTATAACACGATATTTACGCCGATACCGAAATTCCCGACAGTTCACCGTGACCGTGGTGTTCGGCGCGCGGGCGACGGTTATAACTCGGAATAGATTGAACTCGTTCAGTTGTCGTTCGTCTTGTTGCTGATGCGCTCGCGTCAACCGGTCGTCGCGATTTCGCATTGTTCGTCGCCCTACCGCTGATCAGAAACAACAAAACCGCGCGGCCGCGTTCGGGTCCAACAGGTCACGTTCGACGGAACGATGGCATTTCAGGTTAGTGTTTTTAACATTGTCAATTATTCTACGACACGTTATCGTCCCGTCGCACTCGGTCTTCACCGCGACAGGTCCTTGCAGATGTACACACACACACACCTATCGTAGTCGACGGGTCTACGATTCGGCGGCGGTGGGCACGCGCTCGTTTTCGTTTCCGCGCTGTCGCCAGACAATATTAAAATTACCTTTGTCCGCGCGACCGTAAGTAGAACGCGGCATCGCGCGTCGGCGTGAATCGTCGTCGCCGTCTCGTCGATTATTTTACTTACGTCCTACGAGTTCGGTAGTTTCACCGTCCACGTGAGTACGATCGCCGGAACAGATTGATCTTTTCTATACCTCGCTGAATAGTGAATATTAATGCCGATACAATTCTACGATACTATCGACTCAATCCGTCGAGAGTTAATACATTTAATATTTTCTCACGTTAAAATTTTTTTTTTATATTGTTTTACTCGTTTATTTTATCAATATCTACTGGACTTGTGAATAAAATATAATTTATGAAAATAAAAACGAGAGATCTTTCGAATAAAATTCAGTGGGTTGTGTGAATATTTTTCTCGACTTATTAGGTATGTATATTACTATATAATGCCATCATCAGTCATTGTATATACATTGTATTATGATGTACTAACATATAAAAGGTGTATATACCTACATAATATAATCATTACTATAGTTATATCTTCTCCCATGGGCCGATCTCACTAAAAACGCTCTAATCGCGATTAAAGTATATCATGATTCAATTAAAATTGCTTTTCACCATGCTAGTCAGATATTCAATCGCGAAATAAATCATATCCAATTGCGAATATCGCCACTGTGGCTTATGATAAGGTGATAACAATCGTTTTTCGATCATATGTTTATTGTTTTGGACGTTATTCGTTTTTCACGTTTTTCATTTTTGTTTATGTGATATATTATTTCTAGTTTCTATAATATGGAACATCTCAAAAAGAAACTGAAAAAACGAGATCGTTCTGAAAAGGCAGTCCTCTTGGACATTATTATCGAGTACTATGGTGTGATCGAGTTAAAAAGACAGACGCGGTGAGCGTAAAGATGAAAAACACTGAAATTGCAAAAATTGCAGAAAAAATCTTCATCATTGTCGTCTTCAAAGGCAAGTTCGAGAACACAGTTCCGAACATGAATCATCATTTTTATAAATATATTCAATGTATAAAATTTATACTAAAGTCATAAAGTAGTTTATATAAAAATTAAAACCATAGACTATACTAAAAAAATATTAAAATAAGCTGTATGCGTATGCGCATAATTATATTGAAGGTAGTTCATAGTTCATTTAATATAGGCACCCTATGTCCATAATAGTTAGATATTGTCTTGTTTGATACTTAAATATTAACAATTTTAAATGTTACCATGATCTATAAAACATATTTATTTGAACCAGACAAAATTCCTATTCATTAAATTCATATATTAACTGATTGTTAATATTGAAAGTATTCATATTAGTGCGATTTTTGATGTATATGTATTTTTAATTTTTATATTTGTGTGTATAAACTATAAAAAGGTTTGGTTAGGTTAACTTTTTATAACTATTTAAGCTATAACTCATGAGTAAGCAAAACTTTTTTTGCCTTTTGTGAACCGACAATATTAAGGGTGATGGTTTTCCAATACTGCCTCCAAAGTAATCATTATTATCTTATCTAGTTTTGATTTGAATGTTACACAATTTTATGTCTTTTGACTGATTATTTTTTACACTGTAAATAGTAATTATTTTTTTACCGATTAATAATGATGTCTCTAATAGAAATAACAAAGTGATTAGGGATATCTATTAGAGACTAATAATAAAGAAATTCAATAGAACCCAATTCATAGTTTTGTTTTTTTAAAATTATAATTTATTTCATTCATTAAATTTCTAAAGTGATTTTCCAGTATTTTTCATCAATAATTCAAATATAAAATGAATGCATTGAATATAATAATAAAATTGTAAACCTTTTGTATTTTATGTAACTACAATTATGGACACACTTTAGAACAGGTATAAGTTACATTAAAAATGTATTTCCTGAATCATATTCTTTCAGCTATATTAATTATACTTAAAGTTGACTGTTTTGAGTAATCAGTAGTTGGTGTAAAATTGTATGGAATTTAAAAAACTCCAAAATTCTATGGTGACAATACAAAATTTAATTTTGTAAAAAATGATTGACTGATGTGTTTGTTACAGAATTTAATATTTTGAAGACAATTTTATTTGAACTGTGGCAAAATCAGTTGGTTACTAGTGTGTAGTTTCTTAGATCCTCCAGATATGTTAACAAGTCTTAAAAAATCATTAAAATAATTCATTCATTATTTTAAAAACTGTAAGTTTAATTATTCTGTAATTTCATACAGTGTAATATTTTTATAACTCTTATCTTATCATATAACATAATTGCTATTTAAATTTAAATAGGTGTATCATATGAATAATTTAATTCATATTGTATATATGTGTCACAGATGTATAAACAATTTTTTTTTATTATTTAGTATAACTGAATTAAAATAAGCTGTATGATTTAATTGGAATTTAATAAGAATTTATCTTTTTTATTTCAGAAAATTGCCTGAACATTATTTTACAAAATTGATTAGAAACTATAACATTACAGTCTAAATATTATTTAGTATTTATAGAGACAGACATTTTCTACATTACCACAATGGAAGAAGAAAAGTAATAACTAAACTATCATATCATAAGTAATATTATATAGGTAATATATATTATTGATTTAATTTTTTTATTTATAAATATACAGCTTGAAATTAAATGAAAAACCAATACAAAATGAATATGAAATAAAAGAAATTCAAGATGAAATTAAGAAAACTTTTAACTGGGCAGAGGTATATTAACTACCTGATTTTATTGTGATCATATTTTTTTAATGATTTATATATATATACATAATGATATAGTTGACATGAAATACATTTAGTTTTTAGCTTGTGTGTCAGTAGCCACCACTAATTTGCATACGGGGTTTGCTCTGGGATACTCTGCTGTAATTTTACATCAACTTGAGAAATCCACTGAGGAAATGGGCGAATTAAGTAAATCTATTAATTCATGGATTGGTAAGTATTTTTCTTTTTTAACTACAAATTTATTCATGTGCATATTTTATTAAGTTTATAATCATATGCAAAACTATTTATTTTTATTAAACCAAGCTCTTATACTCTTTATAAAATGAAGTATATTGTGTATAATATGATGCTTAACAGCATGATTATAGTATTCTTAATAATTGTGCTGGCAGCCATTTATCATTTTGTGCCATGTTAACAAACTGCTATATTATGTAATTTAAGACTATTTACCAATAAACAAAGTAATACCAATATATATATTTCCTAATCAAATTAAATAAAAGTCATAGAAAGAAAAAAAAACTAATGATACATAGATAATTTTGTTTTTCTTATGCAAATAATTAATAAGTAAATATAAACTCAAGTTGCTTATAGCGATCTGGCATTATTTATTTAAAAGTTATTTAACTTTGTATACATATTTTGTACTTGTGTATTACATTTTAAAATATTAATAGTAAAGATAACTAATTTTGCTTTTAGTATATAGAACCATTCTTTATAATTTTTTAATTAAATATAAATTAATAACAATAATTTTTTGGAAGTCATTAACTTATCAAACAACAACAGAAAAAAAATATAAATACATTTCGAAGAAAAATATCAAAAGCTATTTATTCATTACTAAATATTTTACAAAATTAACAATATTAATATAGCATTAATTAAATTTACATGGTTTTTTCTATGTAAAACTTTTCAGATGTTCTTATGTTTGTATATAGCTAGCAGTATTTCAATTGCCGCTCCATTCGGATGCCTCTTTATAGCTTTTTCATTGGATAGAATTGGTCGTATAACCACATTTAAAGTAGCTCTATGGCCATGTTTTATTGGATGGATGTTGATTGCATTAGCTTCTAATCTGAATACTATCATAATTGGAAGATTATTGACTGGATTTGCCATGGGTAATTAGATAATTATTTCTTTTTTATTTGTATTATGTCTATATTTTATCAAATTATTATAATATAAAGATTTGACAATAGGAAACAATGCTTAAAAAGATAGAAAACTATAGTTATAGTATTAATATAAGCTAACTATATAAGCATATAGAATTATTTCATTGAAAATTTAAAAAATTTGTTATCTATTTTTAGCTATTGGGACAAATTCTGGAAATGTTTATATGGCAGAAATTTCTAGTCCGAAACTTCGAGGATCCATGATGTCAATAGGTTCTGTAATGTTATCTTTTGGTAAGTTTAAATATACTTATATTAAAAAAAAAAAAATTATAATAACATTAAATAATTACCACTTAGAGCCATACATAATAATATAATAAATATATAAATATATAATAATATATTTATATTATGATGGCTCTAAACAAAAAAGCTATATTAATTAGATATTTTGTACATAGATTTATTTTTATAAAAAAATTATTCAAAAAGGTGTGATACCAAAGTCTTTTGACTGTTATTGTAAATATTGTTCTTATTAATTTAAATTCAAAATACCATTGCATTTGAAAAACAATTCGGAGCCGGAGACAGATAGATCAGCATCTACTTCCTTAAATAGTTAATACCTATCATTATTAATAATTTTTATTTTGACTTGGATGTAATGACAGTCTTGGGATTTTATGGTACTTAAAATCGAATGAATATGCACTTTAATATAAGCTTAAATATTGCTAAATATGTGTTAAAAATATGCAATAAAAACAATAAAATATGCAAAAAAAAAATAAAAAATACAGAATGTATTATAATTTATAATATCTCTAAATATCAATAAAAATATGCAATAAAACAACTAAACATGAAAAAAAAAAACATTTATTAATTACTACTATTATTATTTATTGCTAATTTATTACTAATTTATCATTATCACTTGAAAATTATTATAGTCAACATAATTATATAATTATTATCGTTCGACCATAAATGAAAAAAAAATATCATTTTAAAATTAAATTAAAAAAAAAAGGTCCTTTATTTACTGATTACATTGAGTTATTATAATTAACTTTACAGATAAATAGTAAATAAAACGAATAATTCTAACTTTTTCATAATTACTAAATCCTATTTCTTAGATTAAAGTGTATCTTTAACCAAGAGAGTAAAATGAATTTATTTCTTCTTATTTTAGATGATATTGCATTTAATTTTTAATAAATATTCAGTGATGTTCCCATTGATTACGAGTATATTGTAGTTAACTGGAGGGCGAAAAGAATAAAAATTTTTTACTGAAATTAGATCAGTATCAAAATTCATATGTCATTTGGTTGACAATACAGCTCCAAATTACCGCCTATTGCAAGACTGATAAAAATTATTAAAAAAAAAAAATTAGTTGATAATTGCAAATTTCTTGAGATTGATGATTGACGGTACAGCCATGATTTTTTGACAGTATTAAGAGAATAGCGTATATTATGTAGTATACTCTATGGGAACACCACTATATGTATTTGAACCTTATTATTTTGTGCACAACATGATTATAATCTGATAAACCTATATTGTATATTAAATAACACAATATAAAATTGCTGGTATTTTTATTTTTAGGAATATTACTAATGTACTGTACTGGTTTGTATCTACATTGGCGTACTGTTGCATGGATAGCATTCATTGGAGCAATTATGCCAGTTTTCATGACTGCATTTTGGACACCTGAAAGTCCTCTTTGGTTAATTCATAAAGAGAAATATGACAAAGCTCTTCAATCTTTAAAATATTTTAAAAACACTAAATATGTAAGTTTTTTTTAACTTATCATTCTTGATATTAATTATTTGTTTTTGTATAAACTTTTATAATAAATTATGATTTTTGACAGGGTGCAAATGTACAAGAAAGTTTTGATGAGATGAAGAAAATTAAAGAAAAAAAAGATTTATTAATGAATAGAGAAATTGAACGTGGCAATGTGTTTAGACGTTTTTCTTGGTATCTATCTAAGCCTACTGTTTTCAAACCTGTACTGATAATGGCTGTTTTCTTCATTTTACAACAGTTCACTGGAATCTATACATTTCAATTTCATGCTATAAAAATGTTGGAGGTAAATTATCTATAGTTATATGTGAAACCTATTTAAAATTAGGTCAACACAAAAATCTATTCCATAATGAAATAATGAATTTCAGTTAAATGAAAATATTTATGAAATAAACAAGAAATAGATTAAACAATTGCTCACTAATTATAATTTTTCCAACTGTGGAAATTTTGATGGCACTCATTTGGACTTTCAATTTGGAATTAGATTGCAGTAGGTTAATGAAAAAAATTTCCTTTTAAACTGCTTAATTTCAATAGTTAGTTTGCTGTTAGGAAAAAAAAAAAATGACTTGTTTACGAAAATGAAAAAGTACACACGTGGTTTCACATATTAACCATTAATATTATATTTCACTATTATTTGTATGCAATTAATTTTTTTTTTTTAATTTTTAAGGAAGTTGTAAAAGGAGTCGACCTGCGTTTTGCCACTATCCTGTTTGGCTTATTAAGATTCATTTTAAGTTTTGTGGCAACAGGAATGTTACATTCTTATGGTAGACGTCCATTGTGTATGTTTAGTGGTGTCATTATGGGAATCACTTTAATGGTTTCTGGAATTTGTTTTCATTTAAAAGATCTAGGTAATAATTAACTATCATAGTGATTGTTTACAAAAAAAAAAAAAGAAATTGTCTTGCATGCAACTTTGTTGTAAGATAATTTCATCTAATTTTAATGAAAAAATGTAGTATTTTACTTGTGAACTTATTAAATTTAAATTGTTTTGAAAAAATATTGAAAGATTGTCCTAAATAGCTCAAAGTAAACACCAACATATTTTGTATGATTTACTATGACCCGATCAAATTAATATCTTTTTCAAAAGTTTGTAGATTAAATAAATTTTTATTAATCTCAAATAAATTTCTCCTTAATAATTTGATATTCTTGGAAATATTTATTGCTATTTAAATTGAATTGCATAATAATTAATATTTATTTCTCTTTAATGAATTATTTTGTTACATAATTCTACACAATAGCTTATTATTTCAACAAATAAAAAATTAAAGATACATTATTATTTTCTGTCTATTATGTCGTGTCCCGATCTAATCAGTATTATTATCAAATATTTTATTTACTGCCATTGATTATCTGTTGCCTTTGTTACACCTCTACCCTGCTGTTTGCAATTTTTTTCACTGCTTTTATCAAACAAATACTGAACAGTCAGATCAATAATCAATTGTTAACATTGAATTTGATTTTGTCAATTTAAAATATACCTGAAATATTTGGTAACTGTAAGTTAGAACAATGTTCAAACTGCTTAGAAGCATGCCACACCGTTGATTTTAATTCAATTAAATGTTTTTATAAAATTGTATTTATACATTTTTTAATTTATTTATTGTAGTCAAGAAATTATTTTATAATTTTGCTTTTTAAGCAGTAAATTAATTGTATTACATTTTGTTTATAGGCATTGAAAATGTTCTAACAACATGGATACCATTAATATGTATGTTGCTATACATTTCGGCTGGATCTGTTGGTTTAATGTTGATTCCATGGATATTGCCGAGTGAATTGTTCCCAATTGAAGTTAAAGGATTATTTCTTGGACCACTTATGGGCTGGTGTAATTTCGTTATGTTTGTGGCGGTACATTTTTATGATAATCTTAAAGATATCTTAGGTGGTATGCTTGGTATCTTGTTGTTCTATAGTCTGGTGTCGATAGTGACAGTGCTTTTTGTATGGTTGTTTGTTCCTGAGACACATGTAATGAAACTATCTGAAATCGAAGATTATTTCAAAGAAAATACTATCTACTGTCAAAGAAAAAAGAAGACTACAAAAACCCAACAATTGTCTATATGATGAAAATAATATATAATTGTATATATAATATTGTTATAATATATAATTGTTGTTGTCAAGTTGTTGTTTCACATTAAATTTTGTAAAATACTGTATTATGTATTTAAGTCTTTTTCAATTGAAACAAGACAAAAAAAAAAAAAAAAAATTGGATACAAATATTTACAATAATTTTTATTGTTTATAATAAAATTACTATTTTTAATTATTTCTAAATTATTATTTACCAATTCAAAGGTATACTATAAATATTTTTTTTTGTTTTCAATACCTGCTCAATTCAAACTAACTTTTTAATATCTTGTACTTTGATAATATTTTTTTTTTATAATTATTTAAATGATTAAAATTACCTTCTTTTTTAAAATTAACTTGACATTTTCTAAAAATAGATAGATGGTTGATGGTTGATTGAGTTATTTTCATAACATCTATGTTTTTTTTATTATAATTAATTAATTTTAATGTAATAAAATGAACATTATTTCTTACAATTCATTGACTGTATCCTTGATCTTTGAAAACAGAATTATTCATTCTTTTGGTAGGATATTGAAAAATCTTAAAAACTTACTTTATTTTTCAGATAAGAAAAAAGAAAAATAATTTGTTTCAAGTTGATGTTAAGAGTTGTACGCTAAAAAAAAAAAAAAAAATGAATTGTTTTTATCTATTATTTAGATAATTATTCGTACTCTTTGAAAAAATTCTCGCTGTCCTAATCCGTATGAATCGATATATTACTTATTTTATTTATCTCATAAGATTTAACCAATACCAAATTGTGTCTATGAACGTAGAAAACTTTGAGTATCAAATTTGGTCAATAGTTTGGTTTTATTTAATAGAGACGTCTTTAGAAATATTAATGTTAATCGATACTGTGCACGGGCAAAGCTGTGCGGGAACAGCTAGTTTTTTATAATTATTCAATATGATGGACAAAACACCTGTATTGTCTGTACCTTACGGCTATACGGCTGTGTTTAAAATTTCAAAAGCCGTATAAACAACTGGTATCTATGAAATAATTTTAATTGACATATTTTCTGTTGCCATTGAAAACAAACAAAAGATTATTTCAATTATATATCAATAGTACCTACTTTTAAAAACTTGTTCTAAAAGTAATATATCTGACATTAAAATATTTTTTTATTGAAAAAAAAAAAAAAAAACACTTGGAAAAATGCAAATGTTTCAATTGAAAAATGAATTGAACAACGTCAAATCTCGCGGGCTGTTCGTACCAGACGACGAATGGAACAGATTGAAAAAAGTTTTGAGCCAAAAAGACGACGAAAAAGCCGTATTGGAAAAGTATAAACAAAATAAAATAGACCAGCGAAATATATCTAAGAAATTAACTGAAACGTGGGAAAACACTTTAAAGGTACGTAGGGCATAATTTTATAAGCGAAAGCGTGCGAACAATTTACTCGAGTCGATAAAATTAAATCGCTTTTCTCAGAAAATATCGGAAGAAGAAACAATAAGAAAAAGAAAATATGCAGCCGACCTCGAAAGTATACGTCAGAAAAGAGACGTGGTTGCGAACCAAGAAATTTTAGATCGTAGAAACAAGATCCTGGACAAAGCGCGATCAATGAAATGGTCGGCTATGGATTCAACGAAAATGATGACTAGAGCTGTCCATAAAATGCAGGCGAGAGCTCATTTCTACAGTATATATATAAAAAAAAAAAAAAATGGGGTTCAAACCTAACTTCCCTTCTATTTCCGACGAACTTTCTATCTAACCTCTTAAATCTATTAGCCTTAAAGAACAATATAATTTTATTTTATTAGTTAAATGATAACACTACATTATATTAATTGTTTATCAAATTGCCTATTTTGTGCGATTGTAATTAATATATTTGATAAAATTACCTGAGTTAAGTATTATTAACTTTTCACGGTTTCAACTTTTTTCATTTTTTTTTTTATAAAATCAAACTCTTCTACAATTTATTTTGGCATCAAGTTTCTAAGCGACTTTCATTTATATTACTCATAATATAGATTTCCAGGGAGAGAGAATTACAAAAAGAATTTGACGATGCTCAGAAAGCGAATGCCCTGGAAAAGGAACGTTTATTGAAGATAGAAGAAAACTTGGAAGCGAAACAATATCAGAAATCTCTATGGGACCGAAAACTAAAGCAAGCGAAAGTGAAAAGGGAAAACGCTGCTGTTTTGCTGAAAGAGTAAGATAATATAATATTTGCATAGGTAGTAATACAATTTATATTTTTTGAAACGATATAATTAAAAATGATTCGCAATTCGCTGAATTCATCATGAATATACTAATATAAAACCCCGGTGAACTGTGAATCTTAACCCGAGTTGTTCTGTTTTTAACAAATCTTTACAGGTTTTAAATTATTCAGTCTCCAGGTATTCCATATAATGTAGACGGAATTCAACATTTTTAAGCTCATAAAAGTGTGTAAATTATTTTAATCTCTTTACTAGGATAAAAACACGGGAAGGTATCAGACGTGACGAAAAACGTAAATTAATTGAAGAAGAAAACGTTGAATTGAAAAAGATAGTACAAGAAATCGAAGACGAGAAAAAAAAAGAAAAAGCTAAAGTAAGATATATATAACATATATTTTATACATACATATATTATATATATACAATATACATGTATAATGTATATATAATCTATATATATAAAAATGGAGACAAAAAATTGGAAATTGAATCAGTTGAGAACGGCTGGGCCGATTTGGCTCAAATTTTTTTTAAATGATAGAGAATGTCGGGGAGCGGGTTTATAGCATAAATTATGGAGAAAATTAACCCTAAGGGGGTTAAAAGGGGTAAAAATGGAAAAAATCCTGTGTCAATGGAGCTTTGTGGTATTAAATTTTGTCAATAGTTTCATTTAATATAGCAGAGGCCCCATGGGAAAGGATTTTTCGAAATTCGACCCCTAAGGGGGTTAAAAGGGGTAAATAGGGTGAAACTAGAAAAATTCGCCTGGCTGGAACTGCTGGAGCTTTGAGTATGAAATTTGGGCAGCAGTTTCGTTTTATATAGTGGAGACCCCATTGGAAAGGATTTTTCGTAATTCGACACCTACCGGAGTTAAAAGGGGTAAAAATGAAAAAAAAACTGATAAAATAAAAAGTTATACTGCACACGGGCGAAGCCGGGTTATTCAGCTAGCATAATATAATATATTATAATATTTATAATAATTTGTACGTTAACAATTATTAATAATAATTGTATGGTTTAGTTGCGGACAAGGCAAGAGATTATTGTTAAAGACTTGAGTGAAAATCGGAAAATCGTGGCCGCAAACAAAGAGTTACAGAAATTCCAAGAACAGCAAGAAAATTTAGAAATAGAAATTTTAGATGAAGCGAAAAAAATAATGTCCAAAACAAAGAAACTTAAGGAAAAAGAAGTAATACATCAACGTATATGTAGTTAGAACTCATTTAAAAAAAAATGTATTTATTATTATTTACGTGTGTATTTATATTTGTGATCAGTTCATTGATGAAAAACTGAAGTTATCAGAAAAACCAACAATAAATCGAGAAGCTGAAAAGGAAAGAAAATTTAATATTGCGCTTCAAAACTTTAACGATGAAAAAGAACGCCAGTTTGTATTCGTTTATTTATTTATATAGTTTTATGTAGTTCATAATATACTCAGTACTTCAGTAGTCAGTTGTTGTATGATTTTACATATGACGGTAGGTATCAAAAAGAAGTTCTGCAAAAAAACGAATCATTAAAAGAAAAGATAAAAGACATAGCAAATAGTAAAAAAGAATTTGAAGAAGAATACAAGAAGGAAAAAGAGCAGTCGACACTCAGTCGCCAGTGGGAACAACAACGTTGGAAACGAGAACATAAGATGTTATGCGACATGAAAGAATTACTCAAACGAGCGAACATCGACAAAAAGGAAAACTTTCGAAAACAATTGGACGTACAATGCGTAAGTTCGGCGTTAAAAATTCGGTTTGACTATTTATTTTTTTTTAATTTTGATGATCAATGATGATTATCTTATTGAATACAGGTTAATAACAGAGCGACTCGTATTGCTAATCAAAAAGCAGAGCAAGAACATTACGAAGCGCTTATAAAAATGTGGCATCAAGAAGACGAGAAATTTATGACTTATATTGAAGATTTAATGAACGGATATGTCAAAATGGGAAAATCGATTTTACCTCTTCTCAGATCTATCGAGGTAAATTATTACACCTAATAGCATTGATTGTTTATTACATATTATATAGTATCAATAATCATTGCTCATAGATGTATAAACCATAACCTCCTCACCATACTAGCTGAATCACCCGGCTTCGCCTAAACAAATTTATTGAAATTTGGACAGGACGTCTACCGGGTCAGCTATACATAGTATAGCTATTGTCATTGCGTTCAAAATAATTCACGGGCGAAGCCTTGTAAATTCAGCTAGTAAAAAAATATATTGCATACTATTTTCTAAAACTATAATGTATGTTTGCATACGAACATTACGAACTACTCATGAGTACTATAAAAAAATTAATAAATAGTAACATTTTATAAATACAGTTTTACATAACCAGTTACCAAAGCCAGGGTTTTGCAAAGTTTATAAATTACACGCGTTTGTTACGTAGAGGTACCTTACCTATCCGATATTATGGTGTACCTTACACGGCTATATACGAGTTATACATAATAAATTATATAGTAATTTTACTCTTAACTTAAATATATTAATGTTTTGTTTCAGGAGTATATGGAAAAAAACAAGCTACGATTGAACGCTACCAACCATTCCAGAGCGATTCCTTACACTTCGCTCCGAAAATCGTGCCTATAATCTAGATGTTTTATTTTCTTAACACAGACACACGCAGGTTGGAGCACGTGCACGGCTCAGCTAGGGTTGAACCTCATTTTCTTTTTACATACTGTGGAAATGAGCTTTCGCCTGCATTTTATGGACGGCACTAGTCATTTTCGTTGAATCTTAGGGCCTCGCCACACTAGAGCGGTTTTGATGCGCGGTGAAAACGCGTCAAAACCGCGCGTCCGAAAACGCGAGGATGAAAACGCATATAATACAGCGGTAGACGCGACAAAAACGCAAAACCGTGGCATGCAGCGGTGTCACGCGGTAACGCGCGCTAGTCTGACGCACTCCATTACATTATATGAGTTTTCATCTCGCGTTTTCGACGCGCGGAGCTCACGCGTTTTCACCGCGCGTCAAAACTGCTCTAGTGTGGCCCAGGGGCCTTAGATAAATTTTACCGGTTGGTTATTGATTGTTTAAACTCTTTCGATATTGCTTTTTCGTCTTCTTTTCGGCTTAAAACTTTTTTCAGTCAGTTTACTACATTCGTCATCTGGAACGAAATGCCCACGAGATTTCGTGCGTTTACATTTTTCACATAATTTGCATTTATTCAAGAAAAAAATATTTCAATGTTATGTTACTAAATAAATAAATTAATACTTGTTATGTACCAGTGGCCTATATACAATTATTTTAATACAAACAATCGATTTTTAATCGAAACCGGTCGTGTCTTTTTTCATTATTAATACTCAAGACAAGACCTTTATTTTATTTTAATATCGTTTAAATATAATATTTAATAGTTTGTATTAAAATAATTTTATATATTTAATAATATTTTGTTAAAATTGAAAACTTTGATAATGCTCCCATTTTGAAATGGCTTAATATTAAGGGTCCAATTTATACAGTGATATACGCCCCTCGGAGGATATATTAATCTGACCAGACGTATTAACTTATCATCCAGTTGAAATTATTTTTAAACCTCTATAAGAACATTTCATTTATTATATTGTATACTCGTAATGCGGACATTAAGAAAGATAACATCATCCATTATTTTAATAAACCAATATAAAATAAGTAACAGTCATTATAATATCGCATTTTCATTTTTATCCATCAACGGGAACGCGCCCGAACACACACACATGACTGCATAGAATATATTATACTCGCCTGATGGGCAATTTTATCGTTTAAAATTGAAATTTTCAATCAAAAATAATAATAATTTTAAATCGTAAACTCTTGATGTAAATTTGAAACGAATGGATTAAGAATGAAATTACTTTATAAACTAAGGACATTTTATAATGGTATTATTACCTGACATAGGATGGTAACATTATTTATTTAAATGTCCTTAGTTTATAAAGTAATTTCATTCTTAATCCATTCGTTTCAAATTTACATCAAGAGTTTACGATTTAAAATTATTATTATTTTTGATTGAAAATTTCAATTTTAAACGATAAAATTGTATAAATAATGTTACCATCCTATGTCAGGTAATAATACCATTATATAAGGTATACGTTTTAACATGGTAATATGGTATATTTATTATTTACTGGCCATTTCTCAGGGACGCCCGCAGACTTGAAGTTTAGCGCATTAAGTAAGAGGCTTTGCACCCCCTGTCGCCCACAATCCTAATTTTAACGAACAACATACGTACGAAAAAAATCCCAACGATTAGAGTCGTTAAGGAAAACGATATTTAAACGTAGGGGACCGAGTAAGTAATAATAATATAGGTACAACAATAAATCGATGACTGAATTAATAAAGTCGATTATGAATTTATAATGTTGCTCGTCGCTGATGAGATTTAGTTCAATATTTAGTTGGATTATAAATACTAACATTAAAAATTGATTGTTATAAATTCGCCCATTTTCCTTTGTATTTGTGGTCGGCCAATACTATTATTATATACATTTATTAACACGGCCGTGAATAAGCGACTTGGCTATAACCCAATCTAACATAATATTATAATTTACCTGTTGGTAATCCATGTACGGTATATAGGTCGTATTTCTATAATAATAGTCATATTCTCGGTTCCGGTTTTTTTTTTTTTAAAAAAATATCAAAATATAGGTTTTGATTTGTAGAAAAATAAAAACCACTGGCGTGGCAATATTGTATATATATATTTTGTACATTATAAAATCAATGGTTCAAAACTATTCAAAAGCCAAAAACCGGTCGAGAGTAAATTGAATAATGCACCATGCGTGTCTGTTGTGTAAGAGTGTTGTTGTCTACGTTGTTTTTCAATAGAAATAAAACTTTTTAAATATTGACAGGAGAATTAAGAACTGAAGACGTACTCCAAGCGACGAGTCGTTGAGAAATCAACAACATGGCATTACTGTCGTAATGAGAGTACGTTCCGCATTGAATTTCGCACGAGTAATAATTAGACACCTAGTAGTTAGTACATGTAGTGCTGCCTTGGAAACTTTTATTATCAACAATGCAAACGTGCATATTGTATGTTTTGATGTTTTACCTATCTTCGCGAAAAAAAAACTGGCCAACGACCGTGTTTAATTTCAAACTAATGTCGAGTCGTGGCGATTTAACTGCACTAGAGTTTACCAGACTCGAGAGTCAAGTCTCTAACAAAAATAATAAACACATCTTTGTCGTTTTATTATTATATTATATAAAATTGTTGATCAGGTTATTGACTATAAATAATAATATCAACGAACAATGACAACGTAAATATTATTAAATTACACCTAATTTTTACCAATGAAATATCAAAAATATAGTTCTTACATCTTAAACTTATTTTTGTCTAATAATTATAATTAGTTTTAGTTGAATTTTTTTTCAGATCCAGTTAAAAATTTCAACTCCGTCATTCATATGGAGGGGGTACCTTCATATAGCATAAAGCACACCACGACACTAGTAAATCGAAATAAATTGTATACAAAACAAAATTATTTTCGGATAATAAGAATTTATCATCTCATCGGTGCTGTAATATTATAGTATAGCTGGTTGGTGGTGGTTCAGTCGATATCCGTATTATGTTTAGGTATATATTTTAATTCGCGATACCTATCAACAATTTCATACGACTTGTTTTTGAATATTATCCTTGTCTTTGTGTTTATTTTCAGGTAACAATGCCATTTCACCATCGTTATTAAAAACAAACAACGAGGAATACCTTGGGGCGCTCTCCACCACGTCTTCGTATTTCGGCGGAGATTCTAATTCCTACAGACAAAACACGCCATTAGAAAAATGCAATCGATTAATTAAATTATAACCATAGTACTAGTATTTATAATCAATGCTATAGCTAATAAATGTATTTGAAAAATACTGCAATATTTATCCTGTACTCGTATATATTATTATGTTACGGCAAGTATTGAAAAAAAGATCACAATTTACCGGCGATTATCCTTAATTTATACAAAGAATGTATATATACTCGATACATCCCGATTAATTACTATATTTACCAAACAAATAGGTGAATATTGTAATTAAATATTTCGTTCGAACGTTTTCGATGATAAAAATTATGTAAACATTTACAACGGAATCCCCGAAAAACTTTTAAAACAATAAAAATGTCTCGACTCACAACAACAGCTATTATAATGTACACGTATGTTCCAAAAATCTCGACTATATACATATACATAGGTGTACTTATGCAAAATAGAAAAGAAATTAAACATCTTTAATGTATAATATAGTAAGGACACGCTGGTGGATTGAAGTACACGGGCGAGGAGAGTCTATAGCCGCAAAGCCGGGGATCTAGGAATTTCTACACCGGGAAAATAAGCAGTCCCATTTTCTTTTAAAAATACACGTCTACTTCAAAAACAGACCAAAACAGAATTTTATTTTATGAGTAATTATTGTATAAAATAATAGTATCCAAAAATGTCGTTACAATATTCATTTATTTTTATGTTGATGAAATTATCGTAAGATATTATGTTGTAAAGCTAGGGTACACACACAAACACACACACACACGGAGTATTTCGAACGCGCGCTTACGCATTTTAAAAATCACGGCGATTTATAATCACGGGGACGCGTTTGATTGCACACCAGAGCGTGCAGTCGCTTTTAAATCGCGTGCTCTAAACCTTTTTCTCATGCCAGATGTTTTTGCGCCAAATGTTACAAATAGCTTTTACAAATTGGAGCGGATCATTTGTGCTAAAACGTGGCCGAGGAATATACGAGTATACGTATACATAATAAAGTCGGACGACGTCGATGTGTAACATACAAGCCGTAGCAAACGCAAAATATATACGTCGCAAAGTAAAAAGAAAAATATAAGAAAAATTCCACAAGGCGGTAATAAAGCACCGCCGCGCGCCGGTTCGTCGTATAAACTGGAAAAGACCCCTGCACAAGGAGAACGCTAATCAGCCATCATAGGAGCATTTGCCCCCCCCCCCCCGCCCGCTCTGACATTTTAGCGTCAGCTACGTCAATGTCATGTCTCGTGCCGGAATATTTGAAATATTAAAACACTATCGGTATTTTAAATAATATTAAAACTTGCAAAATTGAAAAAAAAAGGAACGTTCTTCGATTGGTTTTTTTTCCTAAAATTATTTTCACACGTACATGATGTATAATATTTAGGCGACGGGAAGTTTTTCTCTACTCGAATCACCAATTTCATAGGATCGCCCATCAAAATCATCTACACTGCCACCACTGCGGTATAATTATTATATTGATTATTATTTTCACCACGTAGCACAGTAACGCGTTGCCGTAGATCACAGTCAAAGTTTGATAATATACAAACCGATTTACAATATTATTAACAATGTTGCCAAACGACAAGCACCACCTCAAGCCCAACCCCTTCGCGATGCCACTGATGTCAGGGATATAAATATTGAAGCTTGCCCCCCCCCTCCCAGGAAAATTGACGATTTATATTTGACTATATTGAACTAGCCGAATAACCCGGCTTCGCCCGTGTGCAGTGTAACTTTTTTTTTTTTTTCATTTTTACCTCTTTTAACTCCTCCGGTAGGGGTCGAATTTCGGATTTCCTATTCGTATTGATCATTTTGCAGGACGCGCAGAACTACTATGCATAGATGATGCTTACCGCGTCCAGGATCCTGTTGTTTCGCTTGTCGATCATCTTGATCAGCATGATGGTGGGGCTGATGATCAACATGATGACCGCGATCGTGATCATGACGATGCCGGCCACCACGGCGGGCTTGCCGCTGTCGTCGAACGGTTTCGTCGTCGTCGTCGTCGTCGTCGTCGCCTCCTGATGACGATGGCCGGCCGCGATGGTCGTGGTCGCGTTCCCGAAGTCGACCGCGTCGTACGCCGTCGCCGTCGCCGAAACCGCCGACGACGGCTGTGGCGCGACGGCGTTCACCTGGTTCAGTCCTCTCCGCAGCAGCATCACGCTCACCGTGCACCAGGCGACCACTTGCGAGAACATGACCAGATACTTGGCCAACGCATTGCCGCTGACCGGCATATCACGTTCGCGGCTCGCGGTCGGTTGCCGTGCAAGCGCGACGACGATCGCGCATGTTTTTCGTTTATCGTTTCTGAAAAATCATATACGTTTCACACACTCGACGACACTCGTCGCCGCCCGCGCGAGTCCATAGTATGGACTCCATACTGTGCTAACAAGACCCGCCGAGTGAGATCGAAAAATGATTATGAAAAAAAAGTCGTCTTTCGACGCGGAGCACCCCGCTCTATTGTGTGTGAATATGTTTAACGTCCTCTACTGCAGCAGCGGTTCCCAAACTTTTATGGCACCCTTGAGAAATAGCTCGTGTTTCGCGGAAGCCCGATGTCTTTAATATTCCAACTCAACCCCGAAAAAAAAAGGGGAAAAAACCAATACTCCAAAAAATGTTTCGACGATATCGTTAACGATTATTAATTAAATTAATTCATTTTTACGTAATGACAACGTCTATAATATGAGTGTTATAATTTTATTTTGTTCAATTTCAAGTACATTTTCAATCAGAGACCTTCACGGCTTAACTATTACATACCTACTGTTATACTTGATTCTCTCTTACGCGCGCCTCGTTCGGCCCGACGTTTTTTTGCGAATTTCTCGTACAGAACGGTTTGTTGTTGTTTTTTTCGTTTTTTTTTGAAATCAGAAATCGTCTCCTAAAACGTGAACGTCGGTTATGATTTTCGATTCTCCGCTTCGGAAGTGTTTGATTGGGCACGTTTTTAGTAGCGATCGAAAATTATTTATGCACAGCACGGATACGGTATACTGATGAAATATCGCGGTTCGAGTGTTTGGTTTGCCTGTACCACCTTTGCCTTTACAATAATGATTTCAACGAGTTGACGCGCGAGTCGGGTATGAAAAAGCGATCGGGTTTGTCAGCGATTAGCTTTACAGCGGTGGCAACCGTATAAAATAATGACGTCGTTGTTTCCTGTTCGACGAGGCTTTCTTATCAGCACAATATCCGTCCGTCGTCGGTATAACGACCGTGAAAACCGCGTCGTGATTGACATTATAATAATATTTCTAGATTACAATCGCGACGACTGAATAATATCTTTGAAATCCGAATCACGTGTGCCGTTTGTTAGAAAAACATAAACGCGCGTGCCCTTGACTCTTTCAATATCACGTAGTCACGAGGACCGGCGAATGAAAAAAAAAAAAAAAAAAAAAACAAAAAACAACAATAATAAAGCAAACATAAATCGTAATGATATAATAAAAAAAACCGCAGACTTCCATTGACATTACTACATCGTACCTTTGAAAGATAATGACCTCGCGGACCCGCACCTTCACGTGACTATTTTCTAACAGAACATCGGGTACAAAACAGTCGAATATTCATCGTGCCTACGTGCTGTTGCCGCCGACATTCGTCTGCGCTGCAATTCAATACGATAGCAGTCGCGTTTTATATCGGTTACAAAAACGACGTGGTATTTATCGATCATGCCACACTACTTAGTACTTATTATTATAATATTATCTATACGTCCAAAACGATTAAAACTGTTTATAAAATAATTACCTGATTGGAATATAACATTGTACACAGGCTTTGTACACAGCGGCGACAACTCTACATTTCAAAACACAATCAAACGATCCTTGGACCTTGTAAATAAGGTGATTTGTCCTAAGGATGACTGTAATTTTTTTTATTTATATGCCCATTGAATTTTTTTTGTGTTTTCAACGATATATTATTATTATATGTACGTATTATACAAACATCAATGTGGTCGAATCATTTCTTAATGACCTTTAATTCATTTTTTCAAATGGTTTTTTTTTCTTATGTAACGTGAATCAATGCAACAGAATGTCATTAAAAAACAATTTTACTATTTTTATTGCAAAAACAAACTGCATTTTTGTAATAATGTAAGAATACTGAACAGACCGTTCACAGTTTAAATCAACTGTGAATTTTATCTCAAACGCCCTGTATTTATTTTTTTTATACTACTTTTATGTTAATATCATTGATTACTATGTATATATTCATGATTATAGAACTCGGCGTTCAAGTTAATTAACTTTTAATGTTTAATAAGTGTTATGAAATGTCAGTATTAATTGTTCAAATTTAATTACCTAAATATGTTGACGGTTAATACTTATCATTAGATATTTGTTATATTATTTTAGCCAATTAAATTTTAATTCACTCGGGGAAATACTAGCATAGTTAAAATTATAATTTTAATTTTGTTCCAATCGTAATTACATTAATTTGCTAGGTGATTTATTAGAGAAAAAAATAATTCACATATTTCATTCAATAGTTTTTAAGAGTAGAAGATAGTAAAAACGAAACTATCATTAGGATACTTCAAATGTTTTTACATTTATTAATAATATAATTTAAAATTTAAACCATAAATACGCTCATAACTTATAATACCCAATTCTTTGTTCGAATTAATAATTATAGGCTTGAAATTGTATTTGCGAATTATTGACTTTGTCAACAGTCGATAGAGTAGGACGAGTAGGAAATTAACATGGATAAACAAAATTTTAGATTTTTAGTGAATCGAAAATTTATTGATTTCACATTAAACTTATTACAACAATATTGCAAAACTCATGAAAAGAATTACTGTAGAGACTTGCAAATTTTCACCGAATACTTGTAATACCATTATATTCCTGAGATGGTATGAGTTTTAGTGGGAAAATGTATTGTTGCGTTGGGAAATTAAATATTTACCGAATCGGGTATTTCAACGATTCAGTAACATCTGAAGTTTACCCATCCGTCTTTTAACTCTCAGTATTATTTTCCAAAGCAATGGCGCATCGGTATTGTTTGAATTTAAATTTATTCATACGAAATTGGCAATATTTTCAACAAACAAACGTGTACATTAAATCAATGTTTAAACGTTTAAATAATAACAAAAGGTTTTATTCTATCATCACAATAAGTATAGTGAAATCGTGTTGAATACGAACAGTATAAAAAAACATATTCGGTATTTGTGATAAATATTCAATAAAATGCAGTATTACTCATTTGGCAGTCATTATATTATTGTTACTCGATACCTATTCGATATCTGAATTGCGAATTATTCCACTACAATGTAATCGACGCCAGTGAACTGATCGAAACGACAGTTTTAGTTTTCTCACTGGCGTAGATTGTATAGTTATTATTAATAAAATACCCAGATGAAGTTATATGAAGTTCACAAACGTAACGAAAAAAATGTCAATTAAAAATATATAATATGATTACTTACTATTTAAATTAGGACCGCGTAAACAATCGTGAACTGGTTCAGCAAACGCATATCATAATAATTATTATCGTAGTAATCGATTGAAATTAATAAATTAATGCACACACACATTCACTACATAACTATGGTTCGATTTTTGTATTCAAACCATAATTATTAAATTAAATTTGCTTCGTCTAAACGATTCGCATTGCCTACCTATTATGAAATGTTCACTGGAAGTATACGACACCAACTGCGCACGGGCACGTCCTGCGTGAGTCACTAAACCCGACAGTTTAATATTTTAACGAACAACCTTAGAGCTGTTCCTATATTGTGACCCACTATGATGGTGTTTATTGTTTTTTTTTTTTTCTCCGATGCTGACAAAGTGTACGCAGTGTAGCCTCTATAAACTTCTTAACCGTAGATTTGACGGCAAAATCGATATTAATCTTATATAATATATATATACGTATATATACTTTTTTCCGCACCTTACATTAATTATTCACAATAAATAATCTCTACCTATTAAATTAAATATATCACCAGATCGCGTGCTTTCTTTGTCGATAGAAAATAATAAATAAATTAAAATTAAAAATATTGTTCGATACTCTCGTGGCGTATACGTTTGCTTATGGACTATATTTAATTTACAGTTTCTTTATCAATTAAATGATTATTATAAAACATTAATTTGTTTTATAATATTGTCGTTTACAATTAAAACTGCATGCACGTAGACCAAACGATTGCATCGAATTGAAATCTAATCGAAAACGAAATAAGTTCAAAATCGTTTTTGTTGTATTTTTAATTTTCTACAGGGATGATATTGTAATGCGTAACAGCACGAAATTTCCAACTGGATACTTGGTAAAATAATTTTATGATGTGGAAGTTTATGTTTACCGAAACCGTTGATTAAAGAATGGAATTCTCTAATCAAAGCTTAAAATGTACCTACGTGTCGAATTCTTACAAATTTATCAATATTATTATAGTTTTTTTATTCTTTTTAGATACAGCCAATACAAGTAAACATTCTGTTTAAAATTTATCAAAACAAAACGTAGTAGATATATATATATATAATATATATTATACCTGCATATATACATATATATTATATATATTATATATCGTTAATCCTTTTACTTCTACGTTATCTTGTAAGCACCTAATCGTGTACACTTTTTATTTACAATTTTTAATTATAAAACAATGTTATCGTGTTGTTGTCTAATTTATTTGATCTATTGCCTGAATTTTTATTACTATTAAAGCAATTAAAATAATCAGTTATGGTCGTATCTAATTTGATTTAAAAAAATTTTAAATTAATTCATGACATTATTAAAATCCATGATAAAGTAGAATGCATTCTGTTAAACTAACGGTTAATTTAATTGATATAGCCGACATCGGTTTGTAAGAGACTTTAATGTACACGAGAAAATAAAGTTCTCGTAACAATGGTAAAAAATGTATTATTTTATCGTTATTTAAATCCCACACGATTGTTAACTATTTAAAAGCGCTCGGATATAATTTTTTCATTACCAATTATTTATTTTATCGGTTTTTGTAAAATATTTGACCCTATTATTTGAGATATTATATTAAAATATAATACTTTCAAGATTAAAAATGACATTGTATACATGTGAGAAAACACGATTGTTTTATTAAATCTAACGATATAACAAGCAGATCTATTATGGGTTTGAATTTTGGTTAAACATTTTTTTTTTTCTTCATAAAATTGAATTTTAATGCAAATTGAAATTATAAATTTAAAAATGTAGTTTAAAATCGAGCGAAATTTAACAGAAAAAAAAATTATAGATCATAATAAAACCAATAGATTCCAAATTTCGCTTTAAATCTTGAAAAAAAATATTTCCGTTTGATACTGTGCACAGGCAGCAAAGCTGTGCGGGGACAGCTAGTTAATAATACTTTAATAACCATTATTGTTGAAGCTTTTATAAACAAAAAATGAAAAAAATTAATGACTGCCGATATCACCCGACGGCGGTCATTTCATTACATGTTTATTATATCAAAAGAATCGTCATGAATTAGAATACCCATAATTTTACACAATGATTAAAATAATAAGTCTAAATGCATTTCATATGGATAGTAGCATATAGTTAAAAGTATATATTTAAGTAGAGATAGATGGCCGCAATGGGAGAGTTTGAAAACGAGTTTATTAATGAAAAAAACGACAACAGATGGCGTAGGTTGTTTCGTGAAATATAATTCATAGCCACCGTAGAACCGGTTAGGTTAAGACTTAACCAATACTTAGTATTGTTAAGTATTTGAGTTATTTTCCTATTGTCTAGAGATGGTCGAATTTTCTAAGGACATTTTTGATGCTCACCAAAGATATTTGGTATTATTGTGTCGGAGCGGCAAATTTGCAACACTTCAAAAAAAAAAAAAAGTATATATAGTAAATAATGAAGTAAAGTATAGAAGGTGACAACTAACAACGCAGGACTCGGGTTAATCGCATCGGATTCGATCGGCAATAGCCGCCATAACCACTGCGCCTCACCGCGTATTCGATGTCTGAGCATGACGTAATTGATTGTTTTCATAATTGGCGATGAATATTTTTCTCATTTATTTTCTTACTATTTTATTTTTATTTTTTAAATGTGTTTTGATAAAAATATAAAATATTTTTTTTTTATTACGTGATTCATTTAAGTTAGTACTTTATACAAGATAAGATATTAAATACTATACGTTATGTACTGACCTTCGGTCCGAATCGTTTTTCGAATGCGATGATTTTATTGTTCTCAAATTTATTTATACTTAAACAATCATAACTATATACGACTTACAAAACGACAAAGACTAAAACGTTTGGCTTTAACGTCTCGTGGAGGTTTTATTTTCAAACCCACTTTTATAGTTGTGATGTAAGAGTGATTTAAAAATGGTATTATATAATTATAATATAATAAAACATGTACGTATTTCAAAAATTGTTATTTAGTTTGAATTATAAAAAAAAAAAAAAACTTTTGATTTTCTAATAATTTAAAAATTATTTCTTGAACAAATCAAAAAATGACGACGATACTGCGCAATTTATAGTAATTATTTATAGTTTCTAACAAAAATCCTATTTGGACTATGATTATTTTATATTAATTCATTAAATAACCAATTTTAAAACTTAACATTTTTAGCGACAATATATTTTAACGATATTTTTTCGTTTGTTTTACATTTAATGCAAATTGAAAATTATATTCCGTAAAATATTTTACCTACAATCTACAATTTCATAAATTATTAATCATTAATTAGTTATTTCTTTCAAATCGATACCAATAGTGTAGTTTTAACGCATTCATTCATTGACTTACAATACACGACGCGGAGAATGTCTCATTCCTATGCAATTTTTTTATCATGTACCCATTACTGGCTGATGAATACTTACATAGTCTAAGTAATTGTGTTTTAAACTTATCAGTTATCAATGAGAATTTTCGAACAAAATATACAAGACAGTTTGATATATTATTATGAAGTAGGTCTAAATCAGAAATCGAATGCAACGACGACTTTGATTGGTGTAAATAATTAGTCTGAATTTAATATTTTTAGATGAAATAATTCAAATGTTCAAACAGAAAATGTATCATAATAAGTATAACGATTAAATTCAAATAACAATTATTGTAAGAACGGCCTTCGACATCATTATAATAAAATTGTAGTTTTTAATATTCACGTATTATGTGGTCACCTTCGAAAATAATGTCAAAATAAGATATCTCCTTACGTGTTATAATATACGGTGATAAATCGAAGACGCAGTATAATATGAATACCGGTTCAGATTTAAATTATAAAACTGGTATAAGTATTGGCGGTGTGACTGTTATAATAACATATATTATGCGTATAATGCATGTAATGTGTATAATACACATTTGAAACACATTAAGTATGCCATTTTGCATTTTTGTTACGGAGATTTTTTATTTCAATAAAATTATACTAATTGTAAATAACAATAATAAATAATAAATTAATGGTTTCGATATAAAATATTTCATGTACCTATACGTAACACTTTCCCAGCCTCCTAGGAAAGATTTTTCAATGAAAGTATCGTTGCAACGGTTGCATCGTACAATAACATTTAGTCAACATTAATTGCGTACATATAAACTCGAAGTATCTATTTTTCTATAAATCTATCTAATTATTCATATATATATATATAAACTCGTATGTACGTTTTATACGAATTCGTTTAACACTGGTGTGTGCCTATTTGTAATCTATTATTCCATTGTTTGCGACATGGAATTCATTTTACCCCGATTTTAATATGTTTATCATGTGCGGGTACCTACATTAAATTAACAGTCAACACTATCTTAACATAATGTGTTACTACTATTATTTAAAACTTTAAAATAATAATTATCATTATTAGTTGTTTAATATTTAGATATACTAATGTACAAATACATAGACGTACTTTGAATTTACATCGCCTACGTTATTACGTAGTTACGTACTATAATAAATATATTATGCATATGATATCATATAGCTCATTACAATCAAAATAATAACATAAACAAATGTATTAAGAATAATAATAATTTATTGACCAACGTACAATAATTTATCGGCATGAAATTAGGTTGATTTTTACTTTCAATAAGTAGTCGATTTAAAATTTAAAATCATATCTTGTTATCTGAGAATATTTCGAATGCGCATGAATTATATTTTAAGTATTATTTGTGTGGCTTTTTTCCAATTATTAACAAATAAAAATATAATAAATAAGTTTAAAATGTTTTAATAATAATACTCATATAATAATAACAAAATATTATTAAATATATCAAATAATTTGTTAAAATCATAAAATATCTTTAACCATGAAAAAACAAAATAAAAATGAAAATGAAAAATAAAAAATAGGTCTTGCCTGGAGTATTCTGTAAGAGAATAGAAAAGTGTGACCGGTTTCGAATAAAATTCATCGTCAGGTAGAAAAAGCGCACCTAACCTAACCTATTTTTTAATTTTAATTTTGTTTTTTCACTTTTTCACAATTTTATATATTTAATAATATTTTGTTGTTATTCTAATTGTTATTAAATTACCTACTAGAAAAAAATATTAGTCCGCTGCAACGCGAGATGAAAACCATATGTTATTCTTGTTTAAATATGATATTTTAGATATTTATAAACTATTTTTTAGTTTATGATACGCGAAATATAATAATCGTATGCATCGTCACACTAACAAAATATTTATTGCTAACGTTTGGCCCCTTACAATTTAACCATAGATATGCATCCTTAGAATGTATTGGGTACAGTTATAAAATAGTAGATAAGCCACCGTCAAAAAATACACCTTGGCCAACCAGGTATTATGGCCAGGATTTTTTTTCGGAAGGGGTATTCATATCATTTCGTCTATATAGTTATTAGTAGGTTCATATAAAATTGATACGAATATCAATACTGTAAAATTATAAATCGTGTTCAAATAAATTCTCTATGAAAGTATTATATTTTGTTGTAATGAAACTATGAAACATTACAAGTATTTATGATATATATTTTATTTTTTTTTTATGTGTTTAGATTAAATTCATCAGGTTTAAAGATAAGACGAATATTATTTTGATTGATTCGTTGGGTCCTTTTCCCGAGGTAAGATAGTTTATAAGTACAATAATTATTAACGACAGTATATTAGATGTATTGGTATAGGTACTAATTAAAAATAAGTTTTAGAGTTTAGTGTTACTATTCATTTATACAGTCGTGGTTTATATGTAATGACCACGATTTCGAGATATAAACTTAAATATTGTAATTTTAAATAAAAACAATTTATTTACACAAGTCACCACTATGACAAATTTACCAATCGAGTAATACATGTATATTTTATAGTATATTAATTTTATGAACATATACAATCGTACAAGTTTAAATATTTACAAATTATATAATATACTCAAAATCTTGGATTTATTAGTAAAATATAGAAATTTCAAAAATTTATAATTTACAGAATTTCCAAATAATAAATTTATCACATATTCATGTGTATAATTTGTTACTATATAAATAGATCCATACAATGTTATAAATATTATTTAGGTACTTCTATACAAATTTGAATAAGAATATCTTCAGTGGTTTTCGTTTTTCAGTAGGACCACTGTTCAGTTCCCGAGTTCTGATTTCTAGTTACTTTATAACCGACATAAAAACTGCATACATCATAATATTATATACGTGTATTTTTTTAACAGTCAACCAATCTGCGGTTTTGTTTGGTCCACTTGGTTTACACAGAAATATAATAAGTATGAATCGAATCCTTAGAAAACCTAAATATATCAACAGTAATACGTAAATGGATTTCCTCGCTGACGACTCTCATAACATAACTAATAATATTTTGCGTCCGACGTGAATTGGAAAAATCAAAAACTTATAATACGCGCCGGTGCCGTTTTAGTTGCGGAGTATTTAACGACAAAACCGCATTGACATACATTCATTTATGGATAAGAAACAATTTAATAACTGCGCACTGGAATCGCATCACACTGGTAGGGAATTTTCAATTGATAAAACAAGTTTTCAACGTCGAAATAGCTAAATATCAAAAATACTACCGTGAAACGTATTTGCATCGTGTTTTCGCTGTGGTTTTAATATTTTTTACTTGGGCACATAAATCACATATTATAGATAACGCACAGTTGGAAACAACGAGTGTTAAACGGCGTTTAAACTCTCTAGGTGCGTTTTATTACGTATATAATGACTTTTGCAAATTACATTCAAACATTCGACATTCTGACGTTTGGCCAACATGTTGTGAAACTGTGTGTTGATCAGAGACCAAATCATTGTTTTGTGTTTTATGCTCGACTTGAAAAATAATAAGTCGTGTCGTTTTTCTGACCTCTAATTCTGTACGTAGATTTCTTTCTAAACTTATATCATTGCCAATTATACGGAGCAATGCGATACTTTTTTTCAGAGTGTCGGTTAATATTTTCGAACAAAAGTGTACCGTGTTGTACGAGTGTATACAGTAAAAACCGGGATGAAAACTATCCAAAACGAATTGCATATAACATGGACAAATAATATCCCGTTTTAAACTAGTCTCCGGTTCCTCGAGTATAAATGTATAATACTCGCATTATAGTTTAAAGCGAAACCATAAATAGTTGCGAATAGGACGATACTTGAGAGGACCGACCCTTAAAAATAGAAACATTTTAAAATATTTTCAGTCGAATGATATGTATACAATAAACATCCGCATGGGGTAGTCAGAGTAGTCCGCCGATGATCCAGTGACTCTCCTTTTTGGTATTATATATTTCTAATACCTCGGATAAAGTTCTAATTTGAAAAAAATTGAAATTTTCCAGTGAATAATAAAAGTGATATGATTATATGGAATAAATAAGATTAGTTACAGATGATATAATATAACATAAATTAGGCATTATCATTTATCTATACACCTTGGATTAGTTGCTCTTTACAGATTACAGTAAAATTATTGGTCGAGAAATAATATACTACAACTGATAAGCTATGTGTATTGTGTAGAACTAGTCGTTGAAAATTTCTAAGTGAATTCTTCGACTTTAGAGTATGGAGTTACTTTTTAGAGTATGGAGTTACAAGATTACTCAGTGAAGTTATTTTTTACATTAATGTTTAGCACGAGCTATGATGTATTTGTAATTATTATCCAAGCACGTTACATTGTTTAGTTAATAATTACTCGAGTAAACATTTTTTCCTGGATGTAGTTAACATTTCCAGGGATTGGATTGTGAATAAAATGATTCCTGGGTGAGAGTTTCAGACAGAATATAAATATTTCAATACTCTGTCGTCGGCTATGAGCGCAAAGCACACCCATGATGTATACTGTAGAATGTAAATAGTTGTTAGCGGCTGTAGGTATATTGTACACAAAACCATTAATTAAAAATGCATATATGATGCGGTCAATAAGTTTATCCACACTGTTACACTGCATTTGGAATTGCAATAATAACACTGTCCATTAAGTCAACACGTGAAAGATCGTCGTGTCAGTAGGTCGGAGACACGGATTCGGTCGAAAATGTCACAAGAGAGACCCGCCGGCCTATCCTAATAGGAGAAAAAAGAAAATGTTCGAAATAATTTGGTACAATCTACAAACAGTCGCGATAAAATATGTCGTAACTGAGAGAAAAAAAAGATTTACGCGCATGATGTCAAAGAGTTAAAACGCGAAGGTTTTGGTTAGAATACGAGGAGAAACAGCGTCTCTGGTATACGGTTTCTTCGCGGTTTCCCGTCGAGACGCCCAATCGATCACGATTATTTCTATCCGACACTGCGCGTTTCCGTGACGCCGGGGTCTGTCTGGGACGACGAGGCGGATCGACCGAAAAGAATCAACCCGTCGCGATGGCGGACCGCGAGCGAAGGATTTCCGGCAGAAAATATACGAGTGGCGGTGGACAAATTTCGGACGCGATGATATATCGTTATTATTCGGTGCCGCGCGATCGACCCGATTGGTAAAAAACCACGTACGTCTATATTAGGGTGGCCCTTAGCTTACGCTTGTCAATCATTCAATTTTAAGCCGTGCCCCCGGCCACTTGAAGTTGAGTAGTTTTATTATTTTTTATGGAAAAACCTAAATATTGTACTATAACTTTCTTTTTTTTCAACCAAAGAAAGAAACGTTAAAAAAGTTGTAAGTAAACATATAAGGAATTGATTTAAATCATTATTATATAAAATATAATTTTGTACTTCAGTAATTTTATTATTGTATTTTAACCGTTCGACTGGTATACCCAATAATATTAAAAAAAAAACCATTTGATCGGATTTTTTGAACTTTAACTTATTTTTTACATAAAATTGCCACTATACCTGTAATTAGAAATTATGTAAAGATAACAATAGTGACATTTTTGAAATCGTCATAAAATTTCCTATCCGAAACTTGGAGTTTAATGTTTGGTTGAAAAAAAAGAAGAAGTTATGGTACAATATTTAGGTTTTTCCTTAAAAAATAATAAAACTACTCAACTTCAAGTGGCCGGGGGCACGGCTTAAAATTGAATGATTGATTTCAAATTTTGGAATTCGTATTTTTTTTTTAGGAATTAACAAAAAATGGATGGGTGCCGCAAAAAAAAAACATTTATTTTTTTTGTAAGGGCCACCCTAGTGTATATGCTACGACGGCGGCGGCGCGGCGGCGGTGCGTGTGCGCGCGGCATCCTCCCTTATATATACGCGCGCGGCGGATATGTATATAAGCGATAGACGGGACGAATGGAAAAAGACGAAGCGAGGAGCGAAGTGGAAGAAAAACGAGAGACGGACGAAGGTTGGGAAAAAACCGTCGGCGATTTCGCGTCCCTGAGAGAGCCCCCCGCCGGCCGGCGGCCGTCCAGGTGAAATTTCTTTCGCGAAACGCCGTGCGGGGCGCGCCGCGTTTCCGGTATGCCGTGACGCACGCACCGCGCCGCGCGAGCGCTGGCTGGAAAGACGTCCGTTGGAGAAAAAAAAAAAAAAAAAAACACACACAACACCGTCTCCGCCCGGTTTCTTCCCCGCCCCGCGTCGCGTCGCGCCCGGGTCTCTCTCCCCCGTCGGCGGCGCGCGCGCAGGACGACGACGGCGACGACACTCTCCGGGACGACGACGAGAGAGATATTTCCGAAAAATAAAAACCTACGAAAACGGGCGAAATTCCAGTGTCCGCGGGAGGGGGCAACGTCCTCGCGGGGGGCGTCGAGGCGAGCGAGCGAGCAGCAGCAACAACAACCAAAACAACAACAACGACGGCGGCGGCGGTGCGCACCAGCAGCAGCAGCAGCACCATCACCGGCGGCGGCGCACACGCGGTGCGTAAACACCGTAAACCCGCCGCGAGTAGGCACGCCGTAATTTATAACTTCGGTGCCGCCGCCGCCGCCGCCGCCGTTCGAGCGTTGGAATCGCTCGTGCACGCGAACACGGACGGCTGCCAGGCGGCGGCGGCGGCGGCGCGTCGCGACCGGCTCACGGGCTCGATCGGCAGACGAACGCGCGCACACAAACGCGCGCGCACACACACACACGCCGTCCGTACGAGAGCGCCCGCGCGCGCGCGCGCATATTATTCCCTAAACACACGCACAGGAGCGCGCGCGCGCGGATACGATATATACTTCTCTCGTACGCGCGTTCACGATATTATATCAGTGGCTCTATCGCAAGTAGGTGGTAAACATTACGCGTTGTTTTTGTTTTTGTTTTTGTTTTCGTTTCGTTATTTTTTAATTTAACGTCGTTTCGCGCACACACACACACACACACACGTCGTACGTTTCGAACGAACCGATTGATTTCACGTCGCGTACACACACTACATATCGGTCGCGGTGTGTTATTATAATATCGTTTTTTTCTCATATTTATTTTAATTTTTTTCTCCACCGCAGTCTTTCTCCTTTTCGTTTTTCCAACGGCGCACACTCCGCACGTAACATAGGTACGTATAACACAATATGTTACACCTATAGCATACACAGCGACTGTTTTATCCTCTTGATATTACGTCGTCGTCTGCGGCTCGTTTGTTTTTATATAATCGCAATTTACCGCGCGAGACCTTTATTATTGGTGCACCAGTACCGTCGTCGTGTGATTTATCTGGTCGTTGACGCGCGCGCGCGCGAATAACGTCGACGACCGATCGTGTGTTTTTTTTCTCGAGTTGCCCGACGATTCTTATCTCGTCGCGATGACGTAAAAACAATAATAGAAACCGTATCCGTTGTCATTTGTCGAATATTGATCTCGCGTCGTCGTCGTCGTCGTCGTCGTGTCTCGCGCGCGCGCTTGGAACGTACAGGAAACACGCGTTTTCGTTTTGGCGCCAACTGATTACCAACTCTCGTAGTATCTTTCCATATCTTTTTTTCGTGATCCGCCGCATCTGTGTGCATCCGACAAATGCATTTAATATTGTATCCTTTATTCACATTCCAATTCCGATTTAGTATTCCCTTTTACACCGCGGGTTCCTCTCTCCGGAAACTACGCGTATGCGAATAATTTGTCGACCCAATTTTCTGTTTTGTAGTTTCGTTTACGATGATAAAAATATCATTGTTAAAAAACAGGAACCATCGTTATCTCGTCGTCGCGGAAAACAATAATTTCCGATTTCCGCATGCCCCTTGGACTACTTACAGCCTGCAGGTCCGTCTGCGACGTAGATACAACTCTTATGCGCGCAGTTGTTGTGACTGTCGGAATGTCAGACCTCGGATTTATTAAAAATTAAAATATTATTTCACAACGATTCGTATTATTTTTTTTATATTCTATTGATATTTGATATGTTGCAACTAATTCACAACACATGTTAAATAGTTTTAGACGTTCCTACTTTTTATTTATTCGAGCGACACCAAATTTTATTCAAAGGCTCTGTAAATCGCCGCCGATGAACGTTAATGCAACCCACACTGAAAAGTAAAAATAATTTCGGATTATTTCCTTATAATTAGGCGCAAAAGTACAACAAGTACATATAATATCAAAAACGTGGCGTGTCCGTCATAAATCAAAGTTATTGTCGGCGAATCCGAAACTTCTTGAATATCGAATATTATTCGATTATTAGTTTGTGTCGTGTCCACGTGTCTTTGGTGTACTTGTGCTGTTGTACTTACTACTTATCATCATCGAATTGATTAGTTTTAACTGTTATATTTTTATCTTAAAATTTTGTAAAAGCTACTGCGTCTGACACACGAGATAAGGGTGCGTATAAAATGGTATTGTGTACCTTCAAAGCGTATACAGAGCGTGCCACAAAGATATTGCACGTGTATTATACGAGCAATGGGTTTATTTCAGTGAGACATACTGTATATAGTATGCTTTTTTTGACAGCATTTTCTTTTGGTATGGGTTTATGTCGATAATTTTATTTCGTTATCAGAATAATAATAATTGTACTTGGGACAACGTATCTAGGACCTATATATAATTTTTTCGCTTTAGAATTTCTAGAATAATTATTTATAAAATATAAATATCGTGGTAATTAGTAACGGCCAATTGGTCCGAGAAAAAAAAAAATAAATATAATGTCTATAGAAAATTTATTACGCGTTTGAACGGACTAAATCAAAATATGTGATTTTATTAATTTTTCCACCTACATATATTTGGTACTCGTATGTATACGATACATGGGCAAATTCTTAAAATTGTATTGAATTAAATTTGGCAACAATTGCGTCAGTTTGAATTTGTTTTTTGTTTTCCCCACGTGATCATAATATAAATTAATTACAAATCGCATTCGTTTCACATAATATGATGTGATTACTGCGGCGGCGTGAGTGGGTGGTTTTTATACTTAAAAAATATGATCTACCGAAATGTATGAATTTTGAGGAAGTTGAAAAATGAAAAAGACAAAAAAAATCGTCTGCGTTAAATATTTTATTGATTAAAATAAACATAAAATGTAGGTTTTTAAAACAATTTGTTGTTTTGTTTATTTAGCATGGGAAACAATAATGTATGACTGTTGGTTTACGTTTTTTTTTTTTCGTTAGGCATATGAAAAATGAACGCCGTTGTCATACTGATTTCATAAAAACCATGTCGTTTTATGGTTTCAACTATTGAAAAAAAAAAAGAAAAGTTTTTACTTTCATAAACATTATAATATTAAAATATAAATTCAATGTTTATTAAAAGTTTGATATACTGGTTAATATTATTGAAAATCGATAGCAACTATGCTTTATTGTATAACTTCTGTAACCGTACACAAACAGTTAGGTGCTTATCATATTTACATAATATTATTGCTTTAGAACTTATTGTCTTCTATGATCCAAAATGAATTTTCCTTATATGGCTAATAATTCTAGATTATGTTCGAATTGAAAATAAAACTGCTCCTGAATATTACCAATGTTAGGTTTACTGGTATACATGAATTTAATAGAACTCGGTTGTTGTTAGAAATATTATTTGAGTGGCGAGTGTTTGTTTTATATATTATCTAATATCCAATAAGGTGCCTATTATAGTTATTCATAAAACTATTACAATTAACATAATATTATGGGGACGGTAAAAAAAAGTATTTAAAACATAATTCCTATAAACACTACGAAATATTGGAGTAAATTAAATTTTTTGTTAATGTTTAAAAGGCACAAAGTCTGTTAAAGAATGACTAAAATAAAAACATTGTTATAAATAAATTACACCCAAGTTGAATTTTGGATTCTGGCTTTTATTAAAAACAAAGTTTATTTTGTAATTGTTTTACTTATAATAACATGAACCGATTGCCTTCCAGCCAATTTTTATATTTAAATTTAAGCATATTAATTATAATATTTGTACAATGTACATCGCGTAGCTATTAACATTTAAGAAATTTTTTTTTCGTATTGTTCATTATTAAAATGTTATCTATTTATGGTTTATATGCATATACAAATAACTAATCATTCGATATCGACGATTGTTTATCAGAATTTAATGGTATTTTATCTTTTACCGACGTTAGAATAATTATTTTTTTGTAAACTAATACCATAGGTAGATAATAAACTATTAAATTGCATATTTCAATTTATTATTAATGGGTATACTTTACGATTTATCGAAGTTATTTTTTTAATTCAAAAAAAATAAATATTTCAGGCGAAGTCTAAAATATGTTTGTTTAACGTAAATAATTGAAAATACTATTTGATTATTTTTTTAATCAAAATAAATTAGATTATCTACACAGTACTTACCATACGTACTTTAAATCATGAATTCTTTAAACGTTTTTAATTATATCAACGTATCGTTGTATATTACACAGTGATTAAAACCACACTAGTTACTTAATAACATTGATAAATAATTGATTTGTTAGTTTGTGGGTAGAAAAAAAAAATAATCAGTTATATTGAGTACCTCTAATATTAATTGGAACTTTTTACAAAACGTACATTAACTACTAATATTCGAACACAATTATTTAAATTGTAGATGTTTTATTTAACTGTTTACCGGTTAATAACGACACAACGTGCTCTTAGATATTATCTAATCGAAGTATAATTATTGTAAATTCTAATCGAAAGCAAAATTTTATCGGTCGTTCGGCATTTGAATATTATTCAACAAAATCTCTCATTGTCAGTCCGGCGACGAATGTTTTTATTAAAATTCCAAGTGTTGCGGCATTTTATTTCCATATGGATATCTTAGAGTATCATAAACTCATAACCATAACTATGTCGTAGCGTGCATACTTAGATTATGTTACCTAGTCGTTTAAAAGACGGAATTTATTTATGAATTAAGTTTTGTGTTACATTCGTTTCCTTTTTTTTTTTTTTAGATATCAGTAAGATTTATTGCCCGATGATTATATTTGTACTATGCTCAGAATTATTTTTAATGCAAACGCAATTATTATATTGTTAAAATTAATTTTTATAATATAATATAATGTACGCGCGCGTGCTGTGCATTTGTGTATTATGCTGTATTATGCTATGTTTAAATAACTGTTTACTATTGATAATTCAGTGACACATTTTAATTCTGTTATCGTATTACACTACCTATTACGTAATCAATTTTAGAACACACGATACTTGCGCAGAGTTATTAAAAGTGCAGGTAACAATCACTCCGCAGCTTATTGAATTATTCTCAAACTAATACAAACAAATGAGTCAAGTTTATTGATGAGTTATTATTATCATTTTTTAAATACACGATAATTCATTCAACCCGAGTCTGAGGAATTCCAAACGTCCTCGAACTCCTCTCATAATAATACGCCAGTTAATTTATCTCATCTCTTGATTACAGTAGTTTACTTCGTATACTTCAAGACCGGCTTTCGTTCCCATACAATCAGCTGCGGTATCCATAAAATTTAAAGCATTCCGACTGACAACAGTTCAATCGTCTGTTGTGTAGCATAACGCATTGAATAACAACAATAACGCCTGCAAATTGCATTGGAAAATAACATTCAGAATGCATTTTCGATTGTGTATAGAATAGAAGTCTGTTGCGTACAATAAACAAACAAATATATGCACTACGAGTAGTGACTACATTCGACACTTCGTTATTTTGAACATTTTTACCAATCAAAACGAAACGAAATTATATACCTATTATTACGTATAACTTATAATTCAAATCAGAAAGTCAAATCATCAGATGATGCTTTTTTCCTCCTTATTTACATTTGATTCGTACATTTTTTTCCTCTCCAATCACATAATATCATTATTATTATGTTGATCTTGATGCAGATTGTATATTTCTTCTAAAAATAAAAAACAAAAAAGTAGAAAGGGTCGATGACGGTTGACTATTGTGTACTTAAAATGTGCAATATAAACAACTAAATAAGTAATCTCGTCTTCTTGGCATTATTTTTGTTTTTCACATCTATTTTACATATGTACATCTGTATAATGACCTTTATTATTTTGTGTTATGAAATGTGGCATATTAAATTAGATTAAATTATAACGGATCTGGTTTTTATGAATTTTTAAACAGTTTTTAATTCCGTACAAAGTTTAAACAAAATATAAACGATTTCGATTTTAACAATATTAATATCGATTTTTTCTACAAACGCGTTGTCGATGAGTTACAGTTATTTGATTATTTCTATTATAATTTAATCAGTCTGTCGGAAATGCATTCACTCGATAATGCGAGAAGTAGATATAACCGGAAAATAATATTAATATTAGAAATTTGATATCTTGTAACACGGAAATTGTCAACAATATACCAATGTATTATATTTTATAAATACAAGAATGCTTATTTGACTTGGAAAATTTATTTTTAATAAATTTAGTTTGAAATTCGACACAATTTTCATATATAATATTACGACGTATATTTTTACTAACATTGACGGTTATTATTAAATCTTCAAGCGTGCCTTAGTATTTTTTCGGTAAAATAAGTTTAGGATTTTATTTTCGAAGATCTTTGGGTTACTAATATTTTAATTGAGACGTTGGCATAATTCTCATATTTATTTTACTCACCTTCGTTCCGACTCGTTTTTCCAGATGAGTTACTCTCGTGTAAAACACTGCCGACGACAATATGAATAATACTCGAGTTCTGTAACGTCATCAGTATTTCGCCGGCTTTTTTATGATCGCTTTGACGTCCTGATAAGTCGTTTATTAATTATTTCAATTCGATTTTGACGCGAGATAAAATAATAAAATGTATTTTTATAAAATTACATTAGAAAACTTCAAACTCACCAGAACTGCGTCTGCGTATAATTACCTATATTAACATAATATTTAAATGACTCTTCGTGACGTGTTTGTGTCAAATGAAATGAAATATCATGCCTAGGTAAATCATGTAAAGAAAAACTTGATATTACGCATTTCAAATGTACTAATATAGTGTCTGATCAAATGACTTCAATATGCATATCGAAATAATAAATAATTTATTATATTTTAATAAATACATTTTTATTCATATTTATCCACCTAATATTTATTACGAAGAAAACGATTAATTTTGTTAAATTGGTTTGAATTACAAGAGAATTTTAATCAACATAAAATATATTATATTTTCCTCTTTTTATTTAATTTCCATGTTTACATTGAATTAATAAACATAACAATAATGTAAAAATAAAAAATGTACACATAAATATTTCATTACATATTGTCCATTGATACATATTTCTAAATAGTATTTATCGTTTTTATTGTTTGATAAAATAGGCAATTATTTTAATTTTTTTCAATATTAAGTTGTGTGTCGATTTCTATCTATTCTTTTTTTTTAAATTCTTAAATTTTGTTATTTTATTTTTTCTCGTTTTAAGATTTGTTTTCTTCGTAGTTTTTCTACTTTCGTTTGTCAAGAGCAAGTAGGTATTCGACGTATTTTAATTATTCGAATGAATGAATACATTGCCAAACTCTGGTTTATTGAAGTCGCCATAATTAGGGTTTGGTGTGCACGAGAAAGCTAATTAGTACTCTCCATAGGAAGAAATGCATTTAATCGTTTATTACTAAAGTTGTTATACCTAATAATTTCTAATAGCTAACACAGGATGTTAACCCCTTATTTCTTCATGTCAGTGATATTTAATGAACAGTGAATGTTAATTCTTTTATACCTATATAATTCTTATGAAAGGATATTATGTATGCAAACGTCATAGTCGTTTGACAAAGTGTATTAATTGCAAATCGTATTAATATAGTTGTTTATTATGATTTTTTTTTTTTTTCATAACTGACGAACGTTTTCTATATTAAATTATATATAAAATAAATACACTATCAATGTTTATTATATTAATCGTTACGAGAGTAATCAGTTGGTATGATATGTCGGTCGTTGAAGTATTATTGTGTTTGGTTCATTGCTTGTAGAATGTAATTTTTTTATTTTGAAAAATGCTTATGTTGCAAACCTACAATATTGCATTTAGAAATACTAAAGAGCAAAAGAGCAATTATACTGGTATATTACAATAATTTGTCTTTAATATATAATATGCCTACTTGGAATTAATTATTATTTATTTAACTTCACAAAAATATTAATTCCAATCGGTCTTTATCGAAATGATTAATTTGTGTGATTATATTATTTATATGTTATAGTTTTATATTGGTTTATCTATTAAAACATTAATGTTGGCCTGTAGTACCTATATTTAAACCAGTCATTAAATAACAAACGATTTTAATAAAAAAAAACACTTCATACACTATAAATAACGATTGCTTTTGTGAGCTAAAATTATTTTTGTATTTTTATACCATGTTTGAAAATATATTATTTGTAGCGACTAAAAGAGTGATGGATATCTTACTTTACAATATCATGTATTGATCAATAACTCAAGGATACTAATTATATGTTTTGAGTTTATTATTATTATTATTGTCAAACTGCAAATTATAATATGTGTTTCATTTTAACGATACTGCTTTTCTATACAATTTGATTCACTATGAATTAGTGATTGCTGACCATTGTTTAATGATTAAATACTATTGATTTATTTAACGTTTCGATGAGATAAACATATTTAAAATAAAAACCGGGAGATTATGTTAAACAGATAATTTTACTTTTACTTAGATATGTAATAAGTACTATTATTTATTATGAATCAAAGTATTTTAAATCAATGATAATACACTTATTATATTTTGTACTTCAAAGTATTCGTCGGGCATAAATCTCGGAAAGTACAGACATCAATGTCAGATTCTGTTAAATATACGTATACTCGTATATTGTAATCTCGAGAAGAGAAAAAGTAGAGTCAAGAAAAATTTGCAGTTTGAAATTGTTTATGTTTGGCTTTATATCCTATTGAATGTAATGAGAAATGACAAATAAATAATGAGAGTTTCAATGGGATTACTGGTGGGATTACTACTCATTTTGAGGTTTTCTTGGCATAATAATGACGATTTACTTTAATATCTAAAACAATTTCTGTGCAAAAATAACATAAGTATTTTAGTATAGGTATACAAATATAATGATTTGTTGAAAAGTTCTATATTATTAAAATATTTATAGTATTTATGTACATTTTTTGTTTGTAAATACTCGTTAGTGTACTTAATAAAATGGATTTAATGTTTCATGTGTTTTGGGGAAAATCTTAAATCACAGAGAGTTATACGTTTTTCAAACTCTTTTATTACTCAAAAAATTCTATTACTATTAGTATTCGTTGTTTGTTTATAATCAATTATTGTAAAACTAATAGTTTCCTCGACAATATTATCATAGTCTAAGCATGTGTTAATTTATTTTCAATAATATATTCTCACATAAATATATTACCATCAGTTCGAGTAATAAATATTATTTGTATAGTCATAAATGTTGTGCCAACTTATTATTTTATTCAACAACTTAAAAAAAAAAAATGTATTACTTTTAAATAATATGATTTATCATTTTGTGTTGTAATTTTTACCTTTTGAAGTAAATATTTATGTAACCATCAATCTAAAACGAACAACATCGTTTATTTGTTAGTGAATTCAAGTAGCTTGTTTATTAAGTAAAACAATATGCCATGACTAATAATTCTAAGTAAATTATATTAAATTGATATATATATATATGTAAATACGTATTTAAAAAAAAAATCATTTCGTTGTGAATTTTTTTATTTATATATTTGGATGTTTTACCAAAAAAAAAAAAAAACAACTCATTTAATTTCATTTTTCAACTCTGAAATTTGTTTCGACTAATATTAGTGTAGTACATAATGATAATCTGACATGATTAAAAGTTAAAAGTTGAATCTCGTTTTATCTAAATGTAATAAAGTAGTTGTTTTTTATTTAATATTATAATGGCGCACATTCGTCGTCGTCATTACCGTATAGTACAAATTATTATTATCTATGTGCGTAAGAAACCAAGAAGGTCACTTGAATTATAAAAGCTGTGTCAAGTCTTGTAGTAGGTTACAATCACACAAACATTAATTTTTCCCGTTGTTGTTGTGGAACATCGGGACTTTTCGCGTTCATGATATTGATAATTCTGTTCTCGTTAAATCTAAATTCAACAGTAATTTTACGTGTGTTAATTTTATGATTTTTTTTTCTTTTTTCTTTCATGTCATTTCAGCAATGACGGGAAGAAGAATAGTGGTTATGGCCAGGCATGGCGAAAGTGAATGGTCTAAAAACAACGTTTTCTGCGGATGGTATGATTCTCTGTTATCCGATCGAGGTAATATAAATTACAAAATTCATATTATTATATATATTATAGCCGTAATCGGAGTAATACCGTTTTACGTTAAATCGAGATATGATAACACTCAAATTAACATTATAAATTAAATCGATCAATCAAATGTTTATCTCAAAAACCGTTAATTATTATTTTAACAAATACGAGAAATAACATTTTCCATCGTTTTTGTAACTGTATTATTTGTAAATGTATATTATCTATTCGTTTTTAGAGGTTTTATCCCCCATATTTTACTATCGTAGTTTTAATTTTTAAATTTTTACCAACTATATTCATAAATATTATTGTTTTTGGCATATCAGGTGCGAACGAAGCTTTAGAATGCGCGGAATTATTGAAACAATCAAACTATCAATTCGACAGAGCTTACACATCTCTATTGACCAGAGCTCATCAGACGCTTAAGATAATCACTGAACACATCGACCAGCCGAGTCTACCCTTCGACGAATCGTGGAGATTAAACGAACGACATTACGGAGCTTTGACAGGATATAATAAAGCCGAGTTGGCTGCAAAATACGGTGAAAAACAGGTATTATTTATCAACATAATGAAACTATTTATAACATTGCTCTGTTTATCTGGTTGCACGTTTTTTTTTAAAGAATTCGATTAATTTCTAATCGTACAATTATTTCATTACAAGACAACATAATAAAATCGATCGATATTTCTATTTTTCTTCTTTTTTTTTCTCTATTAAAATATAACAATTTACCTAATATTATGACCCGAGTTCGACGCATGAATTTAGTTTAGTTGGCTAATTATTTATGAATGAAGTTTTACGATGATGTTTTTTTTTTCCGGTAATCAAACTTTCAAATTCCTAGCGAACTTGCACTAAAAATGTCATATAATATTTCATAATATTAAATAATTGATTTTTATTATATTTTTATCACCAAAAACAAAAACAAAAAAACTGAAAAAATGTTGAATTTGATCGAGCAAACTTTTCTTTTTTTTTTATTTACATTAAGTGAGTAATTTTGTTTTTTACGACTTGCGGTTTTAGTACTAGCAAATAAAATAATAAATCATCGCATTACAAAAGCGATACAGAGCAAAAATATATTATGTAAAATAAATATAATATAAAAGTAGTTAACTATAAATTTAGATTAGTTATTCAGTATACTCGTAGTTATTCAATAGTTTTAAAAGACAAAATTTAGTACTCTTAGTAATTTGTATAAAAAAAAATTGATTTCGTTAGTAGATACTTCAATGAAGTGATTAAAAATAAAGCATTTGATTGTAGGTACAAATTTGGAGACGAAGCTTTGACGTCCTTCCACCACCAATGGAAGCGACCCATAAATATTATCGAGCCATTTGGCGTAACCCAAAAATCGTGGCTGAATCATACACTTTGAATGAGAAATTTCCCTCGACCGAGTCGCTGAAAGAAACGATGGAAAGGGTTATACCTTTTTGGGATAACTTTATCGTACCGAACATTCAACGAGGACAAAGAATTTTGATTGTTGCCCATGGTACCGTTTTGCGAAGTCTTATCAAGTATTTAGATGGTAAATATTTAATTAAAAACGTTGTATGTTTTAACGACAATATATTTTATGACGATTGTTTAATTTTTTAAAACAGGGATATCAGATAATGATATTTGCTCAATAAACATTCCTTCGGGTATTCCATTCGTGTACGAGTTTGACGATGACATGAGAGTAATTACTTCAAGAACATTTTTGGGAGACAAAAAACGAATAGAAGAAGGAATAGCCAGAGCTGCGTCAATCGGTTCTCGTTAAACTGCCAATTTTGAAACCAAATTTCGGCAGAATTACCATTTTTGTCTGGGTTTTTTCATCAGATGTTTGCTTTTTATGTTTTATTTAATTTTATAAGTTAATTTTTAAATATATAATTAATGATAAACTTCTTTTTATAATAAATATTTAATACATTATTAATAATTGTATGTTAATCTTTATTCGTGAGTTTTTACTTACTCGCATCTCGGTTGTTTAGATTCCCGATGATATACAAACTGACCTTTTCCATTTGCATTGATTAAAAATATTTACGGTTGTGAATATTTTTTAAATGAACTGGCAGACTGTATTATATAGTAAATTATCGGTAGTTCTTGTTATTCGTATAAGTTAAGAAATGTTTAAGGATTGTAATTCTACTTCTTCGTACTTGGTTAAACTAATTTTCTTTCATTATTTGTAAAAAAAAAATTGTCAGTTGTTTTTTTTTTTGTACACGGTAACTTTTAGTTTTTATTTTAATATGAGTAGATTAAATATTTTGATATACATGATATTAATATCGCTGAGTTTAAAAATCAAACTTGCCAGTTTAAAATCAAAAGTTTATAAGATTTTTACAAATAATGAAAGGGATAAAACTTTTTTCAATTATGAAAAAAGTAAGGTTATAATATTAGGGCAATACTTGGCTGGCGAGTATAAAGATTGTTTATTCATCATGTCTCGTTTGGCTGGAAAGTACCGTAATCTTTTTGCAAAAGTCTATTTCATTTTTGGTTAAAAATATAATTGGTTAGGATAATATAGATAAGCTGTGAATGATAAAAGTTAATGATGTTAATTAATCGTATAGATATTGTACAAAATTAACACGTTGAGTGTTATAGATTTTATACAAAGGCAGAAAAATAACGTTAAAATTGAACTCGTTGAAATATTAAACACATGAGTGGCTGATTTGTCAACGACTATGATTTTGTGGGCTAGCATTACGGTACATGTTACTCGTTTGTTTAATATTAAACAATGTGCACCACTCATAAGAAGATTAGCCAATGTTGGAGAAAAACCTCTTAATGGTTATGAAAATTATACATATTTTTCAATGGTGAAAATAACCAAAACTCGTATGAATAACTTTTTATACTTTGCCTATTAAACAATATTTTGTTAAGTAATATTATTATAAAATAAAATAATTAGCTTAATGATAAATTTAATTTATCTAATTGAACCCGTTGCATTTTTAATACTTATTTTATGATAAATTATTATACTTTCTTTGTTGTATAGTCCATGTTGATATTAACTAATACGGTTTTTCTGGGTTCGATTGAAACGAGATTGATACAAATGTTCATATTTTAATCATAGTTCTCTGATTAACATGATAATGTACAATAGTCAATAATAGATATAGAAGCTGGACTTGCTTGTAACGCTATTTTGTTAGTTGTGCGCAGCATTATTGGGCTTATCACTTCTATTAGTTTAATAGAGCTAATTTTATCGATCTGAAAGAAAACCACATTATTGACTTCAAAGACCTATTACAGGTGCTTACTTAAACACAAATGAAAGTATTTGGCACTGCGCCAAAGTTTGATGCCATACTATTAAAGGAAAACGTAATTTTAAGTAGGCTTTCAAAATAGAAAAAGTTCATCTCGATGAATATTGATTTCACATATTATGTACATATTATATAATAGTGTTTTGGTATTCTAAGATATTTGATAACACATCTGAAATCATGAAGTATTATTATAGTATAACAATAATAATATAATAATACTTTTTATAAATCATTAAAAATTAAGAAATGAGGTGAAAAAGTATCTATATAAAACAATCACTAAAGTAAAACAACGAAGGTAAACGGTTGTAATTTTCCCATGGTACATCATGACGTTTTTTCAAAATGTATTTCTTTCATTAATTTGTTGCAAAATTATCTTATGTTTTGTGATGTCAGATTAATTTATAGATATAAAATGGTTACACTTACAATTACAGCTTACATATTGTATTTCATACTACATTTAGATATCTGTGATATTAATATGCTCGCCTATAATGTTATCAAAATAAGTATCTATCTTTAAGATACATATATAATTTCTCAACTGCATGCATTCAGCTGCAGAGAACAACGTTGCATTTTTTTTTTTATTTAGAACGCGCTATTACTGCAATTGGAACAATGCCAAAACGCGGATTGATCATTTAAAACGTTCCGAACATGAAATTTAAATGTATTTTAGTGTTTGACGTGTGTGTATTAATCACAGCGCATTCGTTCGTTGCTGTTTTCCCACTGAAAATGTATTTGATCGGCGAGCAGAACGTATTTACGAATGTTAGAACAAATGTTCGTACGCGCGACTACGTGGAAATAAAAAATTGCTCAATACAATATTACGTATTTGTTATTTTAAGACGACATAGGTGCAATAGGTTTGAGGATATACGGTATTTAAGTACCAGAGTTCTAAGGATTGAAAAATATTGATGGAAGACATTGGGTAGATACTATAGCGTTGATTATTGATAATACTATCAATGGTACGCGAAAATCCGTTATTAGATGTTGAACAGCGCAAGGATATTCGGACGGGCGAGAAAACGGATTGTCGATAAAAATAACGTGTCAAACGTAAAATCAACAGTTTCCACGCCCAAGTAGAATAATAGAATAACAATCAACCGTTACGACATCAAGTTTAGACATCGTTTGTATGTGAAAATCAATCCAACAATAAAACAGAACGTCATGTTCACCTAATAATAACACCGCGAGAACGCCCGGTGCACACTATTCGTACGCCATTCCGTGGACGCAGGTGAGAATTGACGGAAATCGAGATAATCGATATTATCGTATGCCTTGCGATTTCACGTACGAGTTTTACTATATAATCGTTCGATCCACGGTCGATCGCCGTGCTATGGACGTTGTAGACAACACATCGGACGTCGCGGAGTGCCATCGAGCGGCCACGACCGTCAGATGGCGCCGTGAGTTTAGAGTCGGAAACGGCGAGGTTATCAAAACCGCGCCGCCGCGTTATCAGTAACACGATATCCGAGTGGGTAAATAAGTATATAAACCACACATATAATATAATATATATAATATACACAATTCATATATACACGTGTGTGTGTATATAATATGTATTACACGACGATGTCGAACCGATCGTTTTTCGTTGTAGTTTCGTCTCGTCGGTGTTGCATTTTCGGTGCGGACACGCGCGGCGAACGATTATCGCGTCGATAATATTAATTTTATTTAGTTTCGTCTTATCGCCGCGGAAACCTTATTACCCCGGCGGTGGTGCCCGCTCGGCCGGGCCGTTCGTTTTTGCCGAAATAAATATGTGCCGCCGTCGTCGGCCGCCGCCACCGCCGCCGCCGCATTCGCGCCGCTGTTGCCGGGCAGACGTCTGACACGATATTATCCGCTGGCATGGGTCAGACCGAGAGTCACGAATCAGGTGAGCTATTTTCGTTTGATTATTATTTATTTTCATTCGTCGATCCGCGCGGCAATCGCCGCGCGGATCGACCGAGGCACGTCCGGCCAACTCGTCTTATCGACGAGTTTTCCGTCGGCCGTCGAATTTTTTACTTTTTGATATATTTTAACCCGTCCCCTGCGTCCTGCGGGAGCGAAATCGGCGCGATCCGAGTCCCCCGGCCCGGTCGTTGAAACCGGGTTCAAACGCGGTCGTGTCGCGTTCGCGGTTACACGCGCGCGCGCGCACGACGACGACGACGACACTGGACAACCCATGACACCGCCGGTGGCCCCCGCACGGTTTAAAGTTCTCCGCCGGCGGAGATAACAGACGTTGTACAATTGCGATTTATTATTATTTTTTTTTTTTCACGTGTATAATATTTGTAAGTTGTATAATAATATTCCCACCACGTGGGTTCTATAGTGGCCGGCACACGGCGGGAGGGGCTCCGTGACTCTGTAAAACTCGTGATTGACGTGTGGTGTGCGCGCCGACTAGTTTCGCCTTCTAAAATATTATTATTATTATGAATTTCGCGAGCGAACGTCGAGGGAAAACGATTGGCAATACATTTTATGATTTTGTTCTCGTTACGAAATCGCACGTGGTGTCGACGACGACGGCGAGTTTTTGAACTTTTCGAAACGCTATTTTAGTAGAGAAATATCGACGCGAGAAAAATCATTTTTTCCACCGAGAGATCGGGGCTGCTTGCTGCGGTCTTGGTCTCACAAACAAACGGTATTCTATTTATACGCTAGTATTTATTAGGTCACTGACATTCGGCTGTGCGACGCATGGCAATCAACAAACCCGTGTTACCCGGGGTAAAGTATGAAATTACGGTCGTCAATGACCGTGTCTATGATTGCTAACGTTGCATCTCGCATAAACATTATACATAGTACACGAGTGGTTCGATGCATCCGTTGTCCGTTGCATCATGATTTATGGCGAATGACGATTCAAGACATCGCAGCGGTGTCCCTGGATCCTTTTAAAAGGAGGGGGCGAACTTCATACATTATATAATATATATACGTATATAAACACACTGATTACTAGGTAGTTTACCTGGTTTCACTCGGGGTGTGTTGATGCATTGATACAAAAAACAGTGAAATCATTAAAATCAAAATTTTCAAAATTTCGACCTGATAGATCATCTTTCTATTGACTGTATCTATAACACATACACCCACATACATATAGATTAGACAGATAAGTTAGTACCTATCCAATGTAAGTTTATTTATTTTTAATTATTTTAATATCAGCAAAGATTACTGGGCCTCACGGAGTTTAGAACTCGTCGATTAATAATAATCTAACAATTTGCGCATTTTTCATCGTCATATCAAAATCGAATATTGCGATAATGTAATATTCTACTATTAAAATCGTTGTACAAAATGCTAATTATAATATTACGTAGTACGTTATTCTTAAATCTGATAAATTTCACTTTTGTAACATTTTTTTTTTAATATAAAAAAAGATTTTATTACTTACTAATATTATTATTTTAGGCAATTGTTTTTTAATTATAATTTATGATGGCGTGGAGCCTCCCTCCACCAGTCTCTGTATCATTTCAATATACCTCAATAAAAAATGTGTTATTGTGAATTTTGATAAAATACGTTTTGGGGTCCAGGGTTTTATTACAGTGACAAAATGTTTATTAATAATAAAATGTTATTAACGTTTATAATAAAATTTCGGATTTATAAATTTAACATTTAGGGATGGACTGTGCTTTAGAGTGCCCCCCTTCCCCTCGCACTTATACTGTTTCGGATATTACGTGCCGATTCACGTAAAAACAATGTCGATATTAAAATAATTGTACCGTTGGTTGTAAACATATTTCGTCATGCGATTTTTCGTTCATTTTTACGAGTTCAAAGTTTTCGCGGGAAGGCCGTTAGGGCCGAAAATGTTATAGTAATAAACTAATAACACGATACACTATCGCGGGCGTACGGCGTATGTTTTGTTTGGAGAAATTCGTTTTCACCTATTTGTATTCCTTTAGTTATTTTTAATTAATATTTTGCCCGTGAAACATTCGTCGAAAATCTCGATATTGTCTATACTCGATCTTAAAAAAATCAGCTACGAAAGATGTCCAAACACACGACCGCGACGTACCGCTGTTTGCATTCGTGTTTGGAATGATGTACTGTATAATTGGTTATTTTTAACGATAAAAAACATTTTTTTTTTTTCAATAGTTTTTATTCATTTATACGTCCGGAAGTTCTGAGAATACAGTTTATGATAATATTGTGATTGCCGACTGTAGTCGTTTTTACTATAGTCTTAGTCATTATAAAAAGCATTAAAATGTTATAAACTATAATTTATTTTTGTCTATCAAAACTTTGTTTTTAAATTCAATTCCATCGCGTGTTGTTTACTTTTAGTTTTTCTTTGTATTTGTATGTAATATTTTGCGTTTCTTAATGCTGTTTTATTGATTAAATCGACTTGATTAATTTAATTTTCGCTTGGAATTATCTTAAAGAAATGATTTTCGTGTCTAGAATTTTTAATTGGCAGTAAATTATATGAAATTAATGAATAAATAGTCATCTCCGATAAGAAATTTAGGTTTCTAAATAATATATCCATTTGAAGTACGATAAATTAATGAGTAATAATATACATACAAGTAGCATATTATGTAATGTGTGACAATAATAGTGACAATTTTATGCTATTTCATTAAAATGTATTACACATAAAAGCATATCATGTATTGTGAATGTGACAATGTGTGGAGTATTAATGATAATTGATAATATTAAATTAATTAATTTAATTTTCAATAAAATTAACAAAATTATTTACATAGTGTTATAGATAATGAAAACTAATTTTCTAAAATAAATGTATATTAAAATGGAAGAAACTTAATGTATAAAAATATCTTCATAAAAGAAAATATTATCTCAATTATAATCTGTACCGTATTCAATAATGAAATAATTTCATATTAGATTTGAATTATATAGTAAATATTTTTAATTATTATTATTATTATTAATTATAAATTATGATAATTGCAATGTTGTTTTATTATACAACCGTCTATTACTCGTAGTACTCGTCGATTAAATTTTTCCGATTCAAACTATTTTAGGCCCTTGTTAAATAGGTCAACAGCAGAAGTTTTGTGTTGATTTTTATTCAGTTTTATCAATGTCGATTCGTTCGTGACATTTTAATAATTAACGTTCATAATTGAACGACAGAGATTCATTTAATGAATCCATATTTTTAAGGTATTACGATTCGTAGACCATACTCAATGTTAAAAATATTTTGACATTTCCATTTATAGTTTCTATTCCGATGGATCTGGAACACTTCACAATGTTTCATGGGCAAATGGGGGCGTAAGGGCCGATTTTACCATGCATATTGAGTACGTACCGGCCAAATGTTCGTTTTACAACTGTAAACGTTGACCACTGACCACTAGTCAGTAACATAAGGTAGAGTTTGGTGGGAAAAATATATCTAGATGAGAAACTTGTTGTCCATTGTATAATGACTCCCAGAGTGCCTCTACTGCCTACCACAAGTAATTTAGGAACGGTCAACTGATGGTCAGTTTTGTGTGGGTGTACGTACATCTGCTCTAACAGTTTTAAGTGGTTATTTGTAACTCATATCGTGCCTGTCGATTGTTTTGAACATGTTACAATATTATGTGCAATTTCAATTTCAAAAAGTTTTATATATTATGTTAAATATTACGTGTATATGAGTCGGTATAATATAATATCGGATTGTTGTAAAATTAATAAAATGTTTTTTCGGATCAATCAATAACATATAGTGCAGGATAGACATTGAATAAGGCAATATTGACGAATACATTTAAATGCCTTTATTAATATGAAAAAAAAAATATATAAATAAATATTAAATAATATGTTCATAAAAGTTAACAATAAAAATAAAAATAATTTATACTTTCCGCGATGTTACTTAATTCACGATAAAAAAATAAATATGTATTTTTATTACCATAACAATTTACAATGGCAGCGAACAACGTTTTTTTTTTTTAATAATTATATTTTATATTATATTATACCTTAAAACGCAAATTTAATACTACGTCGTCGGCGTCATTTTAAACGATCGCGTATTTTCTTTTCTTTTTTTTTTTTCGTATCAATTTAAATTTAAAAAAAAAAACGAAGGTTAGTTTGAACTCGCGTTTCTTATTATTATTTCGATGAAAACCACTAAAATTAATCAGTACTCTGTACCTATATTTATTTTTGTTTTTACCCTAGTTTTTATATCTGAATATTATGTCTGCAGCAGGCGTACGTGCACATTATGCTTTTATCTTATGTTATCATGTGTGGAGTTTAAAGAAAAAAATAAATCCTGTTTGGAGCAATAAAATCAAAAGGAAAGGGGCCGCTTGCAGTGTGCACGTTGCAGCTGTTCTATTTATCGTAATGCCCGAAGCCCGTGTACGCGCGTAGGGATCCATCGACCGGAACAGGATTTCGAACGAAAAAAAATCCCCTCTTCCTTAAAAAAGGGGGGTTGTCGCCATATTATTCGACAGGTAAGTTCCGGTCTATGATCACCGCCCAAAAGAACAATAATCGTTTAAAACAGAGTGCTGAAGATAACGTGGCTGTATCGTCCATTTGCAGTCCGGTCGAAATATAGTTTATGAAATTGCTTTTAATTAATATACGTTACATAACAAGCTGTATTCCTCCGTCACGGTCCCGCTTAGGCGATTAAACAAGACAATTTTTTTTTTTTTCTTCATAGATGAATATTCCGGTTTTTTGTGTTCTCAGTCACGCTTTCGATGTAACAACCTCGAGACTTGTGCACGAATATGTGCAGGTTTATATAGACTTTAATAATTGATTGGCGAGGAACATAAAAGTACCGGCGGATATTATGTTATTCGCCGATATTAAACGAATGTGTTTGAGATCCATGCTTCAGATTTTATATTAATTGTATTTGGTATTTAAACCTATCCAATGTCAGTTTTTAGAAATAAAATTCCAATATAATATCCATACCGAGGGTATACGTACTCGTATATGAATGTTATTCGGTTAAAATCGTATTAAAGATAAAATACTGTAGTAGGAATATCTATCTATATATTATTATATATGTTGGTACATATTAAATGTATTTTAGTCTGATTGATTATCAAAGGTAAATATTTATGAGAACATTAATATTAATTATTATATTTTTTTAAATAGTTACCTGAATTAAACAAGGATTATATTTAAAATAATAGATAAAATACAATGTTTTGAATATTTGTAATTTTATACTGTAAAGATCTCACATTTAAGATTTAAAAAATATATTAGAAACTTGCTACTTTCTACACTCTGTGTATTGTTTTCATGTTTATCTAATAAATTATGCTTATTGTTATATCATGGTTTGAAACAGATTGCATAAATAAAAATTAAAAAAAAAAAAGAGAAAGACTTGTTTATGTTATTACTTATTCAATCTGTGATTAAGAAACTGTTAATCAATGTATTTTCTATAAGCGAAATATTTTCCGTCATTGATTATTTTTATTAATAATAATAAAAAAAAAAACTAGAGTATGCATTTAACATACGTATAATTGTCGATGATGTAATAAATAATGTTTAATTATACGAGTATATCATTTTAATTATAATTTTGGTATTTTCTCAAAAGAAAATATACATACTTGTATGTAGCTGAAATTTGATCGATACGAATTCATTCGTAGATTCTGAGTGAAGAGCTAGGTGTGTTTATTTGTTTTGGTTTTATTTATTTCTAGGACACGAAATACATTATTAACTTCAGGAAGGGTTGTTGGTTGAAAATGCATTTAGACAACACGTTATCTAGTTGGTATTCGAGGGTTCAGTTTCAAAATAGCATATACAGGAAAAAATATATAAGTTTGAGTTTATATTTTTAAAGTGGCTTCGAGAATTCGTGTAAAATGTTGGTTTAATTTTATTATTGTTGAGTGAAAATATCTCTTGTAATTTTTTTAACAGTATTGCTTATAAACGTTCCTAGAATTTCTAGTTTTAAAATAAGATAAAAATTGTAATTTCAATACAAGATAATATTTTAAACTGCTTGTATTCAATGTTCAATTACATTAATTTACAAAATATTTATCAAGTGTTAATTCGTTTTTAAAAATTGTCAAACAAAGTTCTATTCGGAATTGTTTTTCAAAGGCCAATGCTTATTGATTTTAAATTTAAAGACGTTCGTTCGTTCTAGTGTATCTCGTACTATCTAACTATTGTGACTCATATTTTTATAAATATCGATTCATTGTTTTAAATTTACACAAGCGTACTTATTTATCTACTACAGAAATTATCATACGTCTTATGAAAATTAAATTTACTACAATTATTACAATAATTAATTATAAACATAGATGTTATTATATTTTCTGATCGGCTATTATTATGGTTAATACCATCACGGGTGTTAAATTATCAGATATTTTAATTTACAAACAAAAACTAATATATTATTTTGTATCGATAAAATTTGTGAACTATACGTATATAATATCAGGAATGTGTAGAATTGCTACGAAATAATATTTCATTGTTTGTTGAAATACTTTTTATGTAAAAAATTATTATTGGTTTTTTTTTTTGATAAAAACAAAGGCCTCTACTGTAATTAAAATTATTTAAAGTTCTTTTGATAAATAGCGGCGGTCATTGTTTGCGATCCGTGTGGCGGTTATGTTTGATTATTACACAGCGAGTGTGCCGGGAAATCGAAGAAGCTGTAGTAGAATTTAGTACGGCCGATGTCGTGGGGATTTATATTTAGGCTATAGTTTCACATATGCAATGTATTACTAGTTAGCGACAGCTGTGCCAGCATATCTAACAGAGATACGTACCTTCGTACAAACAAACAATTCATGTAGTATGCACATTATTGACTTTGGCTCGTACCAGAATTCTCGGTCATTGGTTGTATTTTCGCATCGATTATGCATTTATACATACGAGTATGTTGAGAATACTGCATATTGGATAGTGGATCTGCCCGAAAATATTTTGAAAAACAAAACAAACGTGTTGATTTTCGTGTGTTTAAACGAAGAGTTGAAATCGTTCCGATTCACTGTACATTGTTAATGTGAGATAGTAATCTTTATTCTTGAATTTGTCAAACTGTTTAGACGCGCGGTCGTCGTAAATCTTTACCCTATCGTTTTATTGTGAAAATATCAATTCGATAAAACACCTTTTCTCCAGCCGAATCAATAATGGCGCCAAATGTGTGTGTGTTGGTCCGCCGCAACCCCGGGTGCATTATTGATCCCTCGGATACTATAACACAACCCTTTACTACAACACCCGTTCGTTATCGGGGCAACAACCCTATTCTCGTACAATAAGAACATCGATGCGACCCGCGACGGTTTCATTGTAATCCTTTCGCACATTGTCGCAAATCTTTCAATACAAATATCGTACCTATACATATTATTTCATTATTAACGATCGTCAGGAAAGTTGCCGTTAGCCGTCTCCGCGTGTACTGCGGTAAAAAAACCGAGACTAGGACTTGCAAATAATAATATTTCTTCAGAGACAATATTCTATCGTCGAATCGAGGGAATCGCGCGACACGTTGTTTGTTTTCTTGGAAATCGATAAGAAAAAACCTGCGGTTTCGAACACAAAAACCGAACGTTTTGTTCCCCGAAACCGCATTTCTGATCTGACGATCGTTATTTATCAACGGCACAGTGTGCGCGCGCGGGTCGTTTTTACGGTCTCGCGCCGGGGCGTGTGCGGGAATTCTCACGCGGAGAAAAGACTTTTCTCGGACCGGGGAAGGACGCGTTGTTTTTCGGCACGCTCTATTGTAAAAAGCCACGGTCGTCGCGCAGTTTCTTTGTCGATCGGTATATTTTACGGTCGGTCCGCCGAGTCGTCGGGACGACACGACGACCACGGCGCGCGCGTCTCATGGGGCAAAGGCTCTTCTCTCTATTGTTGCGCAATCGTGAGAATCTGGAGTCCCGTGGCCTACACATAGTATATAATATATACACACACACACGAGAAATAATACGAAGTTTGTACAAAGGAACAGCTGACTGCGAATGTTCGTGTATATATAGGTACATCCATCGGGGCGCGCGCGCGTGTGTGCAGCAACAGCAGCAGCAGCAGCAGCAGCGAGTGCATATGTGTATAATGCCCGTGCGCGCCAGGTGACACCACCCGGCGGTGTTTAGTGGCGGAGGGCAGATGCGGGAAACACCAGGCACGCGACCAGGACCGTCGATACGCGTGCCCATGCCCCCGCGGGCCTCTCCTCCGCCGCCACGCCTGTATAATTTTATTATACCTATTTACGTGCGCCGCACAAACCGGCGGCGGCCGCGCGCGGTAGCAGCTGTCGCCGCTGCTCGGGTCACCGTCGATACGGGCGGCTGTTTCGTAGGATTTACGCCGTGTTTTTAATAATTCCGGTACCGTATAATTACTACAATATCGTCGGCGACTGCAGACAGTGGCCAGTTGTTTTCTTATCTGGCGCGAGCCGCAAATCGAGAGCATCTGCATGTCCATTGTCCTCCGGCTCGTAGTTTTGAAATCGCCGTACGAATAATATAATATTATAATATAATACTACTCGGCCCAACCCTTTTGCACGCGCTCGCCGTCTTCCGAAAAGGACACGACGACGACGACGACGACCGAGGCGCGTGCCTCCGTCGTTTTACAATACTACGTAACATTGCCACGCGCGCGTTCACAATGCGTATTATTATCATCATTATTATCATATCGTTACGCGCCAACGGGGAACGCGTCACGAAACCAAACGTCATTATAATATTCGTCATAATCGTCGACTAGACGGGCTGTGTCGAGTGGTGTTCGATATAGGTATAATATAGTTTTGGTATTATTTTTTTCTCCTATATTCTTCCGAGGCGATCACTGCGACCGACCGACGACGCGCGTCCGAATATTATACACAAATGTGCCGTGGCCGTAGAGTGTTTTTTTTTTTTTTATTTAATTTTTTCATCACCGCAAGTGCGTCCGTCCGTTTTACCAACGCCGACCGTTTCCGGTTCACGTTTTACAATAATATATATTATTTCACATTGTTTTGTCCTCTAATGAAATCGTGAATGACATTCCGTGGTTGTTTTTTTATTCGTCCGAATGCTTTTCTTTCTGCACGTCGTCGCATTGGATTTTTTCTCGTCGCTTTGTCATCTAAAGATTTACCTCGCCGCGTTCTACACACAAATCATCGAACGCGTTAGTCATCCGAACACGATGTCATTTTTTATTTTCACGTACTTTCCGCCTCCTTTTCTCGGATTTAAATTTTAGAATTTAGTTTTCCGTCGTTTCGATCAATCGCAAAACAGCATAATATATACTCGTAAATAAATAATATCATCAAATTTGTCAATTTTAACATAATTGGGTTTCATAGTGAAATATCGATACTCGTTTTAATTTTTTGAATCGAATACCTTTGAGTTTAGATAAAAATAAAGGTATTATGACACAATAATAACTATACGCATACATAATATTACATTCATACATATATAATATATATAATTGAATTCTCAAATGAGAAATTCTCATTAATTTAATTTAAAACTAAAACGACTCAATTGACTAATCAGTTTCATTGTTCGTCTCATTGTTGATTAATACCCACATAAATAATTTAAAATGAAAAAAATATCATTACTCATTTCAAGTCTAAAATATTTGATTGTATATTGTTTATGTTGTATATGTACAGGGCTGGATCAAGGGGGGGGGGGCTAGAGGGGGCTATAGCCCCGGGCCGCAAGTTGAAAGGGGCCACAGTGTGTCAACTCATTTTTTTCAAAACATTATTATAACTTATAAATTTTAAATTTATGTCATATGAAAATGGACTATGGACTATTGGATACTTCATTACCGACACACAAGACCCAATTATAGGTATAGTGGTCGTAATAAAATGTTATTTAAAAACAATGCTATACTTATTTTAATTTATATTTATTACAAATTAATAAATCAGAAGAAAAAAAGGAAATTGTTTTAGGCGAAAAGGCCTCAATAAAAGTAATAGCCCCCCTTAAATTATGACCATAATCCGGCCCTGTATATGTAATTCAAAATTATTTTATCAATTAGATCTATTGTTCATTTTTTCTGTGTAATTTTCAAAAGGTTTCTTTTATATTTATTTGGATTTGAGTTATGTCAACTATTTTATTCTATTACTGACGATTTAGTCGACAGTAAGAGTTTCGCGTTTGTCTTATGTTTTCACAATAAAAATTATTATATACGAGTAATTTAAATTTGTTTGAAAAAACTGTTCTCACCAAAGTGGAATTCAAACTAATATTATAATATTTATATATATATACATATATATATTTAAAATAATTTAATTAGATGTAATTTAAAAGCCAAAAAAAAAAAACTGATTACAAGAAATATAACAAGTATAAGTGCCCTAGACAAAACATTATAACGTAGTTCAACCGGTTTTCGTCTGATCTTTGATACATGATCGACCAGGATAGCTCGCACGTATGCGAAAATAATATTCATAATTAATTGTACAGACTGGCGTATTTTTGTTTTTGTTGTTGAAATCGGTATCGAGTGTATAAATAGTATATATAATATTACATTTACAATTTAATTGAACATTGCATCATCGTATCTATATTATAATATTATGATATTATGGTAACTGTTTAACGTAATTTTGTTTTAATCTTTTATTTAATTAATTGATCTAATGATTTAATAACATAGTGTTGGTTGGTGTATTGTTCAAATATTGCCAGGACGTACGTTATTTGTCAGATACTGTTATAATAATTTTCATTTTTAATTAGATTATTTTGCCAAGCGGAGTAGTACAGGTTTAATATACGTAAATAAATGTACGCATATAAATAAATAAGCCGGAGTGTTAATTTTACTTTTAAAAGTCGTGTTGGTCTTTAATAATATCCGAGGGCAACAAGTTTATTTTGAAACTTCTCCCGGCGCGATGTGTGTAACCAAATTCATTGTTTATTTCCCCCCCAACATGTGCGAGCAACAGTTGCCTAGTAGGGGTACTTTTTTCGTGCGCGCGTAATTATTTTAGTCGTACATTTCATTTTTAGAGGCTTTTCATCTGATCTCCCCCGTGAGAGGCGACGGCCGTATGACGCCAGATGTTGTCCTTCTCACACAGAAGGGATCCCGCTCTCTTTGCTTCCAGTTGGGCAGAAAAAAAAAAAAAAAAAGGAAAAAAATAGTGTAGTCATATTTTTAGTATTCCTATACAGCGACGTAGAAAGAATGATTGTGTGAATAAAACGATCCAAAACATACCGTTATAGAGTAAAGGCATTTTGGGACGATTTCGTAGTAGGGGTCCGTAGTCAAAAAAAAACTTTTAGTCTAAAATATATTCGTGTAATTTATTAATCTTGTTTTAAAAACGGACGAGTTTACTGTGCTGGTTTTTTCGTTGTTGTTGTCGAGAAATTGTAATTATATTTACGAAATGTATTTAAAAGTAAAACTCAAATCACTAATATATTACACTATGGGTATGTTTGTTTGTTCTTTATAGAAGTAGATTTATTACGGTTATAATATTGTTGTGTTGTGTTCAATTTTTAAGATGAGTTTTACTACTTAAAGTATAGGTAATAATATAAATAATAAACGGTGGCGGTTACCTTATTTATTACCTAACACAACGAGTCGTACCAGCCGCAGAATTGTCTATAGGCCGAACGCTCCCACGCTATCGCGAATCGTGCTTTCACGTCGTTCACAAATATTAAAAAAATATTGTGAGAGCATTCAGCAATCTTGTGGAATAAAGAGGAAACTTTTTAATCCAGCTGATCTATAACCTGAATTCTTGTATCGTTTTTTCTTACTGTACTTGATAATTTATGTCGGTGAAATAATTTAGAATTTTAGCATATTACAATATCATTTCTGTAGCTGTAACAATAAACTCGTATTACTTTTACGATTTTTCAACGGAATAAAATGTTTATTATTTTGTGGGCTATTTGTGTGTGAAAGTGTACATAATAATATTATATTCGTAGTTGATGACGTATTATCACTTAACCGGACCACATTTGATTGGTAATTATTTTATTATTTTCAAAATACAAAACGTTTCCTATTTTAATAAATAAAATCTACAAACTTTTGAGTATTCACATTTTCAAAACAATAAAAATAGTGTATAAATTAAAAATTTAATTTTAAAGTCAACGAAAATAATTTATAAAAGTGATCGACTGTCATTTAATAGTATCGACAGATAAAATACAATGAGTTCATCAAAATAAAAGATAAAAAGTAAAAAATAATTTCAATAATTCGGTATCTATTCAATAATCCATAGCAACAAGTGATTTGAAGTACCTAATTTGTTGTTTAAAATTTACACGTTAATATACATTTAGTAAAAGTAATTTTAGGAAACTAAATGTTAATATCGACGCTTTCCAAGTAATATTTAAATGTAATTACACGGTTAAACTAAATAATATTCTATTGCTTTGTACAATATTTTCGACTTCTATATCCGGCCTTATCTCTGGTTATAAAACAAACATTGACTATTTGAAGTATGAATGTTTATTATTTTGTAAACAATATTATGATGTAAGCAATGGTTATTGAACTGTCTGTGCGCGATATGCACCGTCGCGTTTTGTATAATATTGTGTATTTATTTTTAAGTCTTAACAACATAATATATGGTATTAAATATAGATAAATATTGTTTTTTGTAATTTAAACTAAATATCAAATCGACAGTCGATTATCGTATTTTTACATGGCACGCATACATTACTAGTCATATCAATCGTAATAAAAAAACAATTCGTACATTGAATATTATCGTCAATAGACATTTGATTAATTTTTAAAATGTCCGATTGCTTTAGTTGTGGATTTTATTCTATCCTCATTTCAAGTATATAATATGGTTTTCATGTGTATTGTTTTATCGATATAATATATATATGTATTACTTATAGGTTTATATTTTTCAAACAAGACTTAAAACCGCGTTGCTTTCTTCTCGAGCAATAAAACTTCTAAATCAAAATTTATCTTACTTGTTATATCGCCGAAAGTTACACGAACTCGTATTATAAGTGGTGCCTCTGTCTATACTAAAAATTATATTTAATATGCCTTAAACACGCATCGTTTGATTATTGTTATTTGAAACGAGCCTAATAATGTATAAAAAGATTTTTTTTGAAACATTAATATGCCGTAGAGACGCAATAATAATCGGTACGGTATTTCATAAAATTCTATCGTCACGTTTCAAATAATTGCCGTCGGTAATACAATACGTATACCAAGTCGGTATTTCATGGATGGCGATTAAATTAGTATTCACGATTTGAGTCGTGGAAAATAATTGAAGAAAATTATGATATTTCGTGTATCGATGACTTTCTTTCGTTTTAATGTTTTTATAATACGTTTTATTATTATTATTACAGCCGAGTTCCGCAATAAGTCATACTCGGGAAATTAAGTAGTCCGTTTATTATAATACGCGCAGATCGCGTGTTTGTTCAATAATACCTATCAAGTGATTGTCAGTTTCCAAGTATACCGTAGAACAGACTTATATATTATATACATGTATATTATATTACGAAACCCCCGAGCGGATTTTAAACTCTCCTATAAAGCAGTCGTGGGCGTTCGATCCCGAAAACAACGTACGAAAATATTTTCGCGTGTGCATTGTGCACACAGATGGTCGCGCTCACTCGTCGGGGAAAATAATGTACGACGAAAATCGATATTATTTTTCCGCGTACTCGTGCTTATGTACAGTGTTTAAAACTATGCGGGGACCCTCATAGTACATATTATTATAGGTACGTACGTCACAATATCGTTCGGTCTATAAATGACGAATATTTCGGTTGAAAAATAATTCTAAAACGGCTCGGGCTACGACGACGACTAGGAGTAGATGATGACGACGTCCGTCCTCGTGTACGCCGCACAGACGTGATGTCCGGTTCGCACGACCGGATATTTGGGGGGGGGGGGGGGGTGGAAGGGGAACCGAAAAACAAAACGCGTGTATTATTATAATAATTAACGCCTTCGATAGAGCTCTCTCCGTCGTCGGCCGTTTTGTGCGTCTCCATTGCACCGGAATGCCGTCGGTCTATTATATGTATATCACTCTTTGTCTGTCTCGCGAAAAACCGAAGAAACCGTCTCATTGTGCACAATATACGTACGTATATTATTATTCGTACACATCATATACAGGGCGGTCCCCGTTTAACGCTGTCTGCTGATTTCCCGCGTCACGGGAGAGCGTCAAACGAATCGCCCCGTATACTCGTACATAATATACGATATGTAGTTTATATCAGTGGCGGAACGACGGGCCTCGGACGATTTGACTTGGAAAAATTACGATTTAAAAAATTAAACTAAAAACCTCGATAAAAGTTTACGTCAAGTTCGTTAAAATATTATGTTGTTTTACTCAATAAAGTCGAATTTTCAACTGGAAATGCGTATCAAAATAAAACTTTTACTGCGTATATAGAATTTCATGTGTAATTCTGTTTCGATTGAATCAATATCCTAATTTTACGATTAATATTTTAATTACAGAAAAAAAAATGTTTCTATTTTTTCGACTAGGAACTAATTCTTTCCTAGCAATAGGACCTCCGAGAATCTAGTTCCGCCACTGGTTTATATATTATATGTACTATACATAAATTTATAAACACCATTATACTTGCCCCTTAGGATTTCGCACGGCGGATTCACACGATCGACGATCGATCCCCCCCCCCCCACCCGAGTCCCCCGCTGACGACGTGTATCGCGAGGGGGGAAAGGCGCGCGAATAGACGTGTGTGTGTGTGTGTGCGCGCGCGCGCCCGCGGTCAACGTCGTGAGAATCCGCTCGCCAAACACCGCCGCCGCCGCACACGCACACTGCACTGTCCTGCTGCAGTAGTAGTTTCTACTGCCGCCGCCGCCGCCGTCTAAATACCGTCGTCGACGAGGATTTTTACCGTTTCCCACGATCATTCGCCGTCGCGCACACACGGTCTTTTCGCCGTACGGCCCGTATCGCATATTCCGCGAGACCATCACCTCCGTTCGGCCGGACGATTACGACCGTCGTGTCGTCGTCGTGGCCGTTCTTTTCTTTTCCCCCTCGCCGTCGTCGTTACCTATATTATCCGTTACCATTGTTGCGGCCGACGACGCTGCGCCGCCGATTCTCCTCGGACGACCGTCGTTTGCGGCTTCTCGCGCACAGTCGTTGCACGAAAATCGCGACGAATTACATTACACAAACAGAAGCGGAATCGGCTGCCGTGCGTGCCTTCGTGCGTGACTCTCGGGCTCTTCCTTCCGCACCGCACCGTGACCGTTTCCGGCGGATGTGATTTATCGGGCCGTAAAGAGAATGAATTTCACAGTCTTTTGCGCTCGTCGTCGTAGATTCGCCCCCCCCCCCCCTCCCGAGCAGGATGTACGAGGTCGAGTGCCGCCCGGTCGCGGACTCGGTTACTCCTGCCCCGTGTGTTATCTTATACGCGCGTATCCTTACGCCTCGGCTCGTTTTCCACCGTCGTCGCCGTCGTAGTCTCCGCAACAAGTCGGTTTTCGGTTACCCGCTCGATATTATAACTATCATATCGCGCGGCATAACCATACGCGTAGCTCGCGTAACAGTCCGGTCCTCTCCCTTTGCTATACGCACGCGCTGGCGTGTGTGCACGTCGCCGCGGCCGTTTACTTGGAGAAAATCGTTATAGTTACGCGCCACGTACGTCGTGTATACCTGCAGCTATTATACGTATATAATCTAATACAACCTACGTTGTATTTATTATCGTGGCCCGGCGACCTATTTTAAACCGTAGTCTATGCGTTTTTGTAATATATACGTGTCGGAACGGCCAACGGATTGTGTTTTGCGCCCGTTCTGCCGTCGATATATCGTCGTGCGAACCGAATAAAAAAAAACAATATAATTTGTATATACGAGTATACAACGTAATGTGTAATATTATTATGTGCGCATGAAAAACGATTTCAATTATGTTGGAATTTGTCGTATTCGCCGCGGTGCCGCGCGTAGATTGCGATGCTATCTGTATACTCGCCGCGACCGCGGAGATAATAATTACCATCATGCCAACGCCGCCGCCGGCACCGTGGTATTGTTACGTGTGATCTGCCAATAATTACCCAATCTACCGAAAAGAAAAATAGAATCGAACTGACCTTTAACCGCTACGCGTTTTCTTTTCACTCGTCGTCGTGAAAATGAAAAAAGAAAAAGACGATTAACGCGACGAACGTTACAGTTCGTTGCTTGAAATACGTATGTAGATGACGAAAGAAAAAACATTTTTTATTTAAATAATATTTTCACATTTTATTTATGTAATAAAAAAATCTATTCATACTAATGAAAAAATCTATCAAACAGTTGAATAACGAAAAAAAAGGAATTTTTCGTAAAAGTTTTTAGTATTTTTTAATAATAGATCACGCGCGCAGCTTCTGCGCTCGTTTCGTGTATAGGTTCTCGAAAATCCAAAGTTGTCCGTATTTTTAGTAGTTATAGTTGGTAATGAATAATGATTATTATTATTTACGTATACAGTTAAATTACGTACACGTAGAGGAATAATTATTATTTCTCTGTGGCGTGTGCAACGACGTATATATGGTTTTCCAAGACGAAAAAAGTCAAAATGCCTGCCAATCATTCCATTGTGATGCGACGAGATTACTCTGCAGACCGTGGGATACGGAAAAATACAAATTATGTAGTCGCCTTCGGAATTTTTTTCTCCTGGTTATTTCTTTTGGAAAAAAAGATGTAGATTAACAGGTGTAATGTGTACCTAATAACACGATGAGGGCTGTTCGTGTAATTTCACCGCTGGTTCTTAAACCAGATGTATCTACGTTTTTTTAAACGTTCTTTGTTTTTCACTAGCTAGCAACTGGCAGGTGTATATTAAAATAAATTAATATTACACTGTATTTTATATAATGTATAGGTACCCGTATATATTATAATTTTACCCGGCTCTATATTTGCTCAAGATTATTGTTTCGATAGATTGTTTTCTCTGCAGCAGCGACGAATGAAATTTGTTTTGAAAAATAAAATTCTCACGTTAGATCTTTTTATCTTGATAAAATTCTTAATTTCGTAACTTTATGAAATTTTCTCTGTCGATAAAAATGTATCTACATTTGTGTGAACTGTTTTTCTTTCTATTTCCGTTTACGTATAATATGATATAGATTTAATATATTAGTGGATATAAAATTTATCACGCTTATATTCAACTGTAAATCGTTACATAACTATAGAATGTGTTTTAAAAATGTATGTTTGATAAGAGTTTTTTAAATCTACTTAATCTAGTTTATATCATATAGCCTAAGGTTCATGTGAAACTATTATATTCGTTAAAAAATAGTTTCTTGGAAAATTGATTTATTATATTTTTTCTAAAAGTGAATTTTTTTTAAGTTTTCCCGTTTTTCATATGTGTACGAGTACATCGTGTTGTTTTACAGTCGAACTAGTTACGTGTCGTCGCGACTATTTATTTTTTTTTATAGTAGCGGTATGGAATTATGCTAACATTCGTTACTATATACATATGTCGGTACTCTGTGTTGCATTCGTTATACAAGACAAATTATGTCAAAAAAGAAATGTGTTTCTCAGTTGAAACAAATGTAAAAATGCGTGTCGGCGCAGTGCACTATACACTTATTGTTCGGTCGTAAAATCAAGTAGACTGTAATCAGGGACTGGAACCGAACCGAAAAGAACCGGTTCTAGAACCGGAACCTTGGCCAAATTATAGAACCTTAACCTTTAAAAAACCTTTAATTAAAATTTTAAAGAACCCAAACCTGAACCGGAACCTCGATCAAAAAAGTGTTATTACTTTCGGTTCTAAACGGTTCTTTTCGGTTCTTAGGACATATTATTATGTATTTCATATTTCAAAAGAAATAATATGTTACACTATTTGTATTTCTCCTACAAAATTGTATTTATTTTGGTCAACGTCGATAATGATTGCGATAACACCTATTACGGACGGCGAGACGCGTCTCATTGCGTATAATTAGTAAACCCCTGACTATTGCAATATGTTTATAAATACATTGTGTAGGAATAGCAGGAAGTCATACTAATTTTTTCGATAAATATTATTAAAGAAAATGGTTTTTCCAAAAAGTGCGGTGTAAACACCGCTGGCGCGACCGCTAGAAGGTTAAGAATTCTATAACTGTACAACGAAAAACCGATTTTAACAATTACAACAATATAAAAACATACATAATAATGAATGACGTTCAAATTTGTAAATATTTACAAAACAAAATTATTTGTCTCGTGTTCTAATTTCTAAGTATAATTTTTACCAGATATTTTGATTTTTTAATAAGAATGTGTGATATTTTAAATTAAAATGCATGTTATATACTTTTTTCCATGTTATCAAAAAAAAATTTGAACCGGTTATAACCCTTATTAACCGAAACCGGAACCGAAACCCTAATTTTGTATTTTTAAGTACCGAAACCCAAACCGGAACCGAGATTTTAAATATTAAAGAACCGGAACCGAAACCAGAACCCTTAAAATCGTAAAGGTTCCAGTCCCTGACTGTAATAATGGTACATTACAGAATGGGTGGTCTTAACGGTTATTAATGTCGGCTCGTCACTAGTTGTCCTCGTTCGTCCGGGTCTAGGAAATAATTTGTAAATGATTTATTAACTACGGACGGTAGTCGTCGTGTCTCTCGAGTACATCGAGCGCATTTTGTTCGCACCAATAACCTATTATTGTCGTTTGGACGTATCGTAAAATCGCATTTGCACACGATTAGTCATTGAACGAATTACCACCGATTACTGATCGATTAGTCACCGGTATACCTACGCAACGATAACCGATACCGTAATTATACGCGACGTGTGGCCCCATATTTTCCGAACTAAGTTTTCGTTAGTGGAGTGAGCTAACTGGTCGCGGCCCGGGCCTCAAAGACAGAGGGACTGAGCCAAAGCGACCACGTTTTATATTTTACCTAATTTTTACTTTAAATGTAGCAAGTGTGAAAACTTTTTTCACTTGCTGTGTTACCTATTCTTTTTAGAAAATTAGATGGTATATTTTGCAAACAAAAAAGCTAGAAAAGCAATTTTTTAAGGGATTCTTTGTTAACAATAGAATATTAATAATTACTTTGCACCGTTATATTATATGGCTCAAACCTCCTTTGTCCCATACACATTGGGACGACGCGATGGGTGTTAGTAGTTTGATATTTGACGTTGGGAGGGGCCCTCGATTTCTCTGCCGAGAACAACAGACCTCGAGACGGCGACGACCAAGGCGACGAACCTGTCGTGCATTTTTCTTCACGGCGTCGAAACGTCATTCGCGCACACGCTACGTAATACGTGTAATAAATGGGGCTACCATATATAATTCGCAGAGAAACTCGTCTTCGCGCGAGCCGTCCTCCCCGCGAGAGGGGTGGCGCGTATTGAAAAAGAGCTCGCGACGACGCCGTCTCACACTCGATGACTTTTTTCCTTTCTTTCGGTCTCGCGCCGATTATCGTTCCGTGTACAGTATACACATTTGATTAATTTCGATTTTTTATTTCGTCGTCTTCTCGTTCGCGCGCGCACGTTTCGCCCGCCTCCCATTATTATTCGCGCCAGGTGAAAACGACGTGTGCGTATTATGTTCCGTCGTCGCGACACTTATCGCGCGCGTACGTCCGGAGCGAAGAGCCGCGGCGGCGGCGGTTATCGCCGGGCCACCGCGTATCGCGTACCGCCGCCGCCGCACCACCTGCGCGAGTGCTTCCTCCCCACCCCGTCGCCGCCGGGCGCGCAGATGTCGCCCGCAGCGTGAGCGGAGACGCGTGCCCTCGCAGCACAACACTCGGCGGCACTCCGGCAGTTCCGTTCCGGAGCCGATCACGTTCACTCGTGTGCGCCCGCTTCTTCTCGCCCGCTCGCCAGCTCTCGCACATCGCGCGCCGTCGTACGAAATATTATAACAACAATATTTATCGTCGCTAATTTTTACTCTTCCGTCGGTAATCCCGATCTCAGATTAGTTATTTTTACACGTTCTTTTTTTTCTCTCTCGTCTTATATATATATATATACTTACGCGCCGTCGCAGCGTTTGGTATATATATACACGCGCGAAATAATACGTACACATCTCCAACGCGTTTCAATCCCGTTAAATGGGTGTAATCGGCGGCGCGGCCAACAACACCAACAACGAGTGCAGCAGCAACGTTGTCAACAGATCCGTCGCGGTAGCCCCCGAACCGCCGTGCCAGTGTACCGTCGACCATTTCTTGTCGCCGCTCAAGTTCAAGATGAAAGGGCTGAAGAAAATCCGAAAGAAAATCGGCCTGGGTATGTGTGTCCGCTCGTCAGTATAATATTATTATGGTAGTGTGTCTTATCGCCGCCGCGTCAATCCGCACTTTTAGTCGTCACGGCTCCGCGAGTGGGTGACACCCGCAGTGTCACACGATGTCGCGCGGATCTACGTATATATAGTAGAAAACGAATAGATGAGAAAAATAATAAGAAACGAGTCTCGCGAGTCTTATTTTTATTTATTGCGACGACGGCGCCACGCGGACGTGTTAATTGCCGCCACGCCGTATATGTATAACGCGGCGGCGGCGGCGGTCGTTAATAAAACAACAATGAAACCGTCCGTTTCCGCCGGCCGACTTTAATTTCGTCCGTTTCTCTCGCCGACCGAAATTATTAACGCTCGCGATCCGTTAACCGTCCGGGAACGTCACAAGTGCCCCGGGGGAATGTCGCCGCGGTTTCCAGCGCCGAGTGTCGCGGCGGCCGCGAGAGAAAAAAAAAAGGGTCGCGATGCTATAATATTACATTACCGTTATACTGTAATAAATCGACTCGAGCGTGTTACGCCCCCGCGGAGATTTTTTTATCCTTCGACTTTTCGCCCTTGTCCGTCGACCGAGCGAGCACATGATCGCGAGCCGTCTCGCGCGCGCGCGCGCCCCCGGGGACGATGACGACGCGCCGGGTCCTGCAGGGATTAACGGCCTTGTCGGCGAGAATATAATATAATGTGCGCATCGTCCGTGTACGTATTCCCCGCGAATAGCTGCAGATGGCTCCGCGTTCCCACGAGAGTCCGGGTGGCTGCGGGGTATTATATTATGCGCGCCCTCGGGTCACCGAACCCCCCCCTCGTCGTCCGTCCGAAAAACCGTTATATTCTTTACCGCGCGTCCCTTTTTCTCCCTCCGGCGGCGTCGTTTTTTCCATGCCCGTCGCGTATTATTATTGTTGTTATCATCGTATATACTCGTGTGTCGCGATCTCCGTGTTACGTTTTGTTTTCTATATCCGAACGACTGAGCGACCAGCAGCATCGTCCGACGGAATGGAAAACGACGACGACGAACGCTGCGGTAAGCGCAATGTACATTGTACTCTGTTGTAACAGACCGGCACGACATCGTGTCGATTGCGATTTCGCGTTTTCCGGGAATCCGACGTTATTAATATCCATACCGACGACACGCGCGCAAACAACGTAATATCGTACACAGATAAGTATATAGTAATTATTGCAAAAAGTCCCGCGATAAATAGTATATAATAATATAATAATTTATAGAGCTGCACGATAATTTTGCACGAGTGGGGCTGTCTCGTGTATACGCAATCGTTTCCACGGTCGAAACGGGATTTTTATTTTTAATTTATTAAATTACGAAGGAGAAAAAAAAACGCGAGAATTCGAACGCTGGGATATTGCGATTTTTAATCGTACGTATATTGTTATGCTTACGACGACGTATGTATACTCAAATACGCTCCACGGCCGCGTGTGTATATAATAGACCGTATCATAGGCGAATCGTAGTCGACCGTTTCTCGTTTTGTATTTCGTTATGTTATACGCGAAGAAGCGACCGATGACGACGAGTGACGAGTACCTATTTATGCCGTACGTATCGTTTTGGCCGCTCGCCGCTCGGTAATATATGTGTGTGTGTGTATGTATATATAGTGACATCATTCCGTTCTCACGGTTTATTATTATTATCATTATTATTTTTATTTTTTTTTTTTTCTACTCGTAACCGCCCGTGCCTGATACGCATACACAAAAAGCGACTTTGCCGACGTGATCCATTTAAATGCGCGTACGTCGACGACGGCGGCCGCCGCTACCGTCTTCCGATTCACCCATTCATTATTATATTGTACGAGCACATTATTACGCCGTTTACGACGCGTACGACACGATGTGTATCAAACGCGACGCGCGGTCTCGACGACGTTTGCCGCGTTTATCCTGGATTATCGCGAGATTCTCGATAGATTTCCAATATAAAAGAATAAAACGGCCTCGATCGGTAGAAAATCGGACACAACCGTCGAAACTATTATTATCATACTATAATATCGCCGCGTTTTCCATATAAATATTATTTTTAGATTGAAAATATTATATACATCGTCACCACGTCGTCGTGTACTTTCGTCCTTATCGCGCGTCACCACCACCCCACTCGTCGTCGTTATTATTTTCGATTCGGACGTTACCCTCGCCCGCAACGTCGGATACAATCGTCTTTGGCGCTGCTCTACGAATTCGGACTTCCGGCGGACGCGTTTGTGCGTGTGCGCGTGCAAGAAGAGCGGGCGGGCGGGACGACACACCGGAAACCGCGCGCACATAATGGGGCGGGCTCCCCCCCCGCGCGATTGTAATGTAAAAATTTTCTAGTGCACAAGACCGGATCGTCGTCGCTGCCGACATTCTTTTTTTAATATCGCTATAATGCCGTATACTTGGGTGTTTCCCCTACCGTTCCGTTTTTGTCTTTCCGCCGCGCGCGCGAACAATGAGACCGCAGCAGCCGCCGCCGAGTAATCGAAACTCTTCTTCTGCACGCGCGTACTTGACGACGATGACGGCCGCCGCCGCCGCGGTACAAGTGCCCGCGTTCCCGTTACTCGGGCGCCCCACACGTTGTAAATTACGTAAATCCACATTTTCCGCGCGAGACAATGGCTACGATATTGTTATTAAGTAATTACTATATCGCGGGTAATAAAATATATAATATCATATCGTCGTTTCCGTATCGTTTATTACGGTCGCGGTTTTTTTTTTTCCGTCCGCTTTTTCCTCGGTATCGTTTTATTTCGTCTTGGCGATAGGCAGGAGCTACTACTCTACCTACCGTAGACGTAACCGCCGCGTTATACGACCACCGTTCGTGTTTTTATAACCCTTTCTTTTTTTTTTCACGTGCCGGTTTGTTTACGCCGGATATATGAATCACTAAACGCGCGCGTCGTGGTTCAACCCCACCTGGCAACAACCACACATGCGAAACGCGTACGGTTCACGGTCTGTCGGGAGAAAATTGTATATTTTACCACACGCGTCCTATACTACTTACAGTACCGACTAGGTATCCCACCCCGCACAACCGAACGTATTCGACGGTTTTCTCCGTCGTCGTATAATATATTCCATAGTAGTCTTCTAGCGTTTGGGGATTTCTATCGATTGCTGCATGGGTAAAAAAGAAAGGTAAAAAACGACGATGAATTTCACGTTTTTTCGTGATCGGGCCGTCGCCGCCGCCGCCGCGCGCCTCGATCGAGGCTATTGTACCGCCCGTACGTATATGTTATAAAGATAATTAGACGCGATAGAGCGGCCGTAAAAATGAAAATACGAAATTATTGTTTAGAACACTATATCGTATCGAAACGCGTTTACTACTCGGATTTCTATATACGGCCGGCCCGGGCTTTATGATTATTGTTATTATTATACACTCCCGGGTCCTTCGCATTGTTCCGTTTATGACATGTCACATTCGACTACCCCTCGGCCATCGTCGGCTGCTCTTTATGTGCGCGCATTGTCGGTCATCACTGTCGTCGCGCCGCGTATGAACGCGCATTGTCCACCAATCGTCGTCATGTTGCTCTTGATGATTACACCTATACCTACCTACCTACCTACCTATCTACCTACGTACACTATAATAGCGTATACTGCTATTCTGTACATTTTTATTAACGTCGTCGTGGGAAAATCGACCGTGACAATCGCCACGAATGAAAGAAACTTCACGACTTCGTCATCTGAAACGCGGCAGTCCCGCATGTGTGCCCACACGGTGGCTCACACACGCGCTGTGGCGTATATAGGATTTTCCCCCGGGCGGGGGGGGGGACATAAAAATATTAATTCACATGCGTATAAAGTATAATATGTGAGAGAATTTTTCTTTTTACAAATTATACAAGTCTACTTTAGTTCCTCTACTTCGTGTCGGGTTTTACGGTTATATTATATTTACGTGTGGATCAAGCGCGGAAAGTCCATTTAAATCGTTTCTAAACAAAAACGTTGAAAACACTATATCGATTACGATAAGAGTTGAGTTTTTAATTGAATTGTAGACTACTTTCGACCCCCCGACCGAGTCTAGCCAGACAAATTATTCACTCACAACGTGTATTATCGCGGTGCAGTTTGCTACATGACGGTTTTGCGTTTTTGTGTTTACAGCACCGAAATCGAGCTCCGGCGCGGTCAATCCGAACTTGCCGCCTCTGAGGTTCCACAATGTCCACGGCGAGAACGTCCGACTGTACAAGAACGGATTCGTCGCCAGACGGGTGGACAGCTTTTGCAAGGGCGTGGCGTTCAGCAGTCGGCCGGTGGCCGTCAACGAAAAGGTGTACATCAAGTTCCTGGAGATATCCGACAACTGGAGCGGCGTGCTCCGGTTCGGGTTCACCAGCGAAGACCCGTTGAACGTCAAGAAAGTGCCGAAATACGCTTGTCCCGGTAAGTGAGACGTCGTCGTTGTCCTCATAGACGGAAACATGCTCGAAACATGCCGTCGTCGTCCTTAAACTCGTGTGAAATTGTATACTGATTTTCGTTCTCGCGTTTTCCGCAGATCTGACCAGCAAGTCGGGATTCTGGGCGAAAGCGTTGAGCGAACGGCACGCCGTCCTCGACAGTCTGCTGTTCTTCTACGTGGACGCCGGCGGCGACGTGCACTACGGCATCAACGGCGAGTCCAAAGGCGTGTTCATGCAGGGCATCGACACCAGGTCACCGCTGTGGGTGCTGTTGGACATCTACGGCAATTCCACTATCATCGAGTTCTTCGACTGCCGTCCGCAGTTGAACAACAACAGGACGTCGTCGATCAGGAGGTAACAGATTTTCCTTTTTATTCGTACGACCACCAGTGTCGTGTTAATATATTGACATGTTGACCGGCCGATATTAACCCGTATATTTCCTTCTTGTTTCCAGCGACGAATTGGAAATCTCCCCTCAGTTGTCCGCACTGACCTTGTCGCCCGTACGGAGCCAAGCCGAAAACCACTTGGAACCACTGGGCTTGGTGCGCAAAGGTCGCCACGTGATGATCAGCATGAAGGACGGCGTGCCGTGCGTGGCCACCAGGCTGTCCACGGCCTTCTTCCAGGGTTACACGTTCACCAAACGACCGCTGCAGATCGGCGAAAAGTACCTGGTGCAGATCACCAAGACCAGTCAGCTGTACGTGGGAAGCCTATCGTTTGGCATCACGTGCTGCGATCCAAACAGTATCGGAATCGGCGAACTGCCCGATGATCCCAATCAATTGGTCGACCGACCCGAGTACTGGGTGATGAGCAGAAATGTAGCAGAGGATACCAAGCCCGGTGATGTGCTCATATTCTCCATCAACAATAATGGTAATTTTTCATCATTTTATCAATGTCATCAATGTGCCTGTTTGAATTTGAAGCTGCGACTCGGTCGTTTCACATTTTTTTCCCCCGTTCCTGTTCAGTTCAGTCGAGTTAACGGTGTGTGTTTTTTTTTTCTCTTTTCCAGGCGAAGTCTTGTGCAGCAAAAATGGAAATCCAGACATTGTGTTGATGTGTGTTGATCACTCTCAAATGTTGTGGGGTGTATTTGATATTTACGGGACGACCACTCAGATCGTCGTGTCGAAAATATCATCTCCTTCTACAAGAAGTAATTCAGGATGCACCCCAAATACCATTGTTCAATCATCTGCCCAACCATCGACTTCCTATGAAACCGTCACGTCCGCCTCACAGACCTTGTGTTACGCTCAACAACCTCCGATGGTCCGATCCAACATACTTGAAGTGAACACCGACGCTAACGGTGGCACCGTACTCATCGTGAACTTGCCCGCGGCTCAGACTAATCAGATGTGTCATCCATCTCCTGCCATTTCGCAAGCGTCCGGCCTACAGCAGCAAGTGTCCGCTAGACCACCGTCCGTCACTATCCAACAAATACAACCAAGAGTCGCTCCTGTTCAACAACCACATCTACCAGAGGTAAGGCATAAGACACTAGTAATCACTGTAATACGTGTTGTAATACGTGTGGCTAACGTGTTGCAAAACGTAGGATGAGAATTAATAAGATGTTTTTTGTTTTGTTTTATTAGCAAACTCCATCTGGAGAAGGAGAATGCTCAATATGTTTCGAAAGAGCAGTTGACTGTGCTTTGTACACGTGTGGACATCTTTGCATGTGTTACGAATGCGCTAAGAAACAGTGGGTACGCTTGGGGCGTTGTCCTATTTGCCGTGCTGTTATTAAGGATGTTATAAAGATATACAAATAGCTTTAGTCTTCTTTAGTTCTGTTATTTTTTTTTTTTTTATAGCATTTTTGTTAACTTTTTTTTCCTTAACCCATTACTATTGTACATAACTACAGTCAAACAAATGCTAATTAGTTTTATCAGTCATTTTTAATATGATATTATGTTGTTGTTTTTTTTTTTTTTTATTATTATTATTATTTTATATCACTATTTTTTGAAAATTGATTTATCAAAAAACATCAATCTACCTTTTTAAACTAAATGTTCTTAAAATTTGCTATTATTATTTTTTTTTTCTTTCTAAGCAATCGTATTAACATCTTCCATAAAGAAAAAAAATATGACTGATTTTATTCAAAACTATAATAAGTTTATATAAGCACCGGGCGTGCATATTGTGGTAAGCCAGGAATTTACTGGCCTTTTGTAAAATTAAGTTTTATTATTGTTGTTATTGTTATAAACTATAAAGACATGATTATTATTGTACGATACATTTAATTTAACAATTATTGATATATTGTATGGGAAATGAAAATGAATTCCCTAACAGTTGTTTTGATGATACTATATTGAACTACAGGCCGTTCTAGTCAATAGTCAGTCGGGGCTGGTTTCTTTATCAAATTTGTATTTTAATAATTTATTTTAGTCTGAGCCAAAAGAAAAAAAAAAAAAATGTTTCTGTAGTGTTACGTTGGCTAAGGCAAACATTTATGAATTTTCTAAGTCATAATTTAATGTATTTATATATAGTCATATTTTACTAGATACCACATAAGTGATCAAACAATTTTTATTGTAATAATTAATAATTTGTATAACTATGTATCACAAATTTGTTGTGTAATTGCAGTAAATAAAGCAATGATGTACCTAGTTGATATTATGTGACAATGTAATTTTATTTTTTATCATTTGCGCTTTTAATTGACAAGTGAAAACTGAAAAATGAAAATGTATGACGCAATTGTCGCCAAATGCAGTTTTCTCGTGTCGTCGATCCGCGATGTTTTCATTCAATGATCCTATTGTTGATTTGATATTGTGACGTTTGTTTGGAAATTATTACGATGAGCAAAATTTAATGACGAAATATCTTTTTAGAACACTGAAGAAAGCGTTAAACACAATATTATTCAGAGTTTTATTTTAGTTTTTATCAAGTAATTCTATCACGCGTCACATTATTCATAACAAAACAATATTGCTTTTTATCATTTTGCTATTATCTCAGTGATTTTCCAGTAATTTTTTTCTCTTCATTAGATAAATCAACGTGTAGAATCATTTGTTATGTTTTCAATTGTGTTATGAATGAAATTGAAAGTTTTAACAATTTTTAACTACAAAAAGTTGGCAGAATTTTGTGATATTATATTGGAACACTGTATTACATTTTCAAGATTTTTTTGAAATGTCGAAATGATTTTATTTAATTATTCAAAAAATGGTCTCAATAAAAACTGTAGAGAAATTTAAACATTGACCTCCCAAAGAATTAGCTGGACCATTGGTACCATCAGTGAAGTTGATGATACTACCAAGTCCGTCAAGTTAAAAACTTGATGATAAAAAAAAAAAATGAATATGTCTATCATCTCACTCGGACTCTAAAAACAAATCGGGTTTGTGTTTTATAAAATTTATGCAAAGATTATTTGTATTATTTGTCTTGTATTTAATGTAAATATTCCATGATTTTATGAAAAGTAAGTCAAAAACAAATTTTGTGAGTTAAATAAACTAATTCTTAACTACAAAGATTTCGGATATTTTCGTGATTTTATCGAGATTTGACAATATATTTAAATTCAAACGTTCAAAATAAATATTTAAATGAAAATTTTAACAATAATAAAACTTTCGATTTCAATATTTCGGGTTTGAAAACTTAGGTAACGCGAGATTGTTTAGAAATCGCTCTTTATAATCAATAAAAACAATATTTACACCGGAGACTCGTAAGTATTTTTTATAAGCGTTTAGAAATTATGTTTTGACGAAATCGGGCGTTTCTACGATTTAGAGATAAAGACTGATCCACCCGTCTTTCTTCGCTCAAAATCTTTATTTTTCTTTTTTTCATTTATATCCGTTTCAAATTATAAGAACAATTTACTAATATAAATCCCTCGTTCACCGGAGTCTCATCCGAGTCTTGTACTCGTCCTTTTTTCTTTTAAGTAACCAAAGCACACAATAACCAATATTCTTTGATGAAAAACTATGTTATACATTACGTCATGTGCACGTCATAACATTTATTGTAATAAAATTATATCAAAGCATTTTAAACGATATAAATCGAAAGTATAATGGCCAATGGGCGTCTACAAAATAAATGTCAATGAATTATGTTTTCTGGTAAAGTTCGGGATGAGTTTTTATACCTACCTATTATTTATAGCGCCGCCGAAGTAGAGAACATAATATATATTTATAGAATTTACGTAGTTTGGTTTCACCTTGTATACAGTCGGAATATGCGCACACAGACGTATCGGATATCAAAGTAAGTATCACATTTTGTTTCCTATCGAATTCCGAGAAAAAAATAATTTTAAACAAATTATGTATACTTTTGACACGCACAGCTTGTAATGTATGCTTGCCAGTAATAAAGTCGGTCGCCCAAAGACAGGTGGACAGTGTAAAGGGTGGTCGTATTTTCAACACTGGTTGTTTATTAGGTAGGTTAGGATGCAACAGTATGAAATCATCGATATTACCTACTATGGCACACGGTATAAACACGTGAACTATAACAATTTCTATAAACGTAGTATAATAGTTACACTCGTAATTTATATATATTTTTCTAAATAAGTAAAATGTATCGATAGGTATACGATATCTATATCAATGTTTATTTCATAATTTCGTAGGTCTGATATTGAAGTATTTGTGAAAAAAAAAAAAAGAGTTTTTTTATTCGATACGAATGTAGAAAATGTCAGTGTAATAAGCATATTTGATTACTATACCGTCAGAGTTCGACGGCGCGAATGGCGTGAGAAAGAATCTATCCCCGTCGACGACACTTTACAAGTACCTAGTTATGCGAGATAAAAAAAAAACGTAACACTTCGCGGTTTTTTTTTTAGAACGCAGTTAAATTGAATTCGAATTCTATATTAACTATGAAATCTAAACGTCTCTAATTAATTACGTACGTACGTACGTATAATAACCGAACGTTTAATAGTGTTTTAAATTACTTGCGGTTTTTATTTTATTTTTTCTCCAAGTCTCTACGTATGATTTTATGTACTTTTTCGGAGCTATCCCGTTATATAATTATGATGATTATATAATGTGATTAAATACCTATGTAATGAATATCAACACCGCCATATTCTATACAATAATCACATTTATGGCGTTAGTATAGTCGAATATGTCAACACCATTATATCGATAGATATGTAACAGATAATAGTAATTTAAAATTCAAATTCAATTATAAATTTATTACGTACTTTCCGCCCCGCAGATAATCAAAAGTTTATTATTCACCTCGTCCGCGTGCAAGTGAATAGTTTATTTTATTTATTTTTTTAAGAGCAACACAAAACTGGATGGTCTATAATATGATCAACGACGTGTACTAAATAATAATATAATATAGAAACGATAAAATATGTATAATATAATACATAGGGATGGAGTTGACCGTTTTTTTTATTTTTTGAAATTATATTAATCGCGTAACAACGCTTGGCAACTAGGCTAAAAAAATTGGTATTCAATCATTGTTTTTACACATTTTTTTCACATTAAATCATTTTGAAATTTCAAAAATATAGGTGCCCCCCACGTCATTATAATAAATTAACGTTATCTGGATTTTTATTTTATATTTAAAAAACGCAAACACGTTTAATATTACATTTAAATCAATATAATCGATAAATTATTTACAATCAAGAACCAAGCAATCGTAATGAAACCGATTTCTATTTTAGCGATAAATAATATCGGTAACATATTATTATAATATCGCCCAACCAACATTAGTATTGACACGGTTTTAGGCAAATGAAATCAAGACCGGTGGGGCGTTGCGAGGCGGATTTTTCTCGATCAGATTATGTTATACGAAGCGAATTCCCATAGTGCGGATTCGCGTTTGTACGGTATTATAATATTTATAATTGGTTTAATTGCTGCGATATCCGGTGTACCGAAATACTACTCGCATGGACGCTAATCATCATTGATCGCAATGGGAATAATATAATAATATATAGATCGGTTTTACGCGTCCGGCGGAATATTAAAAAACCCGTCGCGAATTCAAATCTGTAGATATCGGCGGAATCCGCATCGTACAACCTCAGTTTTAGGATTTTACACGAACGCAATAATGAAAATCGTAATATTTTTATAGGCCGTCGCCGTAGGTTTGTATTAATTATCAATTAATGTGTGTATACCGTATAATATAAAATATGATTTCCAAACGTCGTCGTTCGTTGCTTTTATCAACCGGATTGTGACACTTGACCGGATATTATATCGATTTGTCACGTACAATAAACATAAAATATAATCATATCGTATGATCACAGATAATAATATTATATAGAATATATTAACATTTTTTACGTTGTTAATTTTTCATTATCGTCGCGCGAATTATTCGTTAAAATTATTTTCATTATCAAACACTATTTTCAGACCGAGAAATTACAGAACCACAATCAGTCGATTACGGGCTCTATTTATCCGCCAACAATTTGAAATTACAAAAAAAAGCACTGAAAATAAAACTATATTTCACGAGTACCATGATACCTATAATATCATGAATAATTTTGCAACAGAGATTTTTTTAAATTCGTATAAAATCGTAACACGTTCTCCAACGCCGCGCCGCGTCTGCATCGAGGGCGGAAAACGAAGAAGGGAGAGGAGGGCACGAGGGAGATGTATATAATATCACTTACGGTGACTTTTTTTTAAAATAAAACGTTTACAATTACGTTCGAAAAGATGGCTTTGTGTCTAAAACGGTTGAGAAACGGTTAATCAGAGGTAAATGTTTACGCGGTTACACGTGTTTTGCGCTCGTGGAAAACACTAGCGCAGAGGTTCTCAAACTTTTCAGGCAAGGCCCCCCCTTTTAGTCAACCCCAGACCTGAGCCCCCCCCTCATAAAAATAATTTTAATAGTCATGTTTAGAGTAGAAAAAAGTTAAAAACAAACAACAATTAATATTGATATTAATATTACAAATTTATTTTTTCTGTCCTACTAATGCAATGTTGATTTTTAAAATTGTCTTGCGCCCCCCCCCTATAAAGTTTTTGCGCCTCCCACCCCCCCGGAGGGTCGCGCCCCACACTTTGAGAACCTCTGCACTAGCGGACTCAAATAATTATCATCGTCATTCGTATTTTAAAAGAAAAAATCCAGAAAAGCATTCAGAATGATTTTCATAATATTATGTTAATACTCACCTTATAAAACCACAAATGAGTTTCGAAAAACCCCCGGAGACGATCCAAAAATCACCCGTTTCCATACCTTTCTTCCAGTGTTTCGTGTTCGAGTTCGTGTTCCCAGTATTCGGCGGCGGCGGGCATTTCGTGCGAAACCGATCGATCGCAGTAATTACACGTAAAAGTAATATTTTATCTTACTCCAACACGTCGGAATTCATCTAAACACATTAATTGTAAATTACGTTATGAGGGACTAAGGCCATTAGTCAAAACGCACCATGTCGCCGCCGTCACTTCGACGACGAGACAATGCGATTTCTCCGTTCTCGGCGGCCGAAAAAATAAAAATACTTCCCGAACGTCGCGTCGTGGAGGAAAAAGAAAAATAAGCGTTCTATGCGGACCGCGTTCGTAAAAAACGTACTCGTTCGTACCGAACGTGAACTTATTTCGCTCGGCATAAATGGTCACACTGATTCTAATACGTACGCTGTCCCGCGACAAAATGGCGACTGCAGTTTCACCTGTTACATTTTGTTTCCCGTTTAAATTCTTATCATTCCGATTTATTATTTCCGTGCACGTTGCCCGAGTGTCGGAACAGACTTGTTCCGGCCGGAACTACGGGGTCTGCGATGGATACGATTATTTTTCCTCGGCGATCGTTATTGCCCGCAGGCCGTTTAGTCTCTCGTCGTCGTCGTCGTCGTCGCCGCCGCCGCCGCCGCCGTCGTGTAATAGTGTCGTGTTTTCCGCGAGTTTTGTTCGTCGTTAGTCAATCGTCGTCGGTGTGATCGTCCGTGAGCGCGCGAACATTTTTCTTTCGATCGATCGTCGTAATCAAATAATCGTTCGCGGGTGAAGTGCTCGAGATTTCGGCGAAAACAGCGGCCGGTAGATCGAACGTGAAATCGGATCGAGAAAGAAAAGATGGTGGACGTCCCGTGAGTACTCATACATATTGTTATATACTTATTCATACGATTATCGCGCACATCTCCCGTATCGTCCGGGCCGTATTTATAGTTTGTCGTCGAACGAAAATCCCACCGAGTCGGGATGATCGTTAACTTTCTGTGTGATCATATTCAATCGCCGGATTACTCGGCTTCGCCCGTTTTTCCCCCGGTATGAGGGGGGGGGGGTTAAGGCGTCAAGTGCTGGAATGTTATATTTCTAGATTTATATATTATGTACTTGTATCGTATGTATTGAATTCGAGGTTGATCATATTTAGGAGATACGTATGACAGTATAATATGTATATTATTATCGTATATAATGTATACAGATATAGGTTTCGTTATCCAGCGTTGTCAAACATATTTTTATAATTGTATTTGTAGTGTGTCGTCGTCGATTTGAATTTTGATTTTTCGTTAAAATTTCGCTTTAAGGAATTGTGTTTTGTTTATACTATTGATTTAACGAACTTTCGGTAAACCGAGCTATTGAAAATCGTTATATCGCGAGAGAAAAAAACCCTTGGTTGTCTGTTATGCTACACGCATTGATTATATAATAGACAGATAAGCCACGCTTTAGGAAAAATTGGCAGCCGATCACAGACTGGCCGCCGTTATTGAGCACTGTAATCGATCGGCTGTCCGGGGTTACGATTAACTTAACTAGGGAGCGCTAGTGTAGCTCGGATGCAATGTTGGTGGAGGTGGTAGCTTATCGCCTCTTGGCGGACGGTCGCTGCCGTTCTATAAATAGAATTTGTTCCAATAATATAATAATATTATAATCTATCTATTATCATTGATTATAAATACTAGTATCAATGCTATTATCTATTATATATATATAAAAGGACAGGCCTTTTTTATGTTCCCATTTTTGACGACACTATTTAACTTTCTTCCAATTTTTTTTCACAGAGTTTTTCCAAATACCTTTTTGAGTGTCGTCACGTCGCCCGATTTTCAAAATTCGACTCCTACGGGGGTAAAAGGGGTAAAAATGAAAAAAATAAAAAGTTGCACACGGACGAAGCCGGGTTATTCAGCTAGTATAATTATATATTATAGAATCATTAGAATCTTAAGCTGGGATCCCTCGCGTGGCTCGGCATTCGTTGTCGATCCATTCTGATTCTGTCTTTCATCGACATTTGTATTAAAAATTATCTGGAAATACGATAACATAACATAACATACGATTCACAAATAATAAAACACGAGCTAGTTCTGTTCGTGGGATTGAGTTGGACCAAATTCTCGACGTATTCAAATCAGTTTTCAAAATCTTTATCACATCAATAGATCTATCGGAAAGTTGAAAATAGAAAATGTCTAAATCCATAAGTTTCGCGTGTGACAGATAGAGAAAGAAAATCATGGCTTTTAATTATTCGTCTTTACCTGTTTTGTTCAAAATTAATTTTTAATATTTATTATTATTGTCATGGATCAATAACATATATTTGGTAAATGAATGGTATATTAATCATTTTAACGGGACGAGCTTGTTTTATTCGGAATTTTATTTCGGTATAAACACCGATAACGACGGTCGGTTGTTTGATACAATTTAATACACCGACCACCGCCAAGGAAACTCGCATTGAGATAAGAACAAAAACGGTATTATATATAAATTATATTAAATATTATTTGTCGAATTATGCAACGCTACCTGTTGGCAGTCAATAGAAACATAATTTTAGTCACCAAAAACCCCTATACCGTGGGCTATCTGTCTATTATATAATCAATGCTACACGTATGAGGTGATTTTTTCTATTTTTACACTTTTTACCCCTTTTAACCCTCTTTGGGATTGAATTTTCAAAAACCCTTTCTTTTTGCGCATCTAGAGTCTTAGAGAAATCATTATTCCAAATTTAAAGTTCGTACGTTGTGTAGTTTTTGAGAAATAGCGATCAGTGAGCGAGTGGTATTTGGATTTCATATAGATTTTTATAAATAAAATACGTATTATTAAATCAACAGTTTAAATATACAAAACACTTATTTTAAACTATAATTTTCAGATTTTTTCAAATTGTTTTATAATACGATGAGCACATGTTAGAAATTTACTTGAAACATAACACTTAGATATTTTTAAATCGAGTAATCATGTTGTTCTATATAGTTTTAACGGCTATTCATCGCGGGTCTTCAATTATTGAGGAAAAAATAGATTTCGTTATTTAATTACGATATTTAATTACCTATGTAGATTATTTCGAGTACATTTTTCAGTGTAACTATAATTTCGAATTCGCAAATTTATTTTAATACGTATTTAAATTATGTTATTAATATAACCAAAGTGTAAGTTATTAAACATCATCAATTTCACCCATTCTTCCTCACCCCCTCCGATGTTAAAATCATTCGATTGTCATTATCAGATTGTCTGTATGTCTTATAATAGCCAAGTATGACAAGAACGTACTCGATAATATCAGTACCATGTATTTTAAAGTAAACCAGATGACTTGTAATTAAATTACAAAATTCTTAAAACCAGAACGAATAACGATAGACGACGTTATTACGTGTCGTGTAAGAACCTATAGGCGCACTCGAAGTTAAAATATTTATTACGGACCTATACTGCCATACTGTCGTGAAGTATGTACTTTATTTTGATACACCGGACGATCGTGTGTGAAAAGCAATTCAGTTTAGCGACAGTGTTTAAAAATGCACCCGCAGTACGATTTTCGACCAAAGATATCCGAGAGGAAAATTTCAACTCCCAATTCTCAGAGGTGCCTCGTGTAAGTGCGCCCACTTACTCAGCTCCATCATAAAGGTAGGTGCAAATGTATACATTATGCACGTCTTATTTATAATGCACATAATAATACACATAATACACGCGATACTCATATACATATTATACAACGTACATCATGTACGTAATGCGAATTCGCAAACACATAAGATTTTCGAGAAAAATGCAGTAGGCAGATGAATAGCTAATAAAAAAAGCGAACGAAGAGGGACGTAACTTTATAATGTCTATAGATTTACTAAAATTTCAATGGAAAATCGAAAACATTTTTTCGAATCATAATTACGAATAAATTACAATTATTATATAATGCATAATAGATGCAATACCTACCTAAAATAGTTGAATTATTTTTTGTTTAAAGTAATAGTATAAATTATTGTAGTGGTAAAAGTACCGCGCCATCGCAACGGTATAATGTTAAACGCGGCGACCTCGTATCCCGTAAGAGGTGGAAATTTCTTCCAAGTCTATGTTATCATTCGTCTTTCAAAAAGGATTAAAAATATTATTTTATACGTATTGAAAATTTAGTTTTTCTCGAAGGCATGTCGTTTTAAATCAACATCTCGCTATTGCGTTGCTAAACAATTATTTTAATTCATAATTTATTATATAGCCGATTTTAAATGTAAAATATTATTTCCAAGAATTGATTTTTGTCGATCAAGTGTCACCGATTTGTCATAATAGGCATTGACGTTGTAATCGAGTTGGTTTTTTTTTTACGTTCAGGCAGAATAATAATTATTATTGTAGTGATATTGTTTGAATATTTCTAATGTTTGATACTCTTTTTTTAATTTTCAATAACTACGAATATAATATTATTATATAGGTATATAATATTTGAATGCGATAAAATTTAACGAATATTCGAGATGGTAAATAATGAAATATATAGTGCACAGTTAACACAATATAGCTGCGTTCGTTTCGACAAAATAACGTACGGGATGATAAATATTCTAAACTCATAGCATTTATAACGTCGGTCTATTAAAATCCATAATTATTATAAGACTTCACGAGTTACAATGAAATCGTTTACTTCACATTATTACATTTAAGAGCCGTAATATTACATCATAATATCGTAGGTTTGGGTATAATTTCAGTATTTTTTGATTGACAATAAAACCGTACGGTTTAAAACACGTATAATGTGAAGTACGTAGTATAAAATACCCATGTGTGCGAGTAACGAGTACTTGTATTCGTAATATTCAACAGACGATTTTCAACTATCGTCAGTCATCAATGTCGAAATGCCGCGCATAAACGGTTCTGTTTAATTTCCAAACGTTTTCTTTTGTTTTTAATCGAACAAGTTATTCGTCATGAGAAGCACATATTATGCTGTTGTTATTCGCGCTGTTTTGTATGAATTTAGAATACTGTCATTGTTAAAATCGTCAGTAGCGTTTGGTCGATCTTTCGGTAGTATTATTATATTTTGTATATGCGTGTGCAATTTATATATTTACACGGCGCGATATCAGAGAGTCGAACGTGTCCATCAAAGGCCGGCCTCCGCGGTTGTAATAGTACGATTGCCGAGCGAAGTGGTAATTTTCGGTGAATTTTCACAAACTTTCAAGTGCTTAATAATTTATTCGACGAAATTTCCAAGGACGGCGATATTTATTACGGTTAATGTTTTCAAATTAAACGCGAACCGGGTCACTGTCGTGTTGCGCATTCGCGCTGGCCGAACTTGACTATTCGATACAGTTTCAAAAGTCTGAACAATTGTTTTTAAACTATTTAATACCGCGTACATATCTGCTTCAATATTAGAAACGTTTATTCGTGTCCGACGATTTATCGTGAACAACGTTGATATCCATACGGCGCGGCGGCGGTATAGTATACCATTTAGTCCACTCGATCTGCGTAAGTATATATTTTTTAATATCGCGCAGCACACGATTGGCGTTTTCATTAGTCCATTATTCGTTCAAAAACCAATAAACATTCTCCGAGATGATCAACGAGTTTTTTTTTCTCATATTGCTTTTTCTATGTGTAGTCGGAATTTTTTTTACACTTTAGAACGTTAGGTTTTTGATATAATATCTACGCGAACGCGTTTTCGTACACTCAAAATGTGTTCGTTTTCCGCATTTAATTAAATCATTTAGATTCATTTTTAGTCGGTTATTAATATACGTAATACGGTCTCGAATTTACTAGTGTTAACCGTGTGATTATTTATCTGTTAAAAAGTAATTTATCATTTTTTTCTCTTTAAATTAGGCGTTTGCATCAGGGTTATTTTGTAAATTAAAAAAAATAAAAAAAAAATATATATATATATATAGGATACACAAATATACATGGTATAAAAACGTGTCGCGAACAGCGTATGTGTTTTATTTAGATTAAAAAAAAAATAAATATATTTTATGAACATTTTTATCGTAAAATACAGTGCGATTAGTTAGGTAATAATATTATGATACTAAAGCAATACATATCCCTTGTGTTCGGCCGAACCTGCTAGATTATGCATTCGGTACTATTGATAACACGTTTCTCTCTTTTATATGGGTGGGATGTAATGAAAAATTTAATATCAGTAGCTTAGCTAATATTTGACATTTTAGATTAGATATAAATATCGAGTACGTAGAAATACGTATATGGATCGATCGTTTTTCGTGTTAAATCATTGGCCATAATGCGAGTTGGGATTTGACAAGTGTAGAAAAAAAAATAAAAAATATAAAAATACTATTAGCTGAAAATTATAAATTAGATATTAATTTAATTTTTATTTCCATAACGTAGTCAAACTTATCAAAATATGTATATTTTAAAAATTCGTAAATTTACGATTTAGTTTGATTTTTGATTAAAAAAAAAAAAAAACAAAAAACGTTTATGTGAACGAACGGATTGCTTAGAATCTAAATAGTTGCTAATTAATACTCATAACTACATTTTATATTTAGTTATAGACTGGATAGAGATTGAATAATATTATATTATTATATAAATAATAACTTCACACGAATAAAGACGTATACTTCAGTATACGTAACGAGTACGAGATAACTTAAAAACAGACTTTTATTAATATTATTAAATTGTTAGTTGTATTTCTCTGCGATTGAAGTTCCGGAAGTTAATCTGGAAATATAATAAATTCTTAAAATAATAAAATATTTTATTCAAACATCAGGTGTCTACAATATTAACGAACATAAACAACGATGTGTTTTATGTATTTTAGTAAAATTTTATAGTTTATAGTTTACTTTTGACTTATTAGCCCTCGCGTAATATCTAATCTATATTATGTTTATAATATAGTGTTTGTGTGTTTATCCATTATGACGGCCTATTAAAAATTTCAAAATATACTCGTGCAAGTTATTTCTTTATAATAAAAAAAAAAGATTAATTATTTAATTAATTTTTACTTTGATATTTGTCGTTTATTCTAGTAATTATAATTTATGCGGATAGCACTTTGATGATTCATTGTCCACCGAAATCTCTCAATAATAACTTTGTTTGTCCGCGTAGTATAAGAGGTCTTAAAATTATTTTGTTTCGACACGTAGGAGGTACATCGTATAGAGCGCAGTTGGAAACTATCGATTCGAAGATCAATACGAGTTATGTTATTTTGTACACACAAATAATTGTGTTTATTTTCGACATTTGAACTCCAATGACACTTATTTCATTCAATAATTTATTATTATTGCGCAATAAATAACAAGAGGGTAGTAATATTTGGACTTGTATTAATAATATTATCAGTACAACTCGGAAGATTTAATACGAGGTTATTCACGTGGTCGTACGCTTTTTTTTTTTTTATTACACTCCTTAAATTGTTTCAAGTTATATTATTAAATACCAGTCGATTACGTTACAGATAATCGATATTCAATCTACCATCTAGTCGTAAATTATTTTCGTGTAGGTCATAATAATATGCTCTCTACATTTTATATTCTTTTAACGAATCTTATATTGTTATTCGTTCGTATGGGCGTATCGAGCTTCGATTAGAATCCGTTTCGGAACGTGCTAATTGGTCAATGTTTTTTAACTGAAATATCCATAGGTAGTACGACATTGTCTCGGTGAGATAAGTTTGGAAAGAAAACAGGTTCGCGACTCCTACGTTTTTGTACTCAAATGTCATTTTATCGATACAACATTTGCCCTATAGTCGAATTACAGCGAAAACGTGTTTTGAAACGCGCTTAAATCAGTTCAAGTGCACTGTCGTCAACGTTTTTTATCGGTAGAATATTTTAAAAATGCGTCCCAAAGAAAAACAATATAGTTTAAAAAATAATTATTTTACACTGAATAAAATATGCTATCGATATTACCTTATTATTGGTAATTTATTCAATTTTCAATGCTAATAATAATTCAATCTGGTTAAATCTATCGTCATAATGACAAGCCATTGTTTTAATTGTTATTTTGTTCGTGTCAAAGTAATAACATTATGACCGACTGAAATCCCGTCAGTAAAACAAATGGACGAAATTAAGTTCCGAAGTTGTTGAATTTATTCTTTCAATTTTTTTAATTTATTTAAAGATAATATTTCTACTTTCGATTAAAGTTATTAAATTCCTTTACTAATGTTTCTTCTGGCCATTGTTTTTGTTTTCACAAACTTTTGAGTTTCGCTTCGAATAGTTTTTAGGGGAAAAAACAAACAAACCCAAACGGTTTCTGAATGTGATGTCTTTTTTAACAACTTACTGTAGAAATGAAGTATTCATAAATATTTATCGTTATAAACCCTTATTGCGATTTTCTCGATATTTCTTGCGAAATCTCTCGCGTTTTTCGAATCGAATATCAAGCGCTATAATAGGTCCAATTGAAACGGTCCCAGTTCGATCGCCGCCGAACTCCAACTGGCGGCGGCAAAAGGATTCGTTTCCGGAGGGATACTAGATCCTTATAGCAGGTTAGAAATGGCGGGCTCCGCGAATTGAATTATAAAACACGGCATCTGCGCGGTAAAGGGTTGTAAGAGATGGCCGTGTGCGCTTACATCTCACGAGCTATTGACACCGGTGTGTAAATATTCTTCAGGCGCGCGGCGGACGGCGGCGTCTTGATTCGGTTAGTTTGAATAACATTTAAATAACACCTGTACGCGTACACACACGTTTATAGGTCACGCGAGCAGATGCGCCGCGACGCGACGTTTTCACCTTTTAATCGATTACAATGTTCGGTAGTGAAAGAAAATATCCAAGAAGGTGTAATATCGTGGGCGGGAGCGTTCGGACCAAAAAAGGGTCAATGAAATCTGCGCGCGAACGGTGTGGTGTATTTTTGTATTTTGGCGGTAAAAGGGGTTTTTTTTTCGGGAGTCAGATCGAGAAGACGCGCGTAATTTTCATACCCAAGGGCGCCTTTAGTATATATAATTGGACGTTTTATATTATTGTATTTACCTGTGCACTTTCTACCGTGTTTCCAGAATAAACAGTATACCGACTTGTTCGCGAATCGCTCATTAAATTTACTAAAAATATTGCCGACATTTCGAGCCCAAAACGTACAGTAGTTTTCTATTGCGTTCATTTATCGAAAAAAGCACCATTTTTTGTTAAGAAAAACGTTCTTTACAACGAAAAACGTTGGTAAAACGTACCCAATAACGGTCGGTTTATCATTTTTTTATAACAAACCAGTTACTCTGTAGAACAATATTTACATTTAATAATACAATCTACGCGTTATCAGTATATTATCATAATAACAATCGGTTAGGATAATACGTGGACATTTATAGGAGTGAAATACGCGCGAGTAAAACTTTCTAGAAAAACCATCGGGGGGTTAATGATTTTGATTCTAATGACTTTTCTGCGGTGTCTGGAAACGATTTAGTCGGTATTTGTTTAATTAAATCGACAAGAGTCCCGTCGTATTTGTTTGTTATTTTAAATTAAAAATAATTGCCGATATTTATCAGTTTGTCACATAATAACGACGAATCGTTTATTTATTATCATCAGCACTCCGGCAGACTATGAAATGAGAAATACTTCGTGACACAAGTTAATAAAAACCGAAAAAAGAACGCACGTGACACTCTCTTCGCGAAATAGTTTATAACATATTTTGACGAGCTTATCGAAATGGAGCATTTTATAGTTTTCGAGACGCGTATATACGAGCTATTGCCGTCGAAAAAGGCGGGTCGAAATTTGGCGAAAAAAGGTGTGTGTGTGTGTGTGTGTGTTTTTTTTTTATAGAGGTCGGTACGTCGTAAACACGTTGGGCAGATGATTATTACCACGTGGTCTTCGACAAAAACACGTTTTCGTGACAATAAATCGTGTCTCTCGATGTGTGTAGTACGGCGCACGAAAAGGTTTACGGTCACACAGCTGCCCAGAAGCGTATTTTTTCAACGAATTTAAACAATTTTTCAATACTTACTCCGGTATACTCGAGATCTCTGCTGGTTAGAATTTTCGTCTCGGATCCGAATATAAAATACTATATGACGCCGATTATCGTCAGGTGTAAATAATAATCTTTGACCTGACTATGAAAATATGATTTTTCAACGTATTTAATGGGTGACGCATTACAGTTTGTTAATTTTCGTAGTCGAAATAATTACCAGAGAAATGTTTATCTCGATCGAGTTCTCGCTAACAGTGTCAAGGCGTACGTTTAGAAATACTATATCAATTTTCTAATAGTTTTACAGTGACACAAAATATTTATAGTCTCGTAATAAAAATTTAAAATTTGAATTATCAACTAACTGCCTAATTGATAAATATATATTTAACTAATATAATTAATAATTATTGTTATGGATTTATAACTATTTCATTTCTAACACGCGTGAACTCGATTCGTGCGAGTTTATTAGTTCAAAACAAATAAATACCACTTCGTTATTCTTGATTCGATATTATTGTTTGGTACGAAATATTACATTTTAAAATATTATATTCAAACGGAAAAGTTGACTTTGAATTAGTTGGAAAACGAATAGAAAGTTTTATAATTATAAATAATTTAAAAGATAAATAAATACGAACGAAAAGAAAATTAACATTTTTGGGGCATTTAAAGTAGGCAACACTTAATACAAAAACTTATTTTGCCTACTAATTTTGCCTTATCGTAAAATATTTTATAATACACTTATCCAACAATATTTATTGGTCCATGTTGGTTCTGGTATTACAATTCAGTAAGCTTTTCTCGTCTCATTTCAGTAATAAAATACACTCCAATTCATAAGAAACACTCTAAAGAAATGATTAAAAAATGAAAAAAAATTTTATTTATTTTAAATCTCAAATAGCCTCAGGGTAACGGGACATATTGATCCGAGGGCGTTTCGATCCGTTATGTAAAAAATCATTTTCTTAGCGGATCAAATCGTCCCCAACTAAATCTTTCTGTCCCCAGGGACATCATTGTGATCCACGAGGACATTTCGATCCACTTTTTCACTGGGAATTATTTCACATGTTTTGTAAAAAAAATCCGATCGGGTCAGAAATTTTTTTCTTACGATACGGATTGAAAAATCCCCGGTGAAAAAGCGTACCAAAACTTTACCCATCGCGCGAAGTGTTTGTGTGGTGTTTGTTGGTTGTCGGATAGTTTTCCTGAGCTTTTCGTGTTGTGTCTTTCCTAGAGAGCGTGTACTGATAATTTCGTTCTCGTTATTTCACCAATCTTGTTTCTATGGTGGCGAAAAATATACAAATATATCATGATATTTAAATAATCACATATTAATTGTTTATTTATTTATTTATTTTTTATTATTTAGAAAATTTACAATCTGTGTTACATGACACAATAAGTAAAATAGATAATTGATATAACACTATATACATATAAAATATAGTCCCCCCCCCCCGAATAGTATGTTCACTTAATAAAAATGACTTTCATAATAATTTTAAATTTCAAATACCAAAAAAGGTATCGAGTAATTATTACTATTTTTAAGCAGTAAAAATACCCGACTATAGAATTCGATAAATAAATGTTTTTCTTATTTTTTCGATTTATTTTGCTGTTGTATTTGACGTATTTCAAGATATTATAACAATAATTAAACATTAAGCCGAAGAAATTGATGGAAAACGAGGTCTTGGAATAGTAGTTAAACGAAAACCGCAAAAATATTATACAAATTAAAAATAAAGCGTTTGGTAAGTTAAAAAAAAAAACTCGTAAGCTAACTTTTAAAAAAAAAAAAAAAAAAAACATTAAAACGGGATTGAAATATATTATATATGTTATTATGAGTAATGAACTATAAATTAAAATCATTGAAAAATACACATCGACTAATACCATAAACATGAAAATTATTATAACAAAATTAATAACAATAAATACTTAATAATCCCGATAGTATAATGAATAATTATGTTTGCGTTATTTTCTTAAATGTAAAAATATAGTTTTACAGTTTTGTAATTAAGCCGCGTAATTTTCAATATTTTTATGATTTAAAACACGTTTACGCGTCGACATTTCACACAGTCAAACACGTCAATTACACATTATATTTATCGAAAAATAATTAAAAGTTATCGGAAAAACGTGGACATGACGTTCGCATTGTTGAGCGTATGAAAAACAAAAAAAAAAAATCATCCTTATGTGTAGTATCGAGTTAATGAAAATAAACATGTGAAACCCCGGCAGCATTGATACAAATCAATATCGTTTTTACGTATTTACTGCGGTCAGCGAGTAAAGTAAAAAAAAAAAATTAAAAAAACCAGTGTGTGTGTGTGTTACCAGTACGCGCGCGGGAAGTTAAACTTCTTTTGAACGATACACGTGAGTGAGTGAAAAAGAAAGAAAGGCATGGATAGACTGGGGTAATGAGGATAATAAAGAAAGAAAAGAAACAATGTAAATTATATTTTTTATATTTTTTTATTTAACCTAACCGTATGAAATCATCCCGGACGATCATTCCGTTTTTATCTAAATATTTATCTCATTAATATTATTGTTGAGTTTAATTCTTTGTTTAATAACCCAAACAAAAATACTGTCGCTTAATGACGCAACCCATAGCAATACAGCTACGACAATCCGCGGCTGCGCACAACGACATGTCCGTGTTCGCGTTCGTACGGCCGTCCGTTCGTACGGCCGTCCGTTCGTACGGCCGCCCGTTCGCTTTTTTTTTTCCTCACTACCTTGCGTAAAGAAGTTCAACTTCAAAATAGGTTTCGGTCGGGGTTTACAGAGAGGAGAAAAAAATAAAAAAATAAAATAAATACCGGCGTCGTCCGAGACGAGACAATTTTAGTTTAGGAAAAATCGATCGACCCATGACCGTCTCGTAAACAATCGTGTGAAACAATTACGTACATGCAAAGTCACACGGGACCGATTAGTTTCGCAGACGCACCGAGAGCATGTTCGTCGGGGGAATACGGCTTAAAATGATAATTTGTTGCTTTTTGAAGGAGAAAATAATTTACATAATACAAAAGTATCGTTACAGACTCGTTACGCTCTCGCGATTAATACAAATATTGAAAATCGCAGTCAATGGGGGTGTGCGGTATGCAAATGCTCCCCGAACCCTCCGACTCCGACTAGGTTGGAAATAAAACTTTCAGTCCTGCACACGTGCCACTTCGTCTTTACACGTACGTATGTAAAGTCTCTATTGTACTCGAAGACGAGATATAAAACGTTAAACGTGTTTACAAAATATCTGTGTAAGTAGGTACTATTACTTATAATATTATACCTTAATATATACAATTATCGCGCGATTCAAGTGTCGAAACAAAAGGGGGAAAATACTTACCGACAAACTCCGACGAATAAAGAAAAAGAACAGCTCTTGGTTCCTCTTTAACCCGTAACCCACTAGAGATATTAAACTATTGTGGTGTGGAGAAAGATGAAAAAATATTTAAAAAAATAAATACTACGGTTTTGCAAAATATACCCATCGAATTAATTATAATTATTGTGATGACCACGGGTATGGGTTTTCGGACGAATAATTTACGCGATCGACAAACGTATAAGAAACGGAAAAATATTGAACGTCAATAAAATGTTCTCGAGCAAATGTCACGGCGGTGCCAATACAGCTTACTAAATACGTTAATAACGTGCGCGCGAAAATCTCTTATCGAATTAGTTTCAAGTCGGCGGCGCTTTAATGTGAATTACGTATATTAGAATTAGATTATTAAATTCAAACGGGTCGATCAGTCTGACCTATCTGTACCCCCTTAAAGTATTTCGAAATCGACTAGGAAATATTATAATGTTTTTGAAAAACACCGCGAAATCAGTACAAACTTTACAACGCGTATAAACGTAAGTACGAGCAAATCAAACAAAACCGCACGAACTCAAAGTCCAAATAAAATATACGAGCAGAGAAACGATGTAAACACCTGGAATTCAATTATGAAAACACCGAGTTATTTGACAATGTCACACGTGTTAAAAACGGCACGTTTAAAAAGCACACGATAAAATAAAATATTTTCTCGTCGTAATATATTAATACCGGTTTTGTTGAATAAATCGTGATTTTCGAATCGGTAACGAAGCGAACAATTAGCGAAAATACATATTTACTATATAAAATCTGTATTACGTAAAATACAAAAATGCCTATCGTAGGTCCAACAAAACCTAATCAAAATTATCAATTTCTTACGAATTTCGCCGAGAATTATTACAAGCGCTAACCATAATAATAATAATGTTAATAATAACGAGATTATATTATTGAGAAGAAAATAATAACGTTTTCTCGTGGATATCAGCTGTTGGCTGCTGCTGCTGCTGCTGCGGCGCTACAGCGCGTCGTATTAAATATAATGAAAGAGCGATAAGTTCTTACTTGCCAAAGAAAATGCAAACACCGAAGGACTGTGTAGTTAGACAATGGACTTGGGCAAAGTCAAAACAGGTATAAGAAAATTAATTAAAACCAGATTAAAAACGAAATAGCGAAACGAATGGCTGAACACACCAACAGTCAACAAATTAATAGTGAAATAAAACGAGAACCATAGGAAAACGAAAGAGGCCGTAGAAAATTAATACCGAAAGAATGGAGTAATAAAGCTACTCGGCAGGCTTACACACGTATACTATACGTCGTCGTCGTGTTTAATTGATGAAAAATTAAAAGTTTCTCGGAACATTGTTTGACCTGTGTTTATGCGGGAATCAAACGAATATCACGTTGAACATTAAAATACATGATATTAAACACAAGTGGAACGAGCCGATCAATGGCCGATAAAAATTATGGCAGAGGCAAAAAAAAAAAGAAAAGAAAAGAAGAAGTTATAAATAAAGGAAGCAGGAAATTCGCATAATTAATTCGGTTCAGATGTAAGAATAACGATCAAACGAATTACGCGTTTAAGATATAATCTAACTTGGCAATAAAAAACAGAAAGATAATAGTAGTATATAAATAGTATAAAACGAGTAATTGTGTTTTTTTATTTTGAAAATTTGTTATATCTGTGCCGCAGACGTTTAAAGATTTGTAATAATTCATCGTCTAAACACGTGTTCGAATATTCTTTAAAGTAAAAAAAAAAAATAGTTTTATTAAAATAGCTCGATTTTTGTTTTATTTTCGATCACGTTATTTTCGTCCATACGTACACTTAGGTACACACACACACACACATCACTAAAGATGAAGTGATTTATTTTAAAGAAATTTGAAAATGCGCTAAGTTTTGACATCCCACTGGCAGCGAGCCAACACGGACGGGTAGATATATATTTTGTAATATATTTGACCATGTCAGTATTAGGATATGAACTTTAAAATATATTTTAAACTGTACGAATAATATTGAATACATTTAAAACGGTTATATTGGAGCTTTTAAATATTTTCCATTCCATTAGATCTCTCCTGGTTAGATAATATACGCTCGTGTACGTATGTTGTATTATGATGGTTGCGAGGAAACTCGAATTAAACAATAAATAAATAATTCATCGATTCGATTTAAAATATCGCGATACCTCGAATCGTCTTATTTATCTTCTACAAATAAGAATTACTGCAGTTCACCGCAATAGTATCGCAATCTACTCTGTCCACATAGGTTTTCTTATATTTATTTCCTTTTCGGTATTGGATTTCCCAAATTCGCTCGTTTTTTATAAGTAGTTTTTGTATTTAAGACTCGAATTAAAATTTAATTTATAGTTGTTCCGTCGTCGTCGTCACTAGTCACTAGTCGTATTTCATGTCGTAATTAAACGTTATTTTGTATCGAGTGAGAAAATATAAAAATCGATATTATCAAATAAAACAAATGCATAATATAACGTTGTTTTAAATACAAATTGCTCCTCGTCACGACGAATTCGGTCGATTAATAATTAAAAGTTTCTACTAGATTTTATTTCGACATTGATTTTACAATCGACCGCGTTTAGCTTATAACCGCGTATGGGTACACAGGACGAACCAAAAAAAAAAAAACCCGAACAAAAGAAATGATCGTCGAAATAAAGATTTTACTCGGCGACACCACGTTACTGTTATTATAGTTTGATGTATTTTTAGACACATTATTTGCAAACGTCGTATTCGTCATATTTACACGCCCCGTATTACGTCTAAACGATTTATTAACGCCGAGGAAAGCATTTTCGCGAGTTGGGTTGAAAAAAAAATATCGAATCGCGCTTATTTATATTGGCGCGTTTGCTTCAAAAAACCGATAAACATTTTCCAAGACAATAATAAATATAATTCGTGACATTTTCGGCAATCCAAATGTAAACTATACAGGTTTTTTTTCCGCTTTCTAGTCAAATATAACTGTAAAATATTCATGGGCCATTCGCTGGCCCGATGACTTTTCCCGAAGGATCAGTCGGTATAATTTTGGTAAAATATAATCAGCTACATTCGTAGTGTGTGCGGCATGCCCGTGGACGGCCATTACGTTTCGTAGAAATCGTTTTAAAAAGAGATTCAATTATGACCCTAATAGACCCACAAAAGAAAATAATTTCAATTCATTTATATTTCAATTGTGCGTGAGTGGGGGGGGGGGGAATTTAAATACTTTTGTGAGTATTATTGTGTAATATATTTTTTTATTTTTCTCATGCGATTAACTTTTCATCTTCTTGCTAACCGCTGTTACATCACGATGGAAATCGTCACGAGACTCGTTGCAAAACGATTCCTGATTAAGTACACGTTTTGTAACAAACGGCGATCCATAAACATGGATAATTCGTCGGCGTCGATGAAATAAAAATCAAAATTCGTAGACGGACGGACAGAGAATATTTATCGAACATCATACCCGTGTGAATTTGAAATCGTACGATTGTCCGATAATTTATTATTGAAATGTGTGACAAGTACCCGTTAAAATAACACATATTTATAATATAACGATCGACTAATTCGGCGTGTATTATAAATGTTTTCATTTTAATTCACACAAAGATTATAAAAGCGAAAGTTTTCTGGTACCGTAAGGATAACCGTTGTTATCCGTTGTAAACTAAAATTACGAAAGTCTTAGGAAAGATAGTTAAGGAGGAGTAATACGAAAGCGCGGCACGTATTAGCGTAGAAACAGAGATATAGAAAGATTAAAAGGGAAAGAAGGAGGGAGAGAGGACGTCGGAGGAGGATTGACTTTGGGAAAGACTGCCATGTTTACGTTGTGAAATGAAAAATAGTGTTAATTACACGTGGAGGAAACGTTAAGAAATTAAATTATTTTATAACGCGTACAATAATAATACGACTCGGAGCCGTGTTGCGAAAAGAACTTACGTATTTATAGACGGGCATGGGCCCGAATGTGTCCCGAATTTACATAAATTACATTTTTTATTAATTGTCGTATAATTTTACATTTTTATTTTTTTAAAACGTTTTTGATATAAATTTCCTACGAAAAACTGTCCGAGGGGTGTGTTTTATCAGATTAAACCAACGCTTATACGAGTATATATATACGGAAACCAGTATGTAATATTTCATCAGCTACGAGGTGAATAGAAAGGATTTATTGGAAGTCGGAGTGGCGGCTTTGAATCGGTATTACATCGGGGGAAAAAAGTTACACGATTACGATTTTAAAACGACAAAAACTGTTATTTTTTTCTTTTTCAATACGTCGCGTCGTCGGTCGGGAGACTATTTATTTTTTTAGAGAAGAGAAAAAACGACGAGAGCGCGTCGAAACGGTCTTTGAAGATTAATGAAATCTATGTTATAGTTAAGGTTTGAAACGCATTAGGTTTGAATACAGTTAGATCGACTTCTTCGGTAAACTAAAAATCTCAATTGAACTCAAATCGCATTTACGTTCTGCTCATACTCATTCGATATTATTTACGGAAACTATTAAATTATCACTCGTTATTTTTACGTTATATCTCTTCTAGGCCATTTGGTTTATTTTGTTTTAGTTGATACTGAAAAACAAATATATTAGATTTTAAGCGATTCTATAGTTTTGATGTGACGAATGAATTCGATTTTTGACTTGACGAATGGTGAATTCGGTAGCAAATATCGTGTCTAGTTGGTACTTTAGGATTTCGGTTTCAAATCGTTTTCTAATAATCGAGAATAATCGAAGAAATCGATGGCTTTCTCCGGTCAGTCGTTTGTCGTTTCAGTTTTCGTCAAATCGTCGTCGTCGGATATCACACTCGTATCGGTCGTTCGGAATATTTTGTTCATTAGTCCGCCGTCGCACGTGCGCTTAGTAATATAGTTTTTAAGATTCATTTCGTTTGTCACGAGAACATTTAAACGTCCGAATTTAAGACGTCACTTCAATACCAGTCGTACGGACGTCACAGTCGTAATATATTGCGAACGACGACGTTTTGATTTTAGAAGTCTAGCGGTAGAAACGGATCGCCTCACAAAACTGGTAAATATATTCCTATTGGCTATTTCCGGTATCGCCGACACGTACCGTCGAGAATCACATTGTTATTATTGGTCGCGGCGCACGTAATATTATGATGGACGAATACAACAGTTTAACTGTGTTAACGTTTTCTCAAGACGTGTGTCTATAGTGTAGTAATATTACTCGTTAGCAACGCGTTATTACTTTAGTTTACTCTTATTTCGTAATACGACAAATAACTCTGTAGAGACTATATAATTCGTATTAATAATTAAATTAAACGTATCCGTGTAGGACTGCAGCGAACGAGGCGTAATGGATCGCGTAAACAATCGATAAAATACGAAATGAAAAAAAACCGTTTATCGTTTTATCACTATTTCATAATCTACGTGTGGTGTATATTATAATAATAAATTGTTCGGGTCGCAATTATCTCCAAGTGTTTTCTTTTTCAGTTTCTCGTTCTACGCCGAGTGGCTAGTGCAATGCGATTTTACTGCTTCGCCGTCTAACGTAGATTAATATGTTAAGTGTTATTATTTTGAAAACACAGTATGAGCTCGTAAAAAAAAAAAAAAAATAATAAAAAATTCAAATTTTAACGTACATACACGTATACACGCGCGTATGGATATTGGGAAATTAAATAAGTTTTGTATTAATTTAATCGTATGCTATTTATTCGAATCACGTTTTTATCTAAGAGTGTAAAATGTAAATTCTAAACGTGTCTATGATTTATTTATACAGTTTTTACCGTCAATCTTCCTCTATTCCGAACGGCTGGTATGATTTTATATAGGAATATTATTTCACAAACGCCAGTTTTAAGGTCGAGTATTCAATTTGTCGTACGATGATGTTATATTCTCTCAATCTGATTTGGCTTTACGACGACGACGTCGCGTAACCTTATCGAACGACTAAACAGTGCAGAGTGACGGTTGTATAGAGAAATCGGCGTGCCGAAATCCCGTCGTAGTCACTCGTGTAAAATATCGCAGCGTATAATATACGCTTGTATTTAAAAGGCACGCGTCCGTTGTAACGAAAATAATTCGTATTTCACACGACTTCTAGTGATAAACAATAACGCGCCTTCCATCGTTTTATCCAGATGTGATTTACACGACCGCGACGCCTGATATACTATAATCGCTATTGTTTTCCGATAATTTCGAAAAATTCACGACGTTCCGAAATTTCCCCTTCTCCGTCGGCGCGTTTGTTTATTAAACGCCGCGTACGGTTCGCAGTACTTTGCGCGACCGAAATCCATGACCGTTAAATTACAAGTCGTCAGAGGGCCACGCGTTTCCGGACGCGAGGAAACGCCGCGCACGACCGTCATCCGGTCCGTGAGCGCTAAGCGTACCCGAGTGTCGATATGCGCGTATATTATATAGTCGACGCGGTCGGAATAATCCACCAGATGAGATTTATCGCGCTCGCACGCGCGCATATCCGGAGTATTATTTCGGGAGGATCAACATTTATGAACACAACTTGACGCAAAAAAAAAAACACATCCAATGCAAGTACATAATGCAAGTCTATTCGTCAGTACCTAAACTAAACGAGAACTTGTAAAGTCGTTTAGGTGACGTTTGGATCGTCCGCCGCCGTTGGAAAACTCCGTCTAAAATCATATTATCACATTAAAATTCTCGAGCACGATTAAGACAAGATAGGTTTAAATTATAAATATTGCGGTCTGGATGTGAATGTAAATAAAACGAAAACAAACTGATTTTGAAAATTGTTTTCAGAAATTTCAGGGGGGGCCTTCAACTGCCCCCTCTCCCCGAAAGTACGTCTCTGACGCGAGGAATTATTACTGCCGCGGATGATCGCACTAGACTTTTTTTTTTTAAGATATAATACGTTGTCGTCGTCGCGGTCGTTCGTACGCCAGGCCGGGCCCCTCGACGTGCTCGCCAATGCACCTCGCCGCTATATATTCGTGGCGGGACAAAGGACTCACGAGTCGACGTTTGTGTTTCTATGGCGACTGTCTATATACATTGTTACTTTGGGATACGCGATCCTTGATTAAGGTTCGCTCCGAACGGTTTATACACCACATACATACGTATCATACGCGTAATATACGCGGCGTTAAGTGTTATATGACGGTGATTTTTTTTTTTTTTTTTAATCCTTTTTTTCACGTGCACTCGCACGCACAAGTGTAATCGGAAAATATACAATACACGAGTGGAGACTACGATACAGATGTTTATACGATATGTTTAGGTACGATATTATACATTATACGTACCTATAGCTACGGTGGCGTATTTCGAGTTTGGCCGCTCTTTAGGTAAATTGGTCTTTACCGTCGTCGCTCGCCTTCTTCTTTTCTCCGTCCAGTCCTTTGATGTATTTATGTTTAAAGTCTTGTCAAACAAGGTCCGAAAGAAATCAAATAGTCTTATAAAATTACACGGTATCTGTAAAATAAATATAACAACGCTTACATAATGTATTCAGAAAATGTTTCATGTCGCCAGGATTAATATTTAAAAATAACAACAAAATAACTAATATACGTATATACGTTTGAAAAAATTGCGGGGGCTTTTATTTTATTGTGAACGGAGTTTCCGTTCCCTATAATTTTCAGTTTTTCAGGCTATCTTTAGTGGCAGACTATTCCGTAGAAACGCCTCCGCCGCCGTACGTACAGGGTGGCGGAGAATGAAAGACCACATGTTTTGTAATCGGCGTAACTTTGGCTGTCGCACTACGTCGCCGAACTTCTCATTGTATAGAAGAACGTGATGGGGAAGTTTGGTTGCAAAGAAGCATTTCGATTTTTTTAACGCATATGATTCGATCTCCCTCCGCGTGCAATTTTCGGCCACAAAAATTGTCACGCGTGTTTCGTCTGTGGCGACGCCACAGAAAATGTGGCACGTGTTTTCTCAAGTTTATGTCGAGGAAAGCCAGCCCACGAGACGCCACGCTCAAAAATGCATCTCTTATACGTATTACATTCGGAACGAAAATTCCCTAAATTTGCAACAACTTGTTATTTCTCCTCTTTTTACCTGAAAAATTTAAATCGCCGAGTCAATTCGAAACGCGGTCTTTCATTCTCCGCCACCCTTTATACGTATACCCGTGTGCAGCTCAGTCGTGTGCCCCGCGCTAAGATATTTCCGACGTTAATGGTCGCAGCGTGTGTGTGTGTGTGCGTTCCTTTTAACCTCGCGCGCACATTATATTATTATACGCGTCGTTCTCGGGCGTCTGTCATACTGATAATAATTGATTGCAACCGCAACAACGCCAATGGTGGTGCGCGGGGTGCATAATGTTAATCTGATCGGGAAACACTGTACGAATTTCTAGCAGGTGCCCACTCGCGCGTGATACAAATGCATAATATTTTCGACCCGATAAAAACGAGGATTATTATCGTAAAACTCCGCGAGAGCGATCCTGCGGCCAGTTATATTATAATACAGGAGCAGGATAACACGAGCGCGCGCGCGTACCCGGCACGAAGTCGGAAAACGCAAACACAATGCACCGAACATTGCGATTATTCCGCGTTCGTCCGAGAAATACGTCCGCCTTGTAAATAAATAAGATTAATTCGCGAAATTAAAAGTAAGATAACAATATTATTATCACTACGCGGCCGACGACGGGATTGAAATTCGAACGCTACTTTACATATTATACGAACCGGGGTCCGAGTTGTTGTGGAGCGGTCGAAAACAATAATATTTTATTAAAATTGATTTACCTCGAACGCGACTCTACCCCGCGGTCTACGCGGTCACAATACCGTGCCTTGTAAATAATAGTTTATATACGAGTTAGCAAAATAACACTTATCGTAATCAACTACAATAACACTGTCGCGTTATTTATGTCGCGTAATCATTCAGATTTGTACTTTGCGCGAATCAAATGAACCGGGGAAATTCGCTACCCAATTTTGTAATGACGATATTTATATTTCCAAGTTTTTCGACTGTGATACGCGTCATGATGATTTATTCAGTCCTACTAATATACCGAACGAACGTGTTGGAGTATAATTTAAACAGTCGTTAAAAATGGTTATCTTGATGGCTGATTTTATTCATTTTTCTTTGACCAACATTTTTTGTACGAAGTATTATAAATTTATGCTCGTCGTTTCTTGTGAAATGAATTCCTGCTTACAGTGGCTTTGTTGCACAGAAATTTCAAAACATTTGTCTCGACAAATAATATCGTTTTTAGATATGATATTTGTTTATAATACGAATAGATTTATTGTATTTCAATCCTTTTATTTATTTTCGTATTTAGTCAGGCAAGTGTGCCAGGCAATGGATTTGTTTAATTTGATTTCATGCCGTCTAAGATGGACTTTATTATTTTAAATTGTTATATTTTTCTCATTATTCGCAAGAAATACACACCGTTTTAATAAGTCTAATGGGTTTTTTTTTTAATTTATTGATTTGACGATCTAATGTTTATTGCAAAATACTCGTAGAACTTTTTGTGTTTTATTTTTAGAAACAGTTGTATTGTTTCAGTACTATACGTTTATGATATGTATAAAAATCGTGAGTTATTATTATTTATTATGATTGTAAAAAGTAATAATAAAAAAAAAAAAAAACTGGAACACTATTATAATTGTCTATGCGATTGCTATACCTCGGGTATTTGATGACTTAAAATGTTTCTCTTATTGTTGTTAATTATTCGAAAACGTCGATGTAGATATATATATTGTATATAGTTTTATTCCCTCACGAATTTCTTTTTAACCGTTCGATTAGTTATAAACTTGAAAATAAAAATAATGGGAAACTGTGTGTAACTCATTAGTAAAGCAGTTTAGTGATCAAACAAAATACGAAGAACATAATAATTATTATTGTATTCTTGTAAGTGCAACACGCGTCGCAGTTCCCGCAAACGATTATTTAAAATTTAAGTATGCTTTTTTTTGTTGAAAACATTGCATATTAATTAGAAATTAGTGTCGAGAAATTGTCATTCTTTGATTGAAATTTTGGTTTAGTCGTAGTTTGTGTGTGTGTGTGTGTGTGTGCGTGCGTGTATTCCAATTGGCTTGATGTTTTTTTGGCAACTCATTCATAGAGTATCTCTTAAACTATAACGAATTATTATTATTTTTAAATTTGAGTACAGTTTTTCAAAAACGATTCGATTTCTTTCCGTATTGATTACGTATTTGATTACTGTCGAATTGTTAAGATCTATACGATTCAGTATGCACATTATTGTATAATAGTATATTTAAAAGTAAGTTTCAAACAAAGGATTGCCAAGTGATCGAGTTTTCAAGTTAGATTTATAATTCAGTAGAGGCATAAGCAATTCGGTAGCATGCACACGAAACTTAAATTAATGAACAACTGGAAATTATTAACGTATATAATAATACGTAAAACCTAAGCTGTTGATAATTTATTCTGATATAAGTAGTTATAATAACTACGAATTATTATAACTCTGCCGAGAATTCAATCAAGACAAGTATAAAATACCATCGCTTTTTGAAAATATATTGCTCTGCGAGTAACTGACGTCACAATCGCTACACGTTTTACAGACAAGTGTCGTCAAACAATCACGATGACGGACGTTCAAATTTATCCATCTATGAATAATATTATATTTCATTTTTATCGATAAAGTTTCGTCCGGACCCGACGCTTTGTTCTTTGGTCTCATTTCGTCGCGATAAAACGTTTCGATCGTTTCGGTACGAATTCTCACGGTCTCGGCGCGTTCGAGTTTTCTAGGATTTGATCGAACGAAATTATTTGTCTGTACACGTTGGCCGTGGAATTTTTTCCACCCCGCGATACGGACAGGATCACGTCGACACGGCAACACGAGAGTGGAAAAGTTTGTTTTGAATAACAAATAGTGTTTTCTGTCATTTATCCACGCCAAACAAACCATTTCTGTGGATTTAGACGTATCGGCTTCGATTTATACGACGACGTTACGCGACGTCGGTGTACCGGCAGTCTATTATTTAGTCGAGTCATTTGAATAAGTGATTTCGTTATCGTGCTCACGGGCGAACCGGGTGAACAAGATGTTATTTATGTTCTTGATCTCAACTTTTTTCGACTACTTCAACACCGGGAAACTTGTTCTACGCCGTCCAACGCGTATACACGGCCTATTACACTGTCCGACAAGTTTCGATCGCTCGAAGACGTTCGAAATCAATCGATCGCATTATCATAACGTTCGTATAAAATATGTCCTCGTCGTCGTGAACATCGAGTGAACAACAACAGCTCCTTCCTTTGCGAGATCGCGTGGAAAAAGATAACCGCGAGGGTTTTATTATACCGCAGTCTCCAAGTTGTAGGAGCCGCGCGTGTGAAAATTACGAGATACCATCATCTATTTGCCGATGTTATATTTTATTGAGAAAAAAAGTACCAATAATTCACGTGCGTATCGGCGGCGGCGGCTTGGTTCGCGGCGGTGCCAAAAATACAAAAACCGTTTTTACACACTCGGCTTTAATAGTCGAGTTCAAAAATACATTTTTCACCATTCTATTTGTTTTCGTGCCAAATTTCGTTATTGTCTTACAAGTGCGCGCGTAATATTTAAGGTATTACAACGTGTAAGCCAATCTGTACTTATCAAAGCCGGTAACGTACAGCGCAAGCGAAACAGTTTTTTTCATATTGAATTCTCATAATGGACGTTTCGTTAGAACTTTTACTATCTATTACCGACGACCACGTCCATTAACGCAGCCGCATGCGCGCGCGGTATTATATTATTTTGTCAAGTTCACGAGACCGAAGACATTTTCAATTTATAATAATAATAATAATAATGAAAAATATCAAACCGATTATACGTCGTTTTGTGCAGCAGTACAAAATAATATGAAATAAAAATAAAAATTTTTTTTTTTTAGATTCATAAATATTTGGAAAAAAAGAAAATCGTCGTTCACAATCTCGTGTGTTCTGCGTATTCTATAATCGTAAAACCGATTTAACTGTCCGAAGTATAATGTATTTAACGACATTCGCTGGATTATATTTTTAAATTAAAAGATCAAAGTCGTGGGATCGCTTTGAAAAATATTATACATATATCATAGTTTTATACACGAGTGTTTACAATATGATATACTATAGTTTAGTTTGTTCTTCTTAAAAACGTCTCGTTAGAGCTACGCGCGAGTATGTATCTATATATAGATCGACTTTTCTATAATAGACGTGTACGCGCTTATAACTCTCGCGTGAAAAACACGTGTAAATGAAAAATTTAAAAGAAAATGAAATCGTTGATTAATATCGTGAACATAATAATATTATGAAATACGAACGGTATAATAATATAATATTATCGATTAAATTTGACGCCTCGGTCAGGGCCGGATTATGGTCATAATTTAAGGGGGGCTATTACTTTTATTGAGGCCTTTTCATCTAAAACAATTTCCTTTTTTTTCTTCTGATTTATTAATTTGTAATAAATATAAATTAAAATAAGTATAGCATTGTTTTTAAATAACATTTTATTACGACCACTATACCTATAATTGGGTCTTGTGTGTCGGTAATGAAGTATCCAATAGTCCATAGTCCATTTTCATATGACATAAATTTAAAATTTATAAGTTATAATAATGTTTTGAAAAAAATGAGTTGACACACTGTGGCCCCTTTCAACTTGCGGCCCGGGGCTATAGCCCCCCTAGCCCCCCCCCCCCCCCCCTTGATCCAGCCCTGGCCTCGGTAGAAGCGCCGCGTGCAGAAGGTCTTAAAGGCCAGTTTCGCACTAAACTAAAAAAAACCATAAATACGTTACGCTTTAAAATATACGTTTAAAACGTCGATTTCGAAACTCGACAATCGTGCGTGTGTATTTTTGACACTCTTTGGATTATTTTGTTTGCGAAAAATCGATATTTTAAAGTAAACAAAACACGAAACGCGTAAAGTATTGATATGGGACTTTTACTGTACTCGGCGTCTCAAACTCGAGCGACTATTTAACTGTTCGATTTTAGAATAATCGTTTAAAATTACGCGAGCTGTTAAACAAGGTATATTATACCCGATTAGTAATGAGACCACCGGTGACTATAGTTGCGGTTAGTTTTTCGAAAAAACCCCTCGCGACGCGCACAGTCGGAAAACGACGGACTTTCGGACGTGTGATAGATAGAGCGACGAGCGTGGTGCCGGAGGAGCTCCGGGGGAGGCGCGCGATCCTGGTCAAAATTCGTCAGTCGTGCCACGCGCTTGGAACGACCGAGACGTCTCTCGTCCGCGCGCCGCGCCGCCGCCGTACCGCAGCGATAATTCGTACGAACAGTGTCGTGTTTTTTTTTTCTTTTTCGGTCGTCCGGCAAAGTGTGGAACAATAATATCGTGTCGGTATTGTGTTTTTTTCCCGGCTAATTTCAATATGATTAATATTCAAACGTATTGTCGAAACGATAACGTCGTGGCCGAAGCGATCGCCCGACTCGCGCGGTAAAAACGAAAAAAAAAACAATTTCACCTTGATCGCCGTGTGCGCCCGCAAACAACAGGTATGTGTTAACAACAGTCTTTTAGTAAATTTTAACACGGTAAATTAATAATTATCGCTTTCGCGTTCTCGGCCGAATATCAATCGAACGTGGATGTCATCGTTTATGATAAAAATTGTACCAAGTCGTATTTTATTTCCGCGTTTAAATTCGATTGTGCAACGCGCGCCGTATTGTTTGTGTACACAGTGCACCACCACACGACTATATTATTATAATCATCAACACCGCGATAACGGATTCGTTAAAAAAACAACTCTAAACTCTGTCCGCGTTTAGAAGAACAACGGACGCACAAAACGTTGGATGTGGAAATCATTACCGAGTGTTTTTTTTTAACGAAACAAAGGTCACGCGCGCGTTCTTTTCGTATTTATTTATCTGATCTGTCGGTTTTGTACTTTGGAAATAATTGACCTGGAACTGAATAACACGATATAGGTCGTGTAGGAAAAAAAATGAAATCACAACATTTTCTACCGCGTCTTTAAACACACGATATTAACGAGTTAGTACGTTTCCTTTGTGCGTTTATTAATGAAATTGAAAACAAATAAAACATCGAGAATCGTATACACGGCCGGTGAATTTTTTGAAATTTAAACATCCTCAGACGATAGCGTTGTTTAAAAATCGTACCGATAAAAATTGATATTCAAATTATGTAAACAACTGTAAATATAATAAGTTCGTGATGTTTTCGCTTTGTAATCAATCGCGATAGGATAAACATTATTGTTTATTCGTTTTCGATTGTGCTATGACGGCGAAGAAAGACAATTCAGACGTGTTCTGTGAATTCGATTTTCGTCGTCGCAATTCACACACATAGTCGATTAGTTATTAATTTATTATTATACACGCGAAGAAAAACGTTAGACTAAATGATTATATTTTATTTTCGATTAAAAAAACTACCTCGAGTTTAATCATTACAGCGCGCATCGATATTGTTAGATATGTCGGTTTATAAAAATAGCGATTAAAGACGGTAAAATTATAAGTCGAAAGTCATTTAAATGTTGGTTATACTAATCGACACGTTTGAAACAAAAAAAATCGTAGGATATGTGTAAATTTACAATGAAATCGTTGGTATTTTAAACGATTTAAATAGTTAACGCGAATTACTACATCGGGCTCTGAAATTAACACGGAAAAGCGTTAAACAAAAACCGCGTTCCTATATTCGTCATTCGTTCGCACGTCAATTTTTTCGATATGAATTATATAAAATATATAAAAAAAAAGAGATTTTTTTTTGTTGTGCACGCGTATACTCTAGTATACCGATGTTTTTACCGTATGCGTTTAGATTCCATTCAAAAAGCGAATCGGGCGAATAAAAATCGTGATTTTACAATACGTATGACGCATATGGACTAGGATATTTTTGAAAAATATGGTTAAAATATAATTATCCAACTGTTAAATCGTTTGAATTATCGTTTTTAGAACGGTCGGACGAAAATTTGATTACCTAGGTAGAAAAACGACTAAAAACGGATTATATTTACATTTCGGTCGTTAATCGTGTGTGACTTTTTTTTTTTTTTTATAAAGTTTTAACATATTTTTTATTCGATTCCGTGTTTGTTCACGTGAACGTCAAAAAATACAGTCGAATATGAGATAACTGTCATTGATTTAATGTGTCTGCTGGAATTGTTTTATCAGTTGACAGTCATATATCGTCGTCGGTTCTATTGCAACATTCGATTAAGCATTATTGTACAGACGTTTTAAATTCTAAGTCGAGTTTCAGTTTTACAAACGGCAAATCCTGTTATTTTTTGTTTGTTATGAAAAATATTCGTCGGCGTTCCCGAGTTATTTTCGTTGAGTTCTCGACAGTTTTCGGGGAAAACGTAAAGTTTTCGGTGAATGTACTAAACTATAATATATATATCATATAAATGAATACTTATATTCATCCATTAAGGACAGTTAAATATTTACGACTGTTTAAAAATCAATTGTTCACAACTTTCCAATAAACTCGTTTATTAAATACTAATTAATAAAATGAATACATTTTAATTACATAATTGTATCCGTTAATTTTGTATGCAATACACTTTTTAAAAATACAAGCAAATACCATATCAAATCGTAAAGCCGTCGTCGAATGTGATTTTCAAGTCAAATTTTCCGTTTTCGTTATCGTCTGTACTAACGGAAAATTATTAACGATCTTCAGGTAGGTACATAATATAATATCATATCTCAAAAGGATGTTTTTCGGCCAGAGATCGTTACACCCAGACCGGAGATAACGTATAATCGTATATATTATATTTATGTCGGTTCTTCGTTTACTTTATGTCCTTTATTTTCTCGATCCTTTGTTCGCCGAGGTTCATTGAACACGGACGGTTCGAGTGTCGGAAGAAGTACATGCGTTTGGAATAAAACCTAGATGGAAATTGAAATTATTTCCAACTGTTATCATTAATCGTTCCGCGCAACAGTATCGGTCGGTATATACACGCTATAGATATATTACAGTGTCGTTAAGTTTTATCTAAAACCGATTGAAATGGATTAGTGTTGTGTGCCGTTCGCTTGTCATCTCGGTGTCACGTTCAATAACTAACGTCGTGTTTTTTTTTTTTTTTGTTTTTCCTACCGCCGGGGGGTTATTGGACTGATAAAAAATAATGTGGGGGATTTGAATAGTTTTCTGTTCCGACGAACGAACGTCGTCGTTTGAGAACTTTAAACGTACAATTCCTTCTTTTTTTTTCTTCAAAATAATTCTTATAAAACCCGTCGTTTCGTCGTATAATAATAATATGCTATCGTCAAACCGCGCGGCAGCCGCGGCGTTTTGTTTATGTTATATATTAATTTTATTTGTTTATATTATTTTATACGTTGTTTTCGATTATGGAGGGTCGAGTCGTTTGCACGAGCGAAATACAATCAGTAAATAAGTATGATGTACGTTTGGCATGCTCGACTAGTTTACAAAATACAATATCTGTTTACGAAATCTAGGCGGATTCTAGGCGAACAAATTATCAACTAACGACGGTTTCCGTGACGTAAATTTGAATAAAAATCGACTCTATTTCTCTATTGAACATACTCTATTTATCGATTGAAAAGAGAAACCGTGGGATTTCAGCGAGTACGCGTGTGAAATTACACGAAAAATAATATCTCTCGAACGCCGATAAATACGTTTCGTCGTTGTAGAATTTTCGAAAAAAGCCACGCGGGTATTTCGTGCGTACGCTTTTCGGAATGTAATAAATAATAATATATAATATATTACCGCATACAGTTCGATTTTATCATTTACAAAACGTGTCGCGGCCCTTTAGCCCTCATAACGATTCCGATATTATCATCATTCATAAGACGTTATGACGTTTGCGGAGCGTAATAATAAAATATCGGCGCGAGTATTCTGCATGCGCTACTACGCCGACTTACCATTTTCTGTTACATTAATTATTATTATACCGCGGCGGTAGGGGTACTCTCCACTCGTGCTGTTTACAACGCCGTTTTAATTACAAAAAGAATATCATCGGAGTGAAACTTAATTTTTATTACAATAGGTATCGAAAAGTTTGTAAAAGTCATCTCGTCGACTTTTGCCAAAGTTTAAAGTTGAGAGATTCGTTGTTAAATAACAATGTGATTTATATTTCGCCGTTTTATACCGTTTAAATATTATAATATTATTATGTAAATAAACCGCATCTTATAATTTCAAAAATCGTACGGATTATGTTTTTTTTTTCTTTCTCCGAAAATCGTTTCAAAATACGTGTATTATTGTGTACTTTTTAAATTAGTGTACAAAGTGTAATATTTTTATTATTTATTAAAAACGTACGATCATCTCGGATAATTTTACTTTAATTTTTAGATATTATCCGGAACGCTTTAATTTCGAACGTGTCGGTCGACGACGATTAAAAACTCGTGTTCATTTTACGCCGTAATATTATGCTATTACTATTGGGGCGACCAATACAAATTTGTTTATGGTCGAAAGAAAAATAACGATTTAGGCGCTTAGTAATAATAATTGAAAGTACAAACAATGTTCTTTAATTATATACGTTATGAAAAATCGACTATTTGGCGTTGAAGATTATTTAATTTTCGTCGATAATAATTATATTATGATATGTGATTAAACTTTTACTCGTGACTTACTATGAAAAACGCCGTCGTAAAGTTGTAATCACGCGGCGTCGATAAAACGGCGAGTTTTATTTGCGATCACCGAGAATTTTATGGCGGAAACTTTTTCGGAAATTTTTTTCTTTTTTCTCTCTCGATATTTGAAATCGACGGAACGACATTGCGACGGAGTGTTTTTCAATCGGGGGAAAAAAAAACCGACGTCGCGTTGTTTTATGATTTTCAAAACCTTCGGGCCGTTTAATTTACGACGAATAAAACAGAGCGTGTACGATATATTATATAATAATTATGACACAATAAAATCATATTAATCGCGTAAAACTGTTGAGCGTACCGAAAAGCTTTTTCGACCGTTCGAACTTTCCGGTTTTATTTCAACGCGTAATATTTATTTTGACATTTTCGCGTTTGTAATTAAAATAATTCGAATGTGTTGGACGTGCAGAGGAATCCGATCGAACGAGACACTGAATGTAGATTGAATAACGTTCTTTTGAATTTTGAAATATAAAAACTTTTGAAATATTGAATTTTGAAAACGACAACAACAAAAAAAAAAAAAAAAAACAATAGGCTTGAAAATACAGAACGGTCCGTGGAATTGAAATCTAATAACCTTTTTCGACAGTTAAAAACAGCGCTTTGAAGTCGAACCAAAGTTTAAACATTATATACGTTTGATTTGATTTGTATTTAATCGCGAAGAATATATTTACCTTCATTAAAATCGTTATGCTTTGAACAAAATACATATTTACATAGATTAATATTGTTCAAATTTAAACGCCGCGCGGTTTTGTGTTTTTTATTGTTTTAAGTTTTATCCCCCCCCCTCTTTTCTTGCGCCATTTTTTTACTTTCGGCGGTATAGCTGCTGCCTTTTGATACACTTAAATTTGTTAAAAGGTTTTATTTCAAGTGACTTCCTGTGGTCGCTTTTCACGATGCTAGAAGTAATTTCATTTCTAAAACAATCTACGGCACAATAGACTCTACTTATATTGTTATTATTTTACTCGGTATAAATATTTATTTTTTTTAATTTCACTTATAGATTTAGAGATTATAAATATAAGATTGGCGTTGTTATTATAAATAAATACGATTAAGTAGGTATACGCAGCACCTGCTTAATAATAAGAACGCTGTATACGATTTTTCGTTAAACACAAAATACAAAATACAAAAAAAAATAATAATCGCTACACCATTGTATCTTTAATAATTTTCACGGACGACTACGTTTTCCATTAGCATCGTTAAGGGTAAACTTTATATTTTAATGCTATCCTTCGACTTTTAACCGTCGGATTAAGCACCTTTCAAATACTACGATTTGAAGCCTGATAAAATTCAAATAATTCTACTGTCGCGTCGTCGACGCCATTGTCTTTTGCGAAATCAGAGTTCGCTAATTATTTCGTAATTACGATTTTAATGAGATTGAGAATTTCAACAGTGTTCGATTACACGGAAGTTCGACCGTTTGGAAATATTTGCTACATTCGCCACGTTTCAAACATAAAATTACTACTTTCAAACACGTACGTAGTTCAATGGTTTTCTAATATTTACTTTTAACCGTTTGACTTTCAAAAAACGTAAAAAAATCAAAAAGTCAATCGTACCAGAATACACTCGTATCTATAATTACATATTATACAATAGAGATAATAATAATATAATTCAATTAATATTCCGACGAAGCGCTCACGTTGTTTTATTTTACTATATTGGACGTATAAAATTACAAAATCTAAACGCAATAAAATATTTTAGACGCCAAAGTTTGTTCGACCGTCGTCGTTTAAAATCTGTAAATGTTTTTTTTTTTTTTCCCCGTCGTCGTCGTGGTGTATCGAGAGTATTTGTAAATAAAAACGAAATATCCCTTACTACGACAAAATAATATTTGCCTACTGAACGTTTTCCCCGTCGTCGAGCTAAAAGTTCAATTCGGTTTTCGGTGCAGTATTTTGTATAGTTAATGAAAAACGAAATAAAAATAGTTTGCTGTATTATTTACGGATGTTGGATTTGTTCTTTGACTATTCAAATTTTTGTCGAACAGATATAATAGAAAAATATAGAAAAAGAAAATCTCGAGCGTATCGCTTCGTCGTGTTCTTACAACAAAAACATTTATTTTTTGTATTTTATCATAAATAATTTATATTTTTCAACTAGTTCGACTTGCTGAGTTGTACAGAGCACACTTACAATAACAGTAACAGTGCCTAATATTGTAAAATGTTCTATAACATTTCAATAATCCAAATCATAATAAAAGTCTCTCTCGTTATACTATTATAAGACGTAATCTTCTGTTTATATTCTCTGTCGTCATAATCGTTTGATATAAGTTCTTTAAACCATATTCGTTATATACATCGATCACGCGGGCTTTTTTTATTTATAAATTAACGAATGAAAAAAGTCGTCGAAATCTGAACCGAAATCGTCGAAGAAATTATTTTTGATTCGCGTATATTTTCTCTCGCTCTCTCGAAAAACACTATAAATTATTGTTTTATTAATACGTAAAATTAGAATAACGTAATTAGTCAGAGTACAAATCATTAATACTTGTCCGCCGACAACTGTTTCTTTAATGAACGTTGCAATCGAAGTGTTAATTGTCAAACAGAAATCAATTATTTTTGATTGCGAATATCAATTAGCAAAAAAAAAAGAAGAAAAGCAGTATAATATAAATGTATTACATTGTTTACGTCGCGTAATTCGATATAAAGTCACAGCCGCTATTATTTCGGTAAATAACGATACAGACATTAGACAGTAAAATAAAAATAGAAATCGTTATCAAACACCGGGAAGTCGAGTATTTACTAAAGAGGTTTCAAGTTTTTTTAAAAAAAAAAATAAATACCGTTTGTCATCACACATTTTTTTAATCTATATCGTAGATATTATTGACGTTTGATCAATCATAGGCGAAAACACGAACAAATATCAGATGTTTTTTTCTTTTAAAAGTATTTTCTGTTGAATAATTAGAATATTATGTGAAAATCGGCGAAAAAGAAATAAATCTAATGCGAGAAGAATAAGTACGTATAATCGACTCCGTATTTTACGACTAGTAATTTCTATTCACGCGAAATTTCTTCGAGCAAAAATTCGAATTATTATTATATCCGACTGGCAGTGCTACGTCAGAGTCCATAGAGTTTGTCGTGTTTACCCGTTTTCGAGAAATAAAATCCACCTCGACCATCGAACTACCTATATCCGTCACGTATTATAATATCCGTTTTCCATATTCGTTTGCTATTCGTTATAGTGAACGAATAGTGTTTCGGCGACGACGGGACTCGGTCGAGCACGCCCCGTCGTCGTCGTTCGGACGAGAAAGAAATAAATAAGCCGCGCGAGGAAAGGCGTCGACAAAACCGCCATACCGCTCGATCGAACCGAATTTTTCGGTTGTAAATAGTCCGGTGGTAGTTTCTTCTGTTGATATTATGTGATGATAATTCCGAATCGATGAAATATTCAGAGTAGCTTGATTTTTCATTGAAAGTAATCTGCCGTTTCGTCGATCGGTTCTCGCGACTTTCGACCACGAGGGTTCGTGAAAAATATTTTATTACGACTATTTACGTTTAGACGAGTGCAAAAGAAAATAATACAACATGTCTCTCCGATGTTTGTAGAACCGAAAATCGATTCATTTGCCATCGGACGCCGAGTCAATAGTATACTTTTTTTTTTTTATTTATTGTCTATTTTCGAGATGTGCTTGAAATAATAATAACCAATCGTTTTCCATGTCTCGGAAAGGTAAACATAATGATCGGGATATTTCGAATTATATACCATCGAAATATCACGCGTGGGAATACAAATAATATATGTTCGTTCGTGCCTTACCTTTTTTAATATCAAAGTATACCTTTTACTTGTAAAAAAAAAAAAAAAAAAACAATTTTTTTTCCTAAGGGGGAAGGTATTATTTAAAAAAAAATTGTTAAAATCTCGAAAAGTTTACCAAACGAACCGAGCGATTTCTTCTTGCGAAACGATCGTCTTCGTGCAACGTATTTATGGTTTTTTTTTTCAACCATTATTCGCATTTGTCCGAGGGGCGCTCTATGATTTCGTTAGATTTCGGAAAAACTACTACTATACGTATACTCTCGACGGTTTAGACTCGACGACTGACGTTTAACCACCGTCGAACCTCGCGGAAGCGCGAGGGTTAATTTTTTCCTCGTATTTTATTCGACCGACTATTAATCTTCTTTCGTTCCATTGTTAGTGTTATAGACGCGCCACATCGACGCGCGCGGAACCGTATGGCGGGACCGCCGCCGCCGCCGCCGAATCGCATTGTCCGCGGCGACGACGAGATGGATAGATCGAGCGCAAAACGCACGCGCGTGTCGTCACATCATCGTGTAATTCGTTTTTATCGTTCGAATATTATAACAGCCGCGTAAAAGAAACGTGTATCGTAGCGTGTATGATTTTCAGCGGAGATGACCCCGATAAGAGCAAAATCTCCGTAAATCGATGTCAAAAAGAGCGGCGAGCGCGTGAAGAGAAAAGAATAGTTTTGGAAAATAAAAAAAGAATTAACACGACGACGTTCACGGCCACGGCATAATTTGGAAAGTCTGTTAAAAATACCACAACATGGAAAAAGATTTTTCAGTTACCAAATGACTTTCAAGAGTATGCATCTTGGTAACGTGGTACACATTTCGTGCGTTTTTAAGTTTTTCAAGTGATGTCAACTATAGTCGACATGGGTTTTTTCAACACATCCATCTAGTGCAGGTCAGATTTAAAAACCAAATATACACCAATCGATACGTAGAGAATTGTTTAAAAAAATCATATCATCATAATATTTATTAGAATAAACCCGGGTCATATAAATCCGTATACAAATCAATGGACCCCATGTCAACTACTATAGTTGACACGTGGCCGTGAACGCGTTTTAAAGAAGATTTTAGGACTAAATTAGAGCTACTGGTTGATATTCCTAACCCATGGAAGTTCGAATAGCGGAAACACGGCTAGGTAATTTTTTGAAAATACAGAAATTTCATGATCCATTACTGGACTAGATATTGAAATATTGTCAATCGTTTTAAAATAGTTTTACCGACAATACGTATCTAGTGGATAACCATAGAAACAATAGAAATTGAATCAAATATTAGTAGTGAACAACACGGAGACTCTATATCGATAAATCCAACAGAATCTAATAACTAATAACTTAATTTTTATGATTTATGTATGTAATAATTAGGGTTAGGATGTTTATGATTTTGCATATTTTTTTTAGGTTGTCCAATAGCATCCATTCTTATACAGAAATATGTTTCATGATATCTATATTCAAAATATCAAAATTTTATTTTGCATATAATTGCATATTTTACCATTTTTTTAAAAAAGTGCATAATTTGTGTTTTTTTCTGTTTTTAAGCGCATATTTGACGGTTTTCGATGCAAAATGCTGAAAAACACTGTAATTTTATATTTTACTGAATCTTATATAAGTTTGATTATCTGTATTTCACATATTATCATTTATCACTTATTTACTGTTGAGAATTCAATATGGTTATACCTACTTAAATAGAATTTCTTTATTTTTTAGTGCATATTTTTCAAATTTTTCATGCATATTTAACTGATTTTTAGTGCATAAGTGCATACATATTCATACATTTTTTAGTGCATAAATATCCTAACCCTAGTAATAATATTATTCTACTTAAATAAAATAGTAAAAAAAATAAATAAAGATGAGAAAATCAATTTTTTTTGTTAATATTTTAATTTTGGCCAGGTTTTTATGAAAATATCCCACTGTGCGGCGTAAAAAGAACGCCATAGGCGTGTGCGATATTTTTAAAGACGCGTTCGTTTCCCCCCCCCCCTTTTTTTGTTTCTTTTTATGTTCCTCATAGTGTACTAAAGAAACGCGTATATTATTATTGTTCGAGTCGTTTTCAATTTCAAAGTGACGACGAGATGATTATCATAAATTCTTTAGCGGCGGGCGTGTACACTTGTGACTTTTCAGTCGGCAAAATTATATTATGAATTGAAATCACACGCGTATATATTATACGTGTTTATATTATAATAATATATGGATAGAATAATGCGATCGTACGAATGTAAACACGTATTTAATTGCAGACGATTTAAACAACCGTAGTACGTTCCTCGTTACTCATGATGATTTTTCGTAAAAAAAACACAAGTCGAGCACGTGCTTATGAATATGACGCGTTCGCGTGTCGTCGTCGTGTCCTACGATAATTATCGCGGTAGTTAAGGTGAAATAAATTGTACAATTTATTTTTCTCGTCATCAAATTTAAGCTTCGGAATGCAATTCGGTCGCGCGCACATTTTGTTTTTGTCAGCCCATATCAATGGGGAGGACGCGTTAGTATTTTAGTTTTTTTTTCACCCGTCTAACCGCCCGTCACTCGTGGTTTAGAAAACGTGTGTGATAGTTGAACATAGTAATTAGAAAGATAATAATGGTACTGACAATGTCCACTGCGTTTTGCATGAAACGAAATTAAATTTCGCTCTAGAAAATCAACAATTTTTCGTTACGCTTTTTTCTACGTCATACAAGTAGTGCGTAGCTTCGAAAAGCGTGTTCGAGTGGCCGCGCCGCGCCGTGTCGTGCCGCGTAGTACTGCGAGTTCGGGGTATTGCAAATAATTTAAAAAAAAACGTCTTAAACATAACATAATAATTTAAAATATCTTCTTTTTTTTTTTTTTCAGACGACATAAAACCCGATCGGGTACGATTTATAATAAAAAAAAATATTATTACATTATGTCAGAGCGATGTATTCACTTCTGTTTTATTAAAACTAGATTCAAACGAAAAAAGTATTTGAACGTGGTATTTATTTAGTAACGTAAGCGTATCAGCAGCAATTTCAACAACAATCCCGGAGATTCCAAGACGTTTGGCCCATTAACAATCTGGAAAATTACGTAATTAATTTATCCAATTGGCGTGATAACTGATTATAAATTCACGGGTAACAAGTCCGAAATCGAATTCAAATAGAACTACAATTTACAACTTTTTCCTCGAGCGGCTGAATCGGTGCAGACCGTGTGACCTTTGAATTCTCGTAGCACTTATCGAGATTACAACTTTTGAGGATTTTCGATCAATATAATTAATATTTTTAAGGTAGACGACATAATATTATGCTATTGTGTATTTAAAAAACGAATAAACGGTCTCAATAAAATTACCCCGTTTCGACGTCGTCGTCGTCGTAGCAGAACAGATCGCGGAAATCGATACGGCTGACTGGATAATTCGCGGGATTCGCCTCGTATTATACAAAATATACGTACGCCATCGACATTGTAGGTGCGCGCATATACGTATATAGTGCGCGTACTTTTGTAGTGTTTACACGAAACGCTAACGTTATTTGCTGGCTTTTCGACGTTTTCATTTCAATAGATTGGATAATTATATATAACATTGCAAGCCTGACGGGTACTTTAGCTCGGAAAACCGTAGTGGCTGCCGTCCGTATCTTCCGACTATTTATTCCGTTTATCGGATGGCAAGCCACGAATCACAACACGTATGTATTTTCAGTGCGTATATATATACTATCTTGTATATGTTTAGAGACGAATGCGAACGTTCAAGTGTACTCGACGTGTATGGGTACCTACGTATAAGTTAACGATCGCGCGATAAACGCGTCGAATAACCCGATTGGAAACGATAGATTTTCTCGGTGGTTTACTTCTCGGCGCTGCGCGGCGAAAATGAAATCGAATATTATAAGTTTGCGCCGCGCCGTCGTCGTCGTCGCTGCGGGGGCGAAAAGTTTTACGCATCGTATATACCTATATAATAACTGCAGTTTACTACCCTTCGGCCTTCGTCCGATATAGACCAGCGGCAAAGTCGATCATCACGTCACTTGCTCGTTGATGGCAAGTCCTTCTTTTTCTTTTTTTTTTTCTTCTTACAAAACGGCGGGTTATATCGATAACAACCTACAGTCGTAAACGTTCCGATTTACGTATACGTTTGATTAAATAAAACTAGAGCTAGGAAACAAAAATTAGTTAAAATACACAAAATGAACGTAATATTTGTAATATTACGTAAAAATGACCTTAAAAATGCAAAATAAAAATTACATATTCTACATTGTTATATCACGAAACAAATTTAGTTTTCGGTTAGAATTGTATAGCACTTAAAGAAAAAAAAATGCAAAAGTCACCAAAATCCTAGCTCTAATAATAACCATGTTGACCGATAGACGTGACATTTCGCAGCGTTTCGCATTAAATTTAACGCGCCCAAAGTATTTCTTCAATCGTATCCAAGTGAAATACCGGTGGTTAAGGCGACGCACAGCCTCCGGCGCTCGAAAATAATTTTTCGACGAATAATCGTCATGTATTACGGTAAAATTATCACTTGCCTTTACACGCACGTCCGCGTCGTCGCTCGATTTGATATAGGCGCGTATGTAAACAAGGATTAGATGAATTGGCGTGAGCCATTTGAATATCGACTTGATAAAATTGTGGTTTTCGTACGAGGACAACGCATATTTTACGCGGCGTTTGAATTTCGAAACTTTAGTTTCTTATTAAAAAATCAAATAAAGAGAATTTACGCCGAAGCGGTCGATTTACGTATTTCGTAGCGTACACGAGTTGTGTATGAAATAAAAATCTTTTTTCTATTCAGGTTTAGACGAAAGCGAAACACACGACTCGAACGAACCTTTTTTTTTTTTTTTTTGCACGATAATTCGTATAAAACATTTTAATTTTCCACCGTCGCTCTCGACCCTATCAAACTCGTCCCGATTTATGTCGACGGATAAGCCGGCGACGTGTTAATTCGGACCGCGCTTGCGCTGCAATAAAGGCGCATTTATAATTGAATTTTCCGAGAGGTCTGACTGTTTAAGTCACTCCGTCGACGCGCGCGAATTAAGTCTCGTCATTATAATAATATATTCGCGTCCTGTGCGCGGCCGTCGAACTCTTTTCACCGGCATGACCGATAGGTGTATTATCTATTATCTAATATACGTATAAACTCGTATATAAAATATATGCATTTTTTTTTTTAGTACGGTTTTCATTAATGGATTGGCCGAGTCTCGGGGAAGGTTTAGAAAGAGCTACAGTGCGTCTCGAAAATTCAACCCCTAAGGGGGTAAAAAGGGTAAAATTAGAAAACAATCGCCTAGCCGGAACCCCGCCGGAGCTTTGAATTTTTCGAAATTTATTAATTATTTATTTATTTATTTATTTATTTATTAATCGTCAGCGACATTATTTCGAATCGCACCTCCTGTGCAATACAAGTTCAACAGGTCACGTTCAATTTGAACAGTACTCCATGCCGAGAATGGGCGGTTTCAAATGTAGTGCGAATTATAGAAAAATTAAATAAAAACAATCAATTGTTTGCGATTGAAAATATATTTTTGAAAAAAACATGTTGTACAATATTTTTGTTGAAAAAAAAATCGCGCGCGCGACCGTGTATTCATTATTTTCCGTCGGGCACACACGTAAGTAGCGTAATTTTAATGACGTTTTTACAAAGACATAATAATATACACGTGATGAATTTTTCGTTATAAATTTGTGTTACCGTAATGTCGTTGTAAACGACCGCATAAACTCTTTCCTCCTCATTTCGACGTGAAATTTTTTTTCTGCGTATTTCATCAATATGGTTTTCGAAATCGAATATCAAACCGCCGCCGATTATTAATTATTTAGAAATTTTCAAAATGTTAGATAATCGAATATGAGTGACGGGAAATACGACGTCTTTGCTGCATTACTCTGATCGTCTGAATTTTAAATACCGTTGACCAATAAATCATTGGCACCGAAATTGGTTGATTCGATAAAATAACCGCGTGTTTTTTTAATAAAATATCGCGCAACCAATTATTTTGGAATAATCGACTAAGGTCTATTTCGAAATATTAGTTGTGGTGTTTTCAACGAGTTATAATATTTTCTCGGTGAATTTTCAAGCTCTAGAAAAAAAAATAAATGTGTATCTGATGTCTAAAAATATACATAAACGTATGTTTGACGAATGCCATGTCTTATTTATTAATATAATATTATCTTATATACGATCGTCGAGAAATGTAACGTTCTGACGATTCGACCACCGCGTACTCGAATGCCGGAACAGTGAAATATCAAGAGCGATCAGTTAGATTAGACGATGCCAAAATACGAAGGACGGATTTGTGGTAGTTTTTTTTTAAAAATAAATACCGAATTCGTTACCACGGCGATGACCACGATGGTATTCTAAATACAACGAATACGAAAAATACTGAAATCTTCGTGTTTTCAACTGTTTTTAAAGTATAACGTTCGACCTCTCTATCTTGTCTAATAAACTGTATTGAATAGTTTGTAGTTTTATTCGAAAATAAGTTACATTTTCGCGATTTAGGAACAAATTATTTTATGTGAATTTTATTTGGATACACACTTCAAAAGATTACAAATACACAATGTTCACGCCTCTAGTTGTCGATTTAAAGTTTAGCCGCCCCGCTCTATAACGCGCGTGACATCACAGGGACTATTCGCGTGTGTCCACATAACATCGAAACTTCATTGAAAACTGAATTTTTCGAAATGTCGGAGTGTCTATATTTTATGATCTTCATTTAGAAATTATAAATTTAAAAATGTAATTTGAAATCGAGCGAAATCTAAAAGAAAATTTCAATTGGATTTTCCAAACGGAAAAGAAAAACGATAAAGCATCGATCGTCGATAAAATCAATTGCGCTTTGAATCTTAAACATATTTCCGTTTAATATTGTGCGCGGGGCAAAGCTCTGTGCGGGGACATCTATAGTAAATTATAAAGCGAGCGGAGAATTCAATTAGAAACTGCCGGCGGCGGCGGCGGCGGTCGCTAAGAACGCGCGCGCGTCGTTACAACAACAATATACTAATATGCACACGCCGAAACATTTTATTTCGTCGTTTGGAGGGGTTTTACGTTTCCGAACACGCCGGGCGTGAAATCGGTTTAATCAGACGCGCACCATACCACAGGTATGATTATGCCAACACGCGTGACGACGATGACGACGTGTTCGCCGAGTGTTGCTCAGCTCACTCGTTCGAGTGTTGTTAAACGCTCGGCGCGCTTCTTTCTCAAACGGTCCGTCGAAAAACGGCGCACTTAAAATAATTTGTTTTCGCCGAGCAATTTCGTCCGAAAACTCCCGAGTTGCCGAGTAGAGCGGGGCTGTAGGTGTACTGGATAATGTTTCATGTACGCGTCAATGAAGCGGGTTTAATAGCGAGTTTATGTGTAGTTCCGCGAGAAGTAAATATATAATTATTATCGAACGCGCTGTATTTCCTTTGTTCCCGCGCGTCGCGTTTATTCGAAAATTATCTTTTGTCGTAGTAAATGTTCGCGTAAACTTTTCATCCGACGATTGTCTTTGGAAATATTTATTTATTTATTCTCGTGTCGTAATCGCCGCGTGACACCGAGAGAACGCGGCGCCTCTCCTCGTTCGAAACACGACGGGAAAAATCTGTTTGCGAGTTACTAGTTTTTTATTCTTATCGAATTGAAAACTAGCGTGATTATACTCGTATCACTATGATGTTTAACAGACGCGTAAAAAAGGTACAAAATAGCAGACCGGTGTGAGTTGTAAAGAATCGATGTTCACACATCTTCCTGAGAATCGATGAAAACTCGTTGCAAAAAAATTAAACAAAACACGGCGTTCTATACTATTTAAAATGGCGGTTGCGGCCGATGAAGTATAAAAAAAGAGCTGTACTCGTTATTATAACTCTGTCGGGAATCGAGATAATACGTATACAGCGGAGTGGTTATATTACGCGTACATTTTTGATCAATCCTATTTGATTATTCGGATTAACGTCACGGGAGGATTGAAATTCGGGCGACATCGCTTCACGAGAGACGTTCAAATCAGTATTCTAAGAAAAAAAATTCAAACAATAATTCGACAACAGTCGGATAGAGCGATGGCACAATAATCGTACGCTGCGTATCGTAGGGGCTGCGAGTGTCGCGTGGTTACTACTCTATTAGTTTGTCATAAGTGATAATAATTATTCGCAAAACGCATATTTTATAAGTGTACTTGCGTATTTTGGTTTTTTTTGGAAACTGCGTTAGATCGTTATAATTATTATGATTAGTATACATTGTAATACATTGTAAATAGTGTTGATGCCCTAAAAACTCCAAAAATAAATGCAAAATTCATCAACATACTAACTCTAATTATGAGCGACTACCGAGTATCTATCACGTACACACAATCATTCATTCATATCGGATGACTTTGAGATATTTTTATTCGTTTTCATCATTCAAAACGATCCAAGTCAGAAGAATACATTATTGTATAGTTTATATCGTATCGTTATTAAATTGATAAATTTGATATTAAGTTAAATCGCGCGCCTGATATTTGCAAATTTACTCTGTTAGATATAAACGATACAACATCACGGCTACGTCTAAATATTCATATAGATTTTCGATAATTTCTTCGGGATGTTGTTTTGATTAAAAAATTACCACATTATTTAAATAAATAATTCATGACGCGGTGTTTACGCGGTGTTATTTATCGTGCTCGTAAATAATTCGCATTTTCACATAATTTAAGTTGATATCATTCGTGATATTATTATGTTTACTTTGTCTCACGCTCGAATGCAACAGACGCCGCGGCGGTATGAGGATGATTCATATATAATCGTGTATTTGAAGAAAAGTGTGAATTATGTCGCGCGGCAGTTTTATTTATGAATAGGATCAGCGGATAAATGTTTTAAAACCTATCGGACGCGCCAACACTGTAGTGTATATACAACGCGCCATCATATATATGATCTAAACCAGTGGTTCTCAATCTTTTTGAGACCGCGACCCAAATTTTCTTCCAAAGTCCCCCACATTTACAGAATAAAAAAATAGTTTCGAAAAACAAAATGTTTTTTATTGTTTATTAATTACTCTTTACTACTACTATTTTATAATAATACAATTTTAAGTCTATACAATTTAAAAAAAACATAAATTTCTTACAATTTGTATAATTAAAAAAACTTCTCGTGACCCACAGTTTGAGAAACGCTTGATCTAAACGATTTATATCGCGACACATACGAGTGTATTTATTTATAAATGATTTCGAAGGACGAAGAAATGTGTAATAATTATTTAATCGTTACTCGGTCACGCATTTTTGTCGAGACATTTTTGATATCGAGAAACATCATAATACGAGTATGCATGTAGTTATATTAGAGTTTTACGATAATTTGTGATGTTTTTGTTTTTATTTTTTTTATACATCTTTACCAATTTTTCAAACAGTCTGAGTGCTTTAAAAGTTTTGAGCCAACATACACAGTGAAAACCGAACACGTACACGTGGTATACTTGACGGAGTGCATTTTTTAAATTTCCCAGTCGTCAAAGAAAAAAAGAAAAAAGTAACAGTCTTAAAACTATCGAAAAACTCGAAAAGAAAAGAAAAAAACCCCGGAAATTTACGGTCCATCAGTTTTGAACAAAATCGATTTAGGTTATTGTAAATTTCAAAAATAATCTCTCATAACTCGATCAATACGACCAAGAGCGAATTTTTTTTCAGTTTTCAACTCATCACATTTACCTACTTGGACTTTTTCTATGGATTCGTTGAACACGTGACTTTGCTGCTGGTATAGTTAAAAAAAAAAAAACCGGAAACACGACGTGGATACGCGCGTCGAGCTGGAATACTCGGAACGTCATCGATTTTGTGATAATTCTGTTTTTTTTTTTTCGATTTAATTCTACGCGGAAATAATATTTATTTTTTTGTAATTCGATTATTTATCGATTCGGGCGAGTACCTTTACCTGTTTTAATCAAAAGTTTACGTTTTATTCACTACAGTCGGATATTTGATAAAATTCTACCGAAAATTGATATTATATTCCTATAAAAATACGTATACTCGTTTTGTTTCCAATCGTTAATTTCTCCTCTCTGGAAAAGTCCTTTGTACACTAAACTAAAACTCCTCCTTTCCCGGGATCGTTTTCTCGATTTATCGTAAATTACACAACACAATACAATGTTACCGGCTCTGGCGGAGGCGAGCGAAGCGTGACGAGTTACGAATGTCTTACGTACTCTGACGTCCCTGTTCGTGCTTTTTTAGATTAACTACGTATATTATCATCCCATTATAGGCGTTGCGTTTGAAACGTTATTCAGAAATATTATCATCAGTTCTTGTTGGACTGTTAAATGATTGATTGTACGAAAGTTTTAGCGCTTTGTGTAAACACCTAACACACGCGCCATTGAAAAAATTCTTCTCGGCTTGTGTAAACCATAAACGGGCGTCTCGTATCTTATTAAGTTTTCGTCGAATCGCATAGGATATCACAATGAAAAAGTTTATACAATAACGAAGGGAAAATAGTCGATCAGAGTGTCAGAAGTAAAAACGATTATATCCGTACCGTAAGAGAGTAAATAGAATATTATATTAATTACGGTGAAACTTCCAAAAAAAAAAAAATAAAACAATTCTCCGAGCTCGACTTTTTCTCGATAATTATATTTATTTACCTTTTTTTTTTTTATCCGACCATCGAGTTATCTATTAAGTTTTATTTCTATCGCCGAAGAATAAACCGATTCGAAGTCTAATGGTGGAAATAACGACGGCGAAAACTCGGTCTGTCGTGTTGGACGATTGAAACTGTTGCGGCCTTGTTCGAAGTCGAATAAACGAACTAAACGTATCTGGTTATTATCGTCACACACCACCACCCCGACGACAAGACAATGGGGGGGGGGGGCGAAGTGAAATCGATTCGGACGAAAACCGTCGTCTTTCTCTAATCAGTATATTTGTCGTTTCAGTTTCGATGCCGGAGAGCGTCGCCGTCGTCGTCGTCGTCGTCGAGGATTTCAGTATTAGGTACCTTCCTCTCTCTCTCTCTCTATACCTCTACTTAAGTTCACCTCGTGGCGAAATAGTTTTTGACTCGCCTTCGCCTCGAGAATTTAATACACTTACCGTACGTGCAGCCAAAGGAAAACGATCGTATTATATTATTATATCGACGGGCTTAGCGGTACCGACAAATGTATAATGGGTAACGTTACCGAACGAATTAATGTTTCTGTCGAAAATAATAATATCGAGAAGTTTCAAAGGAAACGAAAATATTGTAAGCGCGCGTTGTTTCGTTGTTGTTTATCGTTGTTGAGAATATTGTGGCCCCCGGTACGACTCGAAAGCAAATCGCCGTCGAATTATTATATAAGAAACGTCGTCGTCGTGTAAAAAAAAAAAACAACACTCCGGTTGATATTTTATTTACAGAAAAGTGAAAATTATTTGGAAAACGAATATTTCGTCTACGATCGATACGACGACGTACGTGTGTCGTACACCGAGTAATTAATATATTCGACGATAATCAAGTCGACTACTGACGGGAAACCGAAATCGATTTGTAAGTTTGTCTAGAGTTGTTTTTTTGTTTTTTTTTTTTGTTGAAATTCCGATCGCATGACGTGCTATTTTTTTCTTTGACGAAAAAAAAATCATCTCATCACGAACAATAGCAATTTCGGATTATTAATTATTATTCTTTCAAGGTTGCGCTTTAAAATGTCTCGCGTGACATTAAAGGTCTTGATATATTTCTTACGTACCGCAGGTATCTGAAAAATTACTAGTATAGATGCTCACACATACACCTATAGATATAGCTGCGATGTATTGTATACGCTCGTAGGTAAATCTATATAAGTATTATTGTTTTGTGTTCGTTTGTTTTTATTAAACACATACCGAGAGTAAAATACTTGAGAACAAACAAAAAAAAACGCAGGTAACAGACTGATTAGACCTGTAATAATAATCTATACTATATATAAAATTGTAAGGGTTTTTCTTCGACCGCGCTAACCGAGAAAACTACTGGACCGATTTGGCTGAAATTTTTTTTGGCTGAAACCCGACACTCTGCTGAAGGTTATAGTACCACTTTTGTCAGTAAAAAAGTTCATAAAAGTTCATAAAAAATTAAAAACAATTGTACCTATATTGTGCGGCACGGCGGGATAGAGTTATTATTGCGAGCATAATTTGTGCTTAGTTTTTTTACCTACTTTTTGATTATTCTTATGAAGGTTTATTGGGCATGCTAATAGAGTTAAATTTTGGGTAAGTGGCCAATTCATCATCATGCCGTGAACCAATCACGGGCGAAGCTGTGACAGGTCGGCTAGTATGTAATATTATGATTTCTAGAAAATTCGATTACGATTTACACGCGTACAAATTATTCTCTACCCGGTCACTATAATGTAGGATCATCGAAATGATTATCGTACTTACTACCCGAAAGTATTGTACATTACAGAATCTCATAGTCGTGACACGGTATAATCGTTTAAAAACAATAAAATATAATACGTAATCGGCGCGCGATAATATTACGTGTGTTTTAGCACACGAACGCGTCGTCGAATCCGAACGTTTTCGGAGGTATTATTTCCTGCCGAACGAGTCGTGTAATCCGAACACGATTATAATAATATTGTTTTCACAAAAATAACGTTATAAAATCGATAAAACGACACGGCCGCGCGCAGTCGACGATAATAATAATATGATGTGTCGAGATTATTTCGAATTTGACATTGGCGCGGGTGGTGTGTCATTCGATAAATTTATTTTCGGCTTAGTTAATACAATACGCCGAAATCGCCAAACGGCCCATTATTATTATTATTATTATTATTATTATTATACGCGATACAAATTGTTATAGTTTCGATTAGAGTACTCGCGAGCGCGGCGCGCGGTAGGAATGTGTAAAACCGTAATGTTTAGTACGATAATATATATTATTGTTATTGTTCGCGCGTAAAGTGTGGTGTATTATAGAGATAGGCGCTGTAAAATGTTCTATCGTTGTTTTTAGATCTCGGTACCGAATCTATTACTACGGTACGAGTCGTTAAATCTACCGATTTCGAGTATGATTCGCCCTAGAACGAATACGATTTTCAAAAGGTTTTCGTGTCGATAACAAAAAAAAAAAAACGACGATACTTTTTTTCGCCACTATTTTTTTGAACACTAAAGTAAAACGGTGTCAATGCGATCATCATCGATTTGAAACGTGTAAATTAACGACCCGCGACAATCAGAAAACTTATAATTATACAAATAATAGGTACTTGTGTTATTTTATTTTAACGGCACAGGTAATGATTTTTATAAGTCTTTATGAGATATTAAAAAAAAGAAGCGTTCTCGTAAACGTACTTATTTCGTCGTGTTTTTTTTTGTTTTTTTTTTTTTTTTTGTGAAATCTAATAACTTTTTAAAGACAAATATAATATTCTATATAGGTAACTGATATAAACGACTATAACATTAAATCGGAATATATACAATTATTTTAATCAAATATGCGCGAATTGTACCCAACCCATTTATCTATATCTAACGCTCATCTAAAACACATCAAAGGTATTCAGTTTATATATATACGAGTATATACGAGTATATATATTTATTTAAATGACAATAACTTTCTTTAATCTATAAAATTATAGTATTAAAATGAGTAAAGTTTATTGTAATGTTATTTCTAAATCTCCCGACTATTAAATATAAATATAATTACTTTGATTATTTATTTTCTATTTCTAAATCTCACAATTTTTTGTTATTTAATAAGCAATTAATTTTTTGTACGGCGTTTCTAACGAGAATTCATAGTTTGTAGTAAAAACATTTTAATACGTCGGATAAACTATTTAATTAATTTGAAATAATTATTTATTTATTAATAATGTTACGGGTTGAAGTCCTTTGAATATTCGATATTTAAATACATTGACAATAATTACACAAAGAGACGACATATTTTAAGGTATATATATATACATATATACGTATATTGAGATTAATTTTATAAAGTATGAGATATTAAACGATATGAATTTAAAATATTAGAAAAACATGGAGAAGAAAAATCAAAAGAAAGTATTACGTTTTGTACTCTGTCGTTATGTGCCCTGACCTATAACACTAAATTAAAAATTTATCACGGTCGAAATCAAAAAAAGTCGATCGAGGTGGTTTTATTTTATTGGCCAAGAGTTTATATGCTCGAGGGGAAAAAAAAAGGGGGTCTGCACCAGAACTCTTACGGTTGTATAACGAATAAATCATTGGTTCTGGAAAAGTACGAGGGAACCAGCTGATTGTTATTGTAATTTAGGACGATCCGTGCGATCATCGAGTAGATCATAAATAACTGGAATATCGGTCTTCTCAAGTTTAACGAATCCAGACCAATTGATAGCTGAGATAGCTGTTGCAGTGCAGCGAAAGTCTCGGTAATCCGACATCTACGGGATCCACCGGGAGTGTTGTCGGCGAGACGAATTTTTCGGATTATTGGATTCTATAAAGAAAACAATCGTACGTTTGATTTTATTACATATTATCATCGTTGTGCGAAATTGCTTTGAGATTCATTGCCGTGAGAAATTACATCGAAACGAGATACATAAATATTATAAAACATTATATTATAATATTATGTTATTATATCGCGACGAACGTTCGATTTTTTTTTCTTTTCCTTTAACAGTCTGGCACGAACACAATGACGACTTGTCTCGCAGTTTTTATCATAGAAGAAGTCCGCCGACTCTTATATACGTTCATCGATTCCTTCTTGTCTTGCAAATAATTACGCAGGTATAATATCATAGCAGTCGGAAGCCCGGGGAAATATTTCACAGTTTGTTGGTTTTCTGATGTTTCTCGTCGTCTGTTTTATTGAACTTTTGTGTTCATTACGTCTTCGTCAGTCGCGCTATAGGCATGATAATATCGTCTTTGAATCGATCCACTCTTGTGAACGACGTTTCATTATTCGCTTTACACGTATTAAAATCACCTCCTCGTCGTTTGCGATTTTATCAGTTAATTTTTTTTTGTTAATTATACATTTTTAATTATAGATTTATTTTTTCATAGTACATGACGTAATGACGTATGTATATCGGAAACGAAAAAGAGCCAGATAATAAATTAACGTGTGTGAAATATTCGAAAAAAAAATTTTTAATTTAAAAGTTCTTTTGATTTTTTTGCAGCCTCTCTATTAAAGTGTGTTTTATATTCGTATTTTTTTTTTAAACACATTATTTTGAATTTTTTTTTTTTTGGAAAACTCAATATCTCGCGCGGTATAGCTAGGTACCGAGAGTGGGAGGTACCTCGTATGAGCATCTCTTTTTTTTTTTTTGCTCAATAAAAAGAACGTCCGAGATTTTACTCGTAATATCTCGAACAAGATAATTGCGATTGTTATAATATCGGACACCTACTCGCACGCCACTTCGATAATTGTAGTTCACCAGTGATAATAATTATAATTAGTTGGCGGCGTTATTATTTGAAATCCGAACGATACGTTATTATCGCGTTCGAAAACTAACTCGACTAGGTAGATTTATTCGAGCGGATCGATTAAACGAGCGATTACTCGCGAAATCGTCTTACGTTTTATTTCCTTACTCGCCGAGCGACTTGTTTTTTTAAAAAAAAAAAAAAACAATCGGTAAAAACCTTTCTAAATTAAAATACACCGAGTCGACCGGAAGTTTTCGAGTTACTACTTTTAAACGATTTTTTTGTCGAATATAAAACGTGTTCAATATGTCGTCGTCGCATACGTACGTACACGCAGTGGTTCGTATCGGTTATTTAATAAATAATAAATAATCGTAAAACGGAAATGAATTCAAAAACGAAATAAAGGTATCTCAATACGAGAAACGCATTCAATTGTCACGCGTTTTAGCAATCCGATTATAATTTAATACTCGGGATTGTGTGTGTTTACGATGAATTATTCATTAGTACACACGCACGTGTACTATAAAATATTTACAAAACGAAAACTCGAGTGATTTTGTGGAACATTAAATATTATATCTTTTTAAGTCGTTTTGAGTGTGTGTTAAAAAAATAGGTTTCAGCGGGGGGGGGGGGTAGTACGTTGTAATTATATAATATGTATAACGTATTAAAATCAAAAGGACGTGTAGTTGATTACTACTGTGTACTATACGAATGTGACCGGTCTTTTATCAGGAATTCCCCCCCCTCCCCCCCCCCCCGGGTAAAAGTAGGATTCAAAATCAATATACGTAGGTTCGTCCCAAACAGAGAACATTATATAAATGTAATTTACTGGTTTTTTAAAATCGAAATCCCGTTGAATTTTCATAGGAAAACGTCACGAAATTTAAATATTATTATCGTGCGTCGTCGTATAAATTGTTCGCCTTATACTCGTATAAATAACGTCGTCGTCGTTTCGACTGTATTTAAAAGATTATTATTTATATTTTCGAAACGAAAAAAAAACAAAAAACATTCCAACTCACATAGTACATTTATATACGTTCGTGCATTTATTTAATGCTTTTTATGTTTAAAGTAAAACGAATTACATTAATATCTGACATAACTAGCGTGCCTTAATAGCTATCTGCGCGAGTCGTTTTGAATTCGAAACCGACGAATCGTCATATTTTAAAACAATTTCGAACATTGCGCTCTCTATATGATTTATCGACGAATAAATCACATCGTCCGTATGAAATTTCAAAAGCTCGTGGCCACAGCTGCGCGCGCACACATTAATAGTCGTCGATTGAAATCCTATAATTTTTGTAATTCGATATTATATTTTTAACTAGTAATAATTTTTTTGATTTTAAGTTTCGTCGTCGTCGTCGGTTCGTTTTGCTACAGTTAATTTTAAAGATATCATAATAGTTTAAAATATCGCAACTGCAGATCAAATCGTTTAAAATCGTTTTATCGTCGTATTTAGACGAGTACTACCTGTATGGATTCGGATCGAATTTACACGAATCTAAAATGCCGCCGCCGTCGATCCGTTGAAAATAATACACACTCGGGCTCGAACACGTGGTTCGGGTTTAGTGTTTACTACAGTGGCGCATATTTTAAAATCCCTTCCGAAAACGTTTCGACCGCCCCGGTATAATAATGCACTTAAATATACGTACTTAGAAAAAAGAAGGACACTTCCAAACCAATCGTACTAAATATATTTTTTCTATTATTACTAGGGCAGAGGACTTGTAGCTCTAAAAAAGCTCTAAATATGCAAGCACTTATGCACTAAAAAACCCCATAATATGCACTTAAAATATGCACTTAAAATTTTTCCGCAGAACTGACTGAGACTAAATACTAAAATATTGATTCTTGTCGTGTCTAGAAACGTTTTATAAATAAATCCTAATCGAATAAAAGCCCGCATGGTGCGTACACGTCTGTAGTGGTGATGTCGTAGGTATAGTTTACGTTAGATAGTTATCGCTTCTAGAAAAAATTTGTGCCCGAGCACAGTAAAAAACCATATTATACGACAAAAATTAAAAATAAATACATTTTGACTGTATTGTTTGAAATAAAAATGTCACTGTGGAAAAAATCGTTAAATATGTCTCAAAAAGTATAAAATAGCGTATAAAAGTGTAAAATATGCCCTAAAAACCAAAAAAACGCAAAATATGCATTTATAAGTACAATAAAATTTCAAAACTAGCTTTGTGGAAGCATGAAACGTATTTGTTTCGCACTCTGCTATTTTTGTGACTGTGCAAAAAAAATATTCAAATGCTACAAGTCCTCTGCCCTAATTATTACTATTCGCACAGTATCTTTTTGAATACAAATACCTAATTCATATTACTACTACGAAGTAGGCAGGCAAGTACCCAAGTCTCGTGTTTTATTTTAAGCCCCATGTTGAAACGTATGATTATTAATTAGTACAAATGTACGACGTGGACATTAAGTGTACCCCGGGCACCGACCAAACGTGTCTTACGATCGCCAGACACAACTATAAAGGGTTGGGCGCCACTGGTTTACTTACTACGTAGAACGATATTATTTTGACGAAACGTCGTCTGCGTAGAATAGCCGTTCGAATAATAACGCGCGCGCGCGCCTATTGTGCGTTCGGTCGACGCGCTTCTTCGCGTCCAAGCACTGACGTACACAGACATCCCAGTCGAGTGTACAGCTCGCACGAGACGAACGATATGTACAAGAAATTCCCGTCACTTTAACGTCGATTGGTTTTTCGTTTTCGCAGTTTCACATATTATATTATATACCTATATTATTATTAAAATTTCGTATTTTATTTTATATAATAATATCAAGCTAACAGTTTTACAATGTACAATTATTTCATTCGATAACCATTTCTGTTGGAATATTTATAAAATCTTCAGCTGTTTGGGTACAATTTAAATTGATTTTTATCAATCGACATGGATTTACATTATTTATTAGTTATTACCTACTTGAACATTAAATATTTGAATTACTTACTACGTTTACGTACGTAATTAATTTCGAAATAACTGTTAACATTATTATTATACAACTTCTAACGAATTACTATCATATATTCATGACATGGGTACCTAGTAATTTATATTTAATAACATTTATTTATAAATTCCATAAAAGCTTATTAGCATATTAGTAACACACTACTGTGCAACAGTAATTAAAACGAATCGTACGAATAAAACACGGTGACATGTTCTTAAAATGTTCACAGTCATCTTCGTGTTTGATTTTTGGAATTATAAAGTAAATTTCAATTATTTGTCATCAAAGGCTTTCACGTTTTTAAACGATATCTATCAAATTCATACCGCTAACCCCCAACGAAATTAGAAATTGTATTTTATTAGACTACAATTTTAACACACTAAGAAAAGTATGACTTTATCATAATATTATAATAACACGGTTACTTGCGTTATCTTTTCCATATAATAACATGTTATCATGACCGTTCGGTTTTTCGAAAATAAGTATGTCTTAAACACTATTGGTTGCAAAAAAAAAAAAAAAATCACAAAGATTTATTTTCTGATTAAAACATAATACGCGCGGGAAATAAATAAATCACTTTTTTTGACATTAGGTGTTTAAGGAAGTGCTCAAACACTCCCCTAGTCGTTTTATTTTATAGAGAAGTAGAACAAATATTGCTATTTTCCCTCCTTCTTTATTATTAATGGTAATTTATGACGGTATTGTTGTCCGGGCCACCATTGCTCCGAATAGCACACGAATTCGATTTTCACATTATATCGATTGTTATCGACACAGACTTAATACTCGCGAGAGAAATGTACACGTTAATATACAATGCTAAAAAGCGAGTTTCTTCTCTTTTGTTATTTTAAATTTCCAATAAATTCGACGTAACCTATATTACGATTCTTTAAATTTTTTTTATTATTTAATTCAAAACGTAAATCAGATACATTTCAAGGTCAACCCGACGTCGACGTTATAATATTATCGTACGCAGAACAGTGAATATGATACTTAACCATGGGCATAGAAACTATAATAATATCGTTCGTTTCAAACGATAAATATATCAATGTAAACGACGACATCAGAAACTCGATAATAACTTTAAATAGGGGAAAAAAATAATTTTCATACGTCTTGTATGCAAAAGTAAATATAAATTGTTGTGTGTGGTACATATATGTGTGTGTGTATCAGGTACTCTATTCGTTGCCCGATTACTTGAAATGGGGTTGTCCCTTCGGAATTGACTACACTTCGTTTTATAGTTATTATAATCACTATAATATTCAGACGGCGCGGCGCGGCGGCGGCGGTGTAATTATACGACGTAATAACTGTTTGTTCACGTCGTGACATAAAATCAAGACTCGTGGGTGCATTTAGAAACTTTTTACTCGTGTAGCCCGTCGGAACACCTGGCCCCCCCCCCCCACCAACTAGCCTCAAATCACGTCGGAAGCATTATCGGTTGCGAAAAAAAAAAAGAAAAAAACAGGAGAGAAATATAGAGCTACAGAGCTAGATAGAGAGCTGGTTTTCAAACGCGCCGCATTTGATATCAAAATATAATTCATCCTTTTTTATTTCCAAAACTTTTTTCACACGCTCTCCTCTCCGCCCGCACACAAAACGTGAGATCGGCCACACTTGTCCTGGGCCTCCGTTCGACATATTATTATTATTATTATTATTATTATTACGTTCTTCGAGTGCGTGTATTCCAATATATTTTTCAATCAATTCTAGACGTCAGCGCGTTTAGGTCTTGCACTTATCGGAGTTCTTTCGACGCCGTTCTGACGTATAAACTCAAACCGCATTGACCAAAATATTTTACGCATACTCGTGCATCACAACGACGTATGGAAAAAATACAATTCTTTACGCGTTATTATCACGGTTTATACATTTCTAAGTGAAACGTTTCCCGAGTTCATTCCAAATCTATTGCCAGGTCTGTTTGCCCTAAAACAAAAAAAGCATCCATTGTTGTACGCAACGGAAACCGTTTGATTTCGGATTTCTGGATAAACTGCATACTCCCGTGTCGACAAACGCGCGCTTAAATTTAATTTTGCCTAACCCGTTTTGTAATCTGAACGTCCACTCAACGTAACGTAACGAAATCTAAGACGCGTTTATAACCATTTGCGATTATTATTTTCATCGACGAGCAAACATGACACTTTTACGCGTAAATATTAAATTTAGAAACTGGTCGTTCGCAAGGCGAAATGTATAACCGATATATACATTTAAGGTATACTACGGTATAAATTATAAATAATATAAAACGTTGGAAATATTTCGATTTTTATGGAGAGTATTTCACAATTTTATCGTCCCGGAGAGTGATAAAAAAAAATATTTTAAAATTAATTGCCGCGCGTTTTGTGTTTAAAGTTTTAACAGTTTTTTTCTTCGATTTTATACGAAAACTCGATAATAATAATCACTCTTGTAAAAAAAAAAAAAAAAAAAAAAAACGGTAGTTTTATTATTGTTGTTAATAATAACAATACACCGTGCAGAATTCATCGAGGGAAGCCTAGAATAGGAAATAAAGCATTTTTATTGGAAATCCAACGGTCGACCGGTTTTTAGTTGTTTTTATTTGAGTTATTTTGATTTTGAATTATAAATATAACAATTGTATATTATTATACCTTCCATCGGTTTTATTGCATAATTTGTATATTATTATTATTATTATTTTATTCAGTTCTAAACGGAAATATACAATAATAATAATAATAATAATAATTGACGTCGTTACGGGGAGAGAAACGCGGCGACGACACTGACATTTCAAATAGGTTAGCAAAACATTTATATTGCACTCGGTGCTACAAAGTTTTGAAAAATGATATTAAATACTTAGGATTATATTGTCCACATTAATAATTTAACAGTTGAAAAAAAGAAGAAAATCAGTTTTTGCCACTCCGATACACTTGACAACCGTAAACTTATCTAAATGACGCGACTATGATACGCGTTATGCGAATATTTCTGACGATTTCGTTGGGTATAAAAAAACTTCTACTCTGTGGATTTTTATATATTAATTTTACACTCAATACTTTGGACGAGATGATGGAGCTACGTCGCGTAGTTTTACAACGACGCACGTATTTAGACGAAATGTAAACGAGTGAAATAAATCACATAAGCAGAAAACGAATTGACGAAAAAATTAGAAAACGAACTGTTCGCGGTAGTCGTCACGTGGTTTTTTTTTTTGGAAAATCACGAAAACTACAAATGTTTTTATTGTACGCCGCCTCGATTCGTCGTTTGACGTGGTCCCGTTACGTCTGCCAAAATCAAACGGTTGTAAAAACTTAAAATAAAAACCAAGTAGGCGTGTACCTACTTTGATGGTTATTATGCATTCTAAGAAGAAGAAGAAGAAAAAAAAGAAGAAAATTATAATCGCTTTGTGCGAGACTATAAAATAATTTCTATTGTTAAAATATTTGTCATTAATTTCTATGATACTTGCGAGATTTTCAAGGTCAATTGTAACTATTTTTTTAATAACATTACGTAACGTTTGATTTGTACCTAATTATACTCTCGGCGGGTTTATTTGAAAAAAAACAAAAACAATCTCTCCGTACTCGTATTATTTTTCACAAGTCATATTCTATTGTTGGTAAATTTTACGTTAGCGTAAGGATATTTTAGAAAAATTTAGACACTCGCGGTCTATGAGATAAGACAGAGTAATCAATATACCGAGTAATATTATGTTTTCCGTGTTCGCGGGCTTCCTCTCGTTTCCGGAAGTATAAAACAATACACGAACGACCGTAACGATATTTTCGATATATGTTCATTTCAGTTCGGACGACAGCTCTATTAATTGTGTTTTTTTTCAATTCATTTCGAACGCATGACATCGCGATAACCATTTATCGTCCGCCCCGCGTGGTTTGAAAATTACGAGAAAGAAATAAACCAAGGACACGGGCTAGATCTCAGTTATCGCGTCCAGGTTCAAACTCAAATCTCTATCAAATTTTAACGCGGTAATTATTTTTCATTAGTCTTCCGAAGGGTCCTACGGTAAATTTGTCGATCTTGACTTTTGATTTGACTTTATCGTGCTCGGGGGTTTTTTTTTTTTTTTTTTTTAAAAGGTCGGTCCTCATTAAAATTCTATTCCGACTCTTTGCGCGAGACTACGCCATTATTATAGTATATATTTTTATTTTTTTTTCGTTAATCTCAAACTCGAATGATTTTCGTCTCGTATTAGGTACCGAACTCTTTTTGAGTTTTTTTTTTCCCATAGAAAAACACACGAGGTCGTCAAACATACTTTGTCGTGTCAATTAGACCGAATTATCATGTCATATTATATCTTTTCGAGATTGCTGGATTACATAATAAATTATAATTCCTTTAAGTTTATCTCTAGCATATAGGCCCCGCCCTCCCCTACTCGGTACTATAAATTCGCTGTCAAAACAATGCAATTTTACAAATAATATTCAACGCGACAACTATTATATAGGAATATACGAAATTTTAAGTAACGAGTTTTTGCGTTTGTATAACAAGTGTAACGAGGCATGAAATATTACAGCTTTTAAAATATAGAAACACGATTTAATATTCACATATTAAAATATGGCGTGATCATATTATTTAGTGTATTTTTTATTTTTTCAATGGAATATATTAATGTATCATGTCGGAGTAAAACGTGCCATTGTGTCCAGATTAAAACCGCAATATTGTATCTAATCCATAACGACGACACAATAATATAAAATGCGACATTCCTAAACGGCATACCGACTTTTTTCTTCTTATAGCTTTCGATTCTTACCGATTATTTAGCTTTCGCTATCCGGGTATCCCTTGGGTTACCGCGGAACCATCGGGTGCAATAACCGCGCGATAACACGGGGGGGGGCATCGAGGGGTTCAACCCTCCCCACACACGAACCATGTCGTAGGTTAAAAATATCGAAAAATTATTAGATTTTGTAAAACGTTTAACGTTGTCCAGTATTGAATAACAATATATAGTATTATAAAACAATTATCGTTAGATAATATTAAATGATAGTTTCGATCCGAACGGCAAAAGTATAGTGAGACGACTTGCATCGATCGATAAAAAACGTCCGAGCCTTGTTATGTCGTATGTTTTTTTTTTATCGTAATAGCTGAGTAAAGCAAAGTACAGCCGTTTGTTGGAAAAATTATCCGGACCATCTCCTGATTGACGAATTCCCGAGTACGCCGCTGCGTTAACCCATAAACAACGACCGCGGAGTCGAGAATTTCCGACGACGACAACAATAACGATTTAAGGTACCGTTTTGCAATGCCGGTAAGTGCACGTTCATTGTACGCGCGCGTATTGTTTTACCGGCGAAATAAAAATAACGCGCGGCGGGCCGGCCGGTCGCGGGCAGGTCTCTTTTGTCGCGCGCATATTAAACCGAGTGTGCCGGGGACGACCACTCGCGACGACGTTGATCGCTAACGAATACATCCTTCTCGGCCGCGGGGTATTGTGAACGGGATCGTAGTAACGCGCGGACAATGGGAGTCAAGTGACTCGCAGAATGTTTGTATTGAGAACGCACGAGATGCGCTCCGCTCGCGTACGACGACGTTTTCGCTATGGAAACGACAAATCTCCCGACGCGAATACCACACCGTACGGTATGGATATGGTTTGTTACGCGTCCGGACGAACGAGCGATCGTGCGAGTGAAAAAGAGTGAAAAAAATAACTAATTATAATTGAAATATTTGCGTTGTCGACGTTTTCTATAAAAAAAAAAAAAGGGGGTGGCGTTTGCCAATTACTGTGGTATTACGTTTACGACAAATGACGAGTATCTTTGTGTGAACGCGTCATAGGTTATTTATTTTTCATTTTTTTTTTAATCCTTTCCGTATTGATTTCACGCCGTCGCCGCGCCGTCGTTGTTATGGATTGCTTCGCGAGAAAAAAAAAACAAAATCGAATATCGACTAATTGGTCCCCGTCGAGACGATTAAAAGTAAAAGTTCCGTTTCGTCGTCGAAAGAAAGTTCACAGGACTAATTGGACTGGTGTTAAAATGTCATATTAATTAATCTCCCGTTTAATAAGGTGCTGCAATATTGTGCCGTAAATAAATATGACGTATTAGTGCGCTTCGAAATGTAATACGAGTTTTACGGATACAAAATAATAATTATTATATGTCTTGGAAACATCATTAAAAAAAAATAAAAAAAATACCAAACGACGACGCCAATCAATGCTCGGAGTGGGTCCGATGACGAAAAGTCAAGATTAAGTCGAGATGAGTTGGAATTGTGAAAATCGATTCAAAAAGTTTATGAAAACACTCGTCGAGAGAGAGAGAGAGAGACCTTTATCGAAAAGATTAAAAATAGAATATGTTTTCATTGAAAAACGTGGCACACGTAACTCTTAATATTATGTGTCACATTGCGATTTTTCAAAGCTCTTAAAATTATTTATTCTCCGGAGAATCTTTGAATTTTTTATGTCGACGTGCACATCATCTAAAGACGGACGAAAATTATCTTTGTACTTGATTTTATTTTGATTCTTTACAGCACATAATACGTTAAATCTAGACTGTCCAGTGCTTAAACTTTTTGGAAACACACTCGCTCAATATTTATCATCATCATTCATCTCACGTTGTCGCGATAACACGGGTTGTCGACGACAAACCCGAGCAATGACTGGTTTTAGAACTATTAATAATTGTCAATTATTTCATCGTTTATTCGACAAAACATAATCTAAATTCGATGGTCTGTAACGATAAATATATATATATTACATCGTATCAGCGCACTGATTGAAATCTGATAATCTGACGATGTTACACTTGTTAGAGTACAACTATAGTTTGCAGTTATAATCGGAATTCAATGTCGACGGAAGCAATCGAACAGTTCAAGTTTTTTAGGAATATAACGAATTTTCCTAAAAAACCGTGCACGACATTTGTCAACATACCGACATACGTGGTAAAAATGTGTATTTTCTTTAAGAGATTGGGAAAAAAAATTAATTTTACATCGCATTGTACACCGCAGTGCCCTAATTTCCATAACTATTAATACTGCGTGAATTAGGTTTTCTTTTTTTAGCCTTCAAATTATTGAACATCTAGTTATATAGTTTAAATCTTAAACGATCAAATAGAATTTCTACTTGTATTGAATTATAATTTTACTTACATTTTTTTTTTTTTAGTATTATCATTGATTATATAATAGACAGATAGCCCACAGTATAGGGGTTTTTGGTGACTAAAATTATGTTTCTATTGACTGCCAACAGGTAGCGTTGTATCATTCGACAAATAATATTTAATATAATTTATATAATACAGTTTTTGTTCTTATCTTAATGGGAGTTTCCTTGGCGGTGGTCGGTGTCAAACAACTGATCGTCGTTATCGGTGTTTATACCGAAATAAAATTCCGAATAAAACAAGCTCGTCCGTTAAAATGATTAATATACCATTCAATCACCAAATATATATTATTGATCTATGACGATGATAATTATATATATTAAAAATTAATTTTGAACAAAACAGGTAAAGACGAATAATAATTAAAAGCCACGATTTTCTTTCTCTATCTGTCACACGAGAAACTTATGGATTTAGACATTTTCTATTTTCAACTTACCGATAGATCTATTGATGTGATAAAGATTTTGACGCTCGGTATTACGCGGAACAATACACGTGCCGTAAGATCGGTGTTGCTCGGCTTGCCAAACCGGTCCAACGCAATCCCACGAACAGAACTAGCTCGTGTTTTATTATTTGTGAATCGTATGTTATGTTATGTTATCGTATTTCCAGATAATTTTTAATACAAATGTCGATGAAAGACAGAATCAGAATGGATCGACAACGAATGCCGAGCCACGCGAGGGATCACAGCTTAAGATTTTAATGATTCTATAAAATGTAATTATACTAGCTGAATAACCCGGCTTCGCCAGTGTGCAACTTTTTATTTTTTCCATTTTTACCCCTTTTACCCCCGTAGGAGTCGAATTTTGAAAATCGGGCGACGTGACGACACTCAAAAAGGTATTTGGAAAAACTCTGTGAAAAAAAATTGGAAGAAAGTTAAATAGTGTCCTCAAAAATGGGAACATAAAAAAGGCCTGTCCTTTTATATATATCATAGATAATAGCATTGATACTAGTATTTATAATCAATGATAATAGATAGATTATAATATTATTATATTATTGGAACAAATTCTATTTATAGAACGGCAGCGACCGTCCGCCAAGAGGCGATAAGCTACCACCTCCACCAACATTGCATCCGAGCTACACTAGCGCTCCCTAGTTAAGTTAATCGTAACCCCGGACAGCCGATCGATTACAGTGCTCAATAACGGCGGCCAGTCTGTGATCGGCTGCCAATTTTTCCTACAGCATGGCTTATCTGTCTATTATATAATCAATGGTATTATTAAAGTCTCATCATTTATTTATGAATTGTATGTGCGGAGATTCGAGTAAACGCGGATTTATTTATATAATATTAATAATTAAATTTAATAAGAACGATAAAAAAATGAAATTAAAAAAAAAACTCTCGTGGAACATGATTTTTCTCTGGAAGAAAAATAATAATGAAAACAGAAAATAAAACAAAACAATTCGTACTGAAAGGTAAATAATAATAATTTCGTTTTTAAAACAAATTATCTTTTTCGGATTCGTTTTCTATTCATTTATATGACTGAGAAAAAGACACGTATAAAATAGTTTGTTGCTAATAAAGTAATAAAGTATGAAATTCGACTAAAATTCAGATATATTTTTATATATATATTTATTATATAAATATATATTTAATTTTTTTTTCATAGTAAAATAACATTTACTAATGACTTTGTAAATCATAAAAGAAAAGTTAGACCGATTCTTCGGCTGGTAAAATGTCAAAATGATTTTTCGAAACACGACGATTGCCATGTTTCGAATTGTGAAGTCGTGCTTTTCGCAGTATTAATCAAATATATACGTTTATTCCGTACTTGAATATCAACAAAATGCAATTTAACGATGTATTTCAGTTAAAAATAAAATTTCAACGTCTCGATCTTGTCGCGTACACTTGTGCGATTCGTCGATAAGATATAATAGTTTATGAATTCAAAGGGGTCCGCCAAATTACGATCGGCGTTGCTAATTTTCGAACATTAGTTTAAACAGGAACATTGAATGGAAACTTGTGTTGAGGGAATTTTGAAATTGACCACCCAAAGTACCAACTAGATATAATATTTACTACCGAAAATCTTCCTCGAAGTTGAAAACGGAACCCGTTATCTAGTCTAAAGCGTAATGACGAACAAACGAAAGAAAACGGAACGGCAAATTAATAGTGAAACGAATACACCCGTCGGTATCTAAAAATGAATAAAATCGAAACGCGAATTTTTCCGTCGCGGTTATCGTTTTAAACTTTAATCATCCGAAACTCGCGTATTTTCGAAATATCACAGCACTCGACGGCGCCGATACGTTTAAAGAATAAAGTCGATCATTATATAGTCGACTTGTCGTCGACAAACATTATTAGTTCCTTTATCTTTTTTTCATTTCGATATTTTAATTTGTAACACATCATATTTTTTATTTCGGAACTAAAAATCCACGTCATCGCGTATTTATATTACAACTATTCGTATATATTTTTCAATAGTCAATTCGACAAAACGCAAATTACATTATAAGAAGGAGGAACAGTTTCTGTTCGCAAAAAAGTCGAGAGTGGAAAATTGAAAACGTATTTTGCTCTGGACTAGACACGCGTATTATTATGACGGTCAATTTAAGTGCTTTCGAAGAAAAATAATAGAGAGGACGTGTGACGAATGTGAGGATAGGACGTGGTGGAAAAATACACGAAAATCTAATGTGATTCATAAAAACAGGCAGTGCCGATACAGGGTAGCGATACGAGCGGAATACGGAGTCGGACGGATTACCGGAGCAGATGTGTTCGAATTTTAAACCAATAATAAATCATCGTAATCGAAAAACGATTCTGACCGGAGCTTAGTGGCGTATAGTGTGATTTTAGAAGTTATTAATTTGACGTTGATAAAAGTACACGACCGACTTACTTTTGAATTTATAGTTGACGTAACACTGAATTAGTATAGTCAAACCTACTTGTAATATATTTTCGTGTAATCGAGTGGTTTCACAATGAAATACAACGGTGAGAGGTTTTTTTTTTTTTGTCGATTTAAAATAACATTATTTACTGTTTCATATAAACGTCATAGATTACTCGTGTACGAGTACCTTGTTCTCGAATAAAAATACAATCAACAAGTCTGAAGACGTAAAAGAAACCATGTAATTTATGACAATACGTATACGTATTTTCGAGCGTTTCAGAGAATGAAAAAAATATAAATAAGTTCATTTGAATAATTTCATTATTCTATTTCTAGGAATTCGTTGCACCGGTAAATAGATTGTAGAGCATACTATTATTATGATAATAATGTCCAATAAATTTCAAGAGAAATATTGAATTATATTATTGTTTTATAATAGTTTTCGGTATCGTAATTTTTCCGCAGTCGACACGACGAATGACACGTGGGGGACAATATTGATAAACTATTTACTACAATAATTTTAGTAAATAGTTTAAACAACAGGTCACGAATACCTTAATGTTTGCTTTGTAGTCATAACTAATGAAGTACTCGAGTACGTAGTGAATTCTCATCGTACTACCGGCGGCGCGGCGTGTAAAGACGGAGATGGCCGATTTCGCTGTTTTGTAATATATAAATAAATTATTTACACCGAAGAGCGTGAATTCATTATGATCAGCTCGGAAATAATCACTCGTTTTATGTTATTCATCCGTAAAGAGAACGTTAAAATTTCACGTGATTCGGTGAAATTTTGCGCAAATTTTAGGGAATCCAATATAGTCGTATTTCTTACATCGATAACATAATAATTAATGAAATCGTGTGCAAATTGTTACTACGATACCTTAAAATTTGATATTTACATAATTTTTCACTAGACAACTATGATTTTTAATTTGCTCACGTTTGACGTTCCTCGTCTTCGCGTGCGCTCGCGTCATCAGTGTATGTCACATCAGTATGTGTTTATAAACGTTTGGTAAAATCAATCGTAAGAATATAAAACACGAAATAAAATTACAAACATTTCCCGAATTCGCGTTGAAAATGATAATTTGGGAATTTCACGATTTCAGTCGGTTCGCCCCCCCCCGCGCCGTGACCGTTGATAACGAAACATCGCGCGCGCGCCTGTCACTGTTATATTTATTTCCGACCGAGTGCGACGTTTCCGTCCAATTACTTTCGAGTAATAAAAGCTATTATTATTTTTGAAACGAAAAGAAAATGATTAAATTCTAAATTGCACCTGTTACGTGCTAGTTTAAGATTCAAAACCAACTCCTAATTTTCAAGTCGATATGTTTCGGGCATAAGGTGCCCAATAATATTATTATGAGGCTGCATCACAAACAACACGAGCTTTACGTAATCCATTTCCTTGCGCCCTTTTATAAGGACCTGTGTAATGAAACCGTCGGCATCTTAGGAATAATGAACCACAAGGACATTTTTCATTCACGACCATATCCCGCCATCCAAATCCACCGATTTCGAGTCGATATCGACCGTCGGCGTGTGGATCCTAAAGGGTTAGAAAAAAGACGACAAAGAAAAATCCAAAAAAAAAAAACCGGATAGCTTCACTTCTCGACGTCATTCGGTCGTCTTCATTTGTATTTACTCGGCTTAATCAAACGCCCTATCGTATTCTACGCACAGACTGTAAAATATAATTTACCAATGAGAAAAACAAAAAAAAAAAAATTAAAGAAAATTAAGCTACGTCGGTGCATAATTTTCAACTATAGTGTATAATTATATTATTATTAGTATTATAACGAGTAGTGAGATATTTTTGGCATTAAAAAATATTATTTTTCGTAACACCTTGAGAATATTTCACGTTGTAAGTATGTCTCGTGTAATATTTTAATTATGCCGGCGCATTTCACTATATTCGTCGTTTTAACTTAATAAAATCATCAGAAAATTTGTCTAAAGTGTTTCGGATACGTTTTTTTTTTTTTTTTTACTATTTTCGATTAAATTCAAAACGTAAACGAAAAAATAAATGTTAAAACTAACAATTTCATGTTATATTATTTTATCGTTTTATAAATAATTTACGTACAAGAATACGGATTTAACGAATGAATTAAACGTAAAACGACTAAATAAAAGTCAAAAATGACGTTTTCATATTTTTATAAACGATAACGATAAAAAAAAATAAATATGTATTTAGAAAAAGAATAAAAATATCGCGTTTAAGATTTCTCTTCTTTTTTTTTTTTTTAAACTTGTTTCACTCTCAATCTTTTATCTTTTAATCTGATTCCGTGTTTCTTTTAGCTCTTTTTTCCGAAAAACGGCTACTCTATTTCTAATTTAAATACCTTCGCCAATCTAATTAGTAAGAATGTAACATTTCCTTTTTCATGCAAATCATTTCGCGACGTTTTCTCGGCGCAGCACAATCGTCCGGCCGAATATATTGTTATTTAAAACAGACGTTTATCGACTCTTTAGCATCTGCTGTTTTTCACTCTTCGCATTACAGTCACGCTTGTATACACATAACTACTGTTAATAATAGAAAAAAATGAAATATTTACATGCGTATAGTGTCTGCGCGCGCGCGCGTAGTAAAAAAAAAAAATGTATTTGATGACAATAATAAAAGCGATAAAAAAAAAAAAAACAACATCGAACGTCAACCGGGGTAAGTACGTTCGAAACTTAAACGATAACAATAACGTACAAGGTTTTTTTTTTATCGCGGCCAAGTCTACTCGCACAGTTACTCGCTCGCATTATATAATATCTCACGAGTTAATTTCCATGGTTTTTTTTTTTTTCATTTTATTAAGTTTAACGTACGTTTATATAATAATATGTTTCGTATCTTTTATCTATGTGATATAATTTTATCGATGATATTTGCATAGCGCAATTATCACGAACGTATTGATATATTGTGTACGACTCGAGTCGTATATCTTATATATAAACATGAATCGCAAAATAACTAAAGTAAGCGCATAACTCAACAACCCCTGAACCGATTTCGCTAAATATTTTTTTATAATATTCCTTGAAGTACGAGGATGGTTTTTACGGAGAGAATTATTAAGAAAATTAACCCTAAGGGGGTTAAAAGGGGTAAAAATGGAAAAAATCCTGATTCACTGGAGCTTTGTGGTATTAAATTTTTTCAATAGTTTCATTTAATATAGCAGAGGCCCCTAAAGAAAGGATTTTCCAAAATTCGACCCCTAAGGGAGTTCAAAGGGGTAAAAAGGGTGAAACTAGAAAAATTCGCCTGGCTGGAACTGCTGGAGCTTTGAGTATGAAATTTGGTCGACAGTTTCGTTTTATATAGTGGAGACCCCATGGGAAAGGATTTTTCTAAATTCGACACCTACCGGAGTTAAAAGGGGTAAAAGGGGTAAAAATGAAATAAACTGATAAAATAAAAAGTTATACTGCACACGGGCGAAGCCGGGTTATTCAGCTAGTATTATAATATACGTAGTCGTTTTTTTTCTTCTTTCTTTACGATATTCTTGGAAAGCTACCGTTTTTGTCAGATTGTAAAAAATCGAAAATAAATTTAAAAACGTAACATAGTCACAGTCGTGTTTGAATACACGAAAATACAAAAAAAAAGTATAAATAAAATAATTCAAGTTCACCTATCTCGTCAGTTTTCCTTCGCATCGCAAATATACATCACTCACATCGTTATTGTCGTAGTACCGCGATAATTATTATTTGTATTGGAAATCTGCGAGTTGTCGGAGAGAAGTTTTGGAATTATTTAAATCGCGCGGACGGCGGCGCGAAGTACTGAAAATAAAACGTTATCGAACTCGACGAGATAGAGTTTCGCGAAAAAGAGATTCGTTACGAGTTCTTACGTGAAACGCAAAAATTGTATTTATATTTCTATAACATTTAACGTTACTGACGTAATAAATATTTCTTACGAATGATATTTATCCCGTTTCGCACAGTTTGTACGGTTGTGTACAATAAGTATGATTATTCTCGCACGTTTTGATTGTTTTTCGATATCATCCGACTCGAGTTGGCCGTATTAAAAGTCTAATGAATATTATACTTGGTCCGAATACATAATTACATATTTTACATTGTGCGCGTCGATGAAATAATAATTTTATTGCTCTTACTCTTGACAAAGAACGAGATAAAAAAAAAGAAACAACAAATAACGCGTATGTATATGTTAAATATAATAATGACGTAATTATATTCGAAATTTCAATTCGATTGATATTTTAAAATGTAAATTTCGTCCGAGAAAAGAAAAGTAAAAATTGTCGCTATACTCGAGTGTTATCCGGATTAGATACCGAATCGTGAGAACATTATTAGTTATAAACAATCGCATTTGATTGAAAAACGTACTTACTTTCATACTTTGGCGTGTTTTTATCCTGACATTTAAAATATTACGATCGCCATCACGCTAATGTATTTTTAATTACTTTTTATTATTATAATTTTTAACCTTTGTGTTGTTACACAAACTTGGTCGAATTTTCGAAAAGGAAAATCTGTGATCGTTTTATCAGACAGTTTTTGTTTTCCTTTCCTTCTTAATCGCTAAATAACCAATCGGTGCAAAATGCCCGAATGAAAACATCAATTCCGTACTTAAAAATATAATATCCGCATTGGAAACAAGTGTTTAACTTGCTAGATTTCTTGAAATCGGGTGCCAATGTTTTTAGATATTTTTTTAATTGTTTTTTTTTTTTTATTTTTTTTATTTTATTGTAATTGGACGAGACGAGAGAAGCGTCCTTATTTTCAGCATTCAACACGTAATGTTCAAAACGTAATGTTCTTCCGTTGAAAGCCTATCGGTTTTTTTTTCTTCCAACTATTAGTAATTTTAGTTTTATTTCGATTCCACTAAGTGTACCGTTAAATAAGGTTCACGAGTAGTTCGGGAAATAGTAATTATATAAACTTGGTTCGTCGTATGTGACGATGAAGTAAACGCGGCCAAGTTTAAAATTCAAACTAACAAAACAAAGCCGGTCGTTTAGTATCGTCACACCGCCCTCCAAAGGATAAGAAAACAGTGTCTGAGGTTCGAAGTTCCAACGAAATTACAAAAACAAAAGGAAATACGTATATTTTATCATAGTCGCAGAGCAATACGCGACTTTACCACCCGACGCCAATAGAAATGACTCGGTGAAACTCGTCGGTTTTCTCTGATCAGTCTTGTTCGATCCGTCGTCGTCGAAAATATTTTGTTAATTCGTACGCCGGTGGCGCGCGTAGTTTTTTTAAACTTTATTTTATTTCGATTTCGTACGTTTTAAGCACGTTATTCGTCTAAATTAAAATCGTCATTCATTATGGACGTCGGAGTTGTATCGTCGCGAACGTCGTCGTCGGCAGTCCAGAGTAATAGAAACGAATTACTTCTCATTGGGGAGGTTAGGCCGTGACTATTTTTTCGTTTTATTTTCACGTTAAAGCCGTGAAATTATTCCAGCTCAGAGTAGGCAGTCGAAACTACCATTGAAAATATTATGCTACAATTGTCCCGACACGATTAAAGTATAGGTCTTGTTTTTCAATGTACAAAATAATCAACTTAAAACACGAATTCAGTCGATTTTTTTTTTTTTTTGTAGAATTAATATCGTTTTGACACACGTACGTTTTAACTATTGGGAGTGGATTAAAGTCCTTTCCGGGAACTCTGAAATAATGTTTTCCAAGCTCAAAAAAATATTCGTTTTATAATATAATTATAATAATTATTCTGGTTGGAAGTTTTTCAAACGCGTTGGTTAGTCAAATGTTTTCCTAAATGGAAACTCTTCTAAACGAAATACAAATAATCGCTTTTTAGTCTCTTCGATAATATTAATTTTTTTCATTAATTCGTTAAAAAAATCAAAACAACTTCTGATATTTTTAAGACGAGCGGCCACTCCCCTATTTATCAGGAGAGAATGTAAATTCAAAATCGCGTATTATAAAGTAAATTAAAAAATCAATATCGTCTCGTTTCACGTAATATATACCGAAACATTTTTGTACCCGATAGTCGAACAAATACTATTTTTTCGAATCGTTTTTGATAACACTTTTCCATGTTAGAGTGATTTTTATTCTGATCGACTAAATAATTTCCATACCATCGTGGTCGTTTATATTCTATCGTTCTTATAAATCGTCAGTAACAAATGCGGTACGTTTGTAGAATATTTCTCAGTTTGGACGGGGTACTTATGTCGAGCATATACATACTTACATTGCATATGGATCGAGTATTTAAAATTGTCTCGAAGACAACGCGGTCGAATATGTTTCGCCGTTTAGAAATAACTAAACGTCGTCGTTATTTATTTTTAATTAAATTAATAATATTCAAACAATATTAATTATTATCATTATAACGATGGCGTTTTCGAGTAACGCGTAAAATCGTCGTTGCCACACGGATACACCTGAATTGCCTATTCCAGACGCCGCGCCGTGGTAAAAACTTGAAAGTAATAATAATCGTGTTTCGCCTTGCGATACGTTCGCGAAAAGCAATACAATATTATTATAGACGTCGAATGAATTAACGCGCGAACGAGAAGAAATAATTTCATACGAAATCATTCGACGGCGATAATTTTTATTTTTCATCTCTCGAGTAACCCCTTTTCACCCCCTTAGGGGTTGAATTTTTAAAAATAAGTCAGTAGATGTTTCATTATTTGATTCTCAGAGTATGTATACCAAGTAGCAAAAAAAAAAATCCGACCGAGAATTCACGTTTTCCATTTAAAAACACATTTTACCCCTTTTAACCCTCTCGGAGGTTAAATTTTGGAATATCCTTACTTCGGGGAGGGAGGGGGGAGGGGACTCTACTATCGACCTGATTTCATACTCAAAGCTCCGTCGGTTCCGGCTTGGAAATTTTTTCTAAATTTTACGCTTTTTACCCCCTTTTAACCCCCTTAGGGTGGGAATTTTCAAAAATCCTTTCTTATTGCACGCCCAGAGCGTTAGATAAATCACCGTTCCGCAGTTTAAAGTCCGTACGTAGCGAGCTAATGGATTTTATATATATTTAGATTATTATGTCATCAAAAAAACCGACGATCTCTATTTATTGATTATGTAATGTCATATTATTACACAACTCTTACCGAAATTGCGTGCGTGCTACGAACAATAGCGAACGAATACAATAGAATTTTTTCGATCGCAGGCGAATCTGTTGTCATTGGTCGGCTGTTTGCGCGACGAGCTCTCGACCGATTGGCCGTGACGTATAGGATCGGAGTGAAAGTTTAGCGCCGCCCTGAATTCGTTGCGAAATCGGATTCAGTGATTCCGTGTCGTTGCATCGAGCAACTCGGGTGTTTCGTTTGTCTCTCGATAGTTAATATAATAATAATTGTTCTCGCGTTTTCATTTCTTCAATCTCGAATAATAATACGGAGGCAACAATCGTCAGACGACGACGAAAACACGTATATACCTGTATGTACGTCGAAGCGCAAATTCGAAAGGAGACGAAAATATGAAAACAAATTTCGAATTTCTGATGGACCGACGACGACGGTAAGTCCCGACCATATTTTATGACACTATACTCGTATCGATATTTTTGCGCAGATATTTTGTTCCGTTTCGTTTTACCAAGGACTATTACGTGACCTGCGATTTTTTTAAACTATTATCGACCGAATTTCGAAGCTTTTTACCCTATGCGATTTTTTCCAAAAATTTTCCCCTTTTAACAACCGCCTTGAGTTGTGTAGTTTTCGAGATGCAACGATCAGCGAGTGAGTGGTATTTGGATTTTACGAGTATAAATAGATTGATTTTTGTAACAAACAAAATTCTTAACTTTGATATTGTAATGGAATACGTACTTCGTATTGATATAAAAGTACTGAAATATAATACATTTTTTTTTTCTCGAGGAGAAAAGGGGTTTATCACGTTTATATCGTTAAATAAATATTGTTAATCGTATTTGCTCGTGCGATTGTTTCAAACATTCATTATAAAAGGTTCTATAGTCATTGGATACTGCGTGACAAACATCGCACAGATAGGCACTTACTACTATTATATAATGATGTTGTTCTAATCGAACACTATTTTTTCGTTTCGAGTTGTATTATTTATGCTGTTCCCGAACAATAGCCCCGTACAATATAGATTGTCGGCTTGTCAGTATCGAATCACTCGAGTACTCTATGAATCGATAAAAGTTAAAAAAATAAATAACGATTATTTATAAATAAATTGGTTTTTTTCCCCAGTAAAGCGTCGTCGTAACGTACCCGTAGAACAATACCGCGTGTTTCGAACACAATAAAAGTATAGTCTCGTGTAAAACAATGGTAAAAACGAATACGTGTCGGGCCGATTTAACAATAATTTTACATTCGGCGTTTCTGTGTTTCAATAGTATTTATAAATCGAGTAAATGAAAAAACGCAAAATACAAAAAACCAAACTATCGCGACGAGTATAATGTTTTAAATGTTTATTGCGATTAAAAAATCCAATATTAGACCATTTTATAATATGATATTATATAGATATTTTTAACGTCTCTGTCGAAACTTGATGATATCTGCAATCGCCAATACACACGTGGTATCCAACAAATTATATTACACCCGCGCACAAGTCAAAATTTATATTTAAACCATCATTAGTAGTATTATGGCTGTTTTTAAAGAACAATGGACGCGTGTAATATCTCATTTTTTTGCAATTAGTTAAATATTTCCAAGGTTTGGGCGTCAGAAATACAAAACGTATAAAAATCAAGTAACATAATATTAAAAAAACTACGAAAATTATCGTGTTAAAAACGTTTGACCGGAAAAAATTTCTTTTGATATTATGATTTCTACGGTTTTTACGATGGTCAAATGAATCTTTTGTTAAAAGTCTAAAGTGAAAGATAATATATTTCCGATTTAGTTTACCGAAATCTTTCAAATAGTGTTAGGAAAAAAATAAATAATAACACTATTTATTTTTTTTCGACGTAATTATTGTTTATTTATGGGATTTTTTCTTTTTACCCCACAGTTGTTGGACAAAAATTGATAAAATATAGATCGAGCGATAAATAAATTCAAACGTTTTCGGTAGGTTACTACGTAGTTTTGCAATTATCTAGGGAAATAACGGAGCGCGGCGAAAGAAACTTTGCATTGTTGATGAGAAGTCGCCGTTGTTGTTTTAAAACGAACCGTGCGCGCGTTATATTTATAATACAAACATAGTTTTGAAATCGGAAGCGAGCGAGAGAACACTCGAGAGAGTAGTATAGTTGCCGCGGACACGCGAAAACGCTCATTTAAGTGCATCGGTTAATTTTCTGGTCGTAAACTGGTCAATCGAGCCGACGCGCGACGAAGGCTCGGCGTTTTATAATAACATAATCAAATGAATTAACTTTGCGCGTTACGCCGATCGAATCGGAAATATAATAATAGCGAACGTTTGTGCGCATATTTTCGTGATGCCGAGTACAACGGACTTATATTCGCTAATAATAATTTACGGCTATGATAAATCGAGTGGACGAGATCGCATTTCCATGGCGCGTTACACTTTAACGTGGGCGATTTCGCGGAATATGTTATTAATAATCGTTTACACTTTTGACTTGTTAAATTAGTAATTTAATCACTTAGTGACTTTGTGTAAACTTTAAATGCGGCGGCGCTAAGAAAACGTAATGGACCGGCTAAACGGAGTATAAAGTGTAATATAAAAGAGGGGTTTGGATTTTAGAGAATTAATCGCGCGAGCCCGGTAAATCCATTTGAGTCTCTCGCGGGGCCGAGACTGTCGGTCGGTGTCTTCTAAGAGCATACGAGTGTGCTGATTGATTTATACTCCAACGAGATTACCCGAAAAAATCCACCGGGTAAAAAGTATATAAATCCAGACGAATATTTTCATGGTCGATAATGATAATTACCGTCGTCGTCGTGTAATCGCTTTCAATCTTACTAAATTGTGATATTATTAACGGAATTAACTGTACAAGCGCATTATGGAATGTAAAAAAAAAAAAAAAAATGGGTCGAATTTTTTATTCAATAGAACCGCGTGTAATATCTACGTATGGGGGAAAAAAAAAATCCAAATAATATCGAAAGAGTGAAAAAATGTTATTATTCCCTCGGGAAAAAAAAATCTAGTGCGCGTAACGTTCCCATAATAAACCGAAACGTATCGTATCAAAGTATCTCCCAAACATGAGTTTACAACCCCGAACGAATAGACGTGAAATTATTTTTTTGAGAAGTAAATAAGTACGAATCGATACGTTTTCGGAGTTAATATCGTTATTATAAAACATAACTACTGGAAATCAATATTTAACGCATAAGTGTTTTAGGCTATTAGTGTGTTCTATTCGATTTTTTTTTATTTTACACAAATTCTCGTTCGTGTTTGGAAATAGGAGAGTTCCGAAATCGTCACGCGGTCGGTCGATTGTGCGCCGGCGTTGACGGTCTTCGAATAAAGATCTCGTTGTAAACCGCAGGAAAATGTTTACGTAATGTTCATAGTACCTACTACAATCGTTTTGAACCGAATTGGTTTTGGTAGTTTTGTTTCTAGCGCGGAAAATAATCAACCTAGAGACATGATACGTTCATGAATTATTTATACTTAACTAACATGTGAACACAAAGGGACGGTTTTCAATGATTTCTTTGGCGAGACTCCTTAGTATGCACTGGTTTTGTCGTTTTTGCTTTGTCAAAACTGGAAATTACATTTTTTACGAACCGCGGCGATATTTACGTACAGTATTAGCTCGTTTATATTAATATTCTCCTTTTCGACTACGTAATCCCACGTTCTCGTTATTATTTCAACGTTGACATGTCAAAGCTGCTGCTGCTGCTGCTGCTGTTTTCATTAATGCCCAACGACGATGATTTGTTTCGTAAAAGAATTTGTAATTTCGTATCTTTTTAGATACTGATCAAATGCAATGAGAAGATTAATCTAATTTCGTTCGAATTGCGACAAATTTGTTTGTTTTTAAAATCTCATTTTAAATATCGTATGGAAACCGCCATGTCGTGTATTGTTGTTTTAAATTAATTCACGTTTAATTAGTATGACGGCTTCTCTCTCTTAGAATGTCACACTAAACACCGGAATCGGACTCGTATTTTTTTTTTCAAATATTTTATTCAAAGAAACCCAAAGGATATAATGTTTTTATAATTTACGTTTGTTTTTTGCAACTCGACAAAATACTCGCGCACTCTTATATGAATATACGTAAATTAAAAACATCTATTCCGACAGTGACTTCAATCGTAAGTTAAAATTAATTTTTTTCTCTAAACAAAACATGTCAAGTTTTCAATTCGCGCGTATTACAGTAATATCGGAATGTCTGCAGACGATAGGCACATTTTAAGTTTTGTCGTCGTCGTCGTCGTTGTTGTTGTTGTTGTTGTTGCGTGTGATGAAATTATGCCGCGGCCGTTTCGTACGTAATTCGCTTTCACATAAATATAATATACGGATTGTTTGAAGTAAAAAAACAAAAATCTTTTAAACATTAGATAATTATTATCGAATGTTTGTTCCGCTCGGGACTATGATTTTCAAAACCTTATCGGTTAAACGAAATTGTGAGGATCAATAATAACGGCCGTGGCAGTGGGAATCAATCAATCTTCCCGAAAAAACAGAATACATGAATCCTAAAAAAGGCTCGGAGCCGTAAAATTCGAGCGAAAGACGACCTATAAATGTAACGTTAATCTTATTTTATTTTTTTTTCCTTCTTCCTTCTCTAACGCGTAAACGGATTCGTTCTCGACCGGCGCCAATATACGGCGCGGCGGCGGCGCATTTACAACAAACACATACAACACGCGGATAATATAATTATCATGCCGGCACCGATGATTTCACAACGTTAACGATTCGCTGTAATAACGAATAAAATTCCGTTCTAAATGTTCGTACGGACGTTCGACGAGCGCGGGCCGGGAAAACACGAGTGGAAAAATTAACGTTTAATAAAACACGTCGCATAATAAACGTAATTTATTGAAATATAGTTTCAGAACGAGCGTTCTAAGAAATACGTAAAATAGTAGTACCGGTCGTAGGTGTATACGTATACGTATGTACGTAAATCAAAGAGAACATATTTTTTCGTAATCATCGAGCGGGTAAACAAAACGCTCGTATGAATATTTACATCGCGTCTTTTCGAGACGAATAATTCTTGCAGGTTAGATTGTGTGATCGGTGATTATTTACAACTCTGCGCGAGTGTATGTTACATAACAAACGTATAATGAATTCAACAAAGCGCATCTGTATATTCCATTTACGCGCTGGACTCGGTCGACGCGTATAGTATAATATAATATGTGATTGGTTTCAAATAATCATCGCTTAGGAATATATTATATATATAACCGACTTGCCATCATCACTGACACGCTCTTTGGACGCGTCAAACGTCAATAACTCGACCAGTGCCGCAACAATTGGGTGTGCAAGGTGTGCGATGCACACGGGCCTCCGGTTCTTAGGGGCCTCCCAAACCATAAGCTAAAAATTGAAGATTGTCCGTTTCAAAATGAATTTCTTTACTTCCTCGTGGTTCGTACCTCGAAAGTTTTTTGATTTTTTTGTAATTGTTTTCAATGAATTTATTATTAGCATAAGTAGATGATAATTAATATCTTGCAAGCTTCATTGGATCTGTAAATAATTCGGTCTTATAGTAAAACGTACAAATTATTATAGGAATAAAATTACGAAAATGATATTATAAAGTATGACATAATTTGTAGAATAATAGTCATTATCGCAGGGTATCGCCCCTCTCTGGTATTGCGAAATATTTCTCAAATAATTATTGTATGGATACTAGACTTGGATCACTGAATTAAGTTGTTCATTATTTTTTTGATTATTCGTTATACTAATTTATAGAGGAGGTATTTAGAAGCTCGAATTTTTATAAATTTACACAATTTATTCTTATTCTTCTGATCGGTTCCGCGAATCCGTCAAATATTTAAGTTATAGTACTAAAAAATACTAAAAAATTTCTGTAGTAATACAAAGATCAAGTAATAAATATATTATTAATTTGAGGCCTCTAAATAAATCCTTGCACACGGGCCTCAGAATTCATTATTGCGGCACTGAACTCGACGTCCGTGTAAACTCGGATACAAATCAAATGTTTTCGCATTTAAAATCTCTGTAAGTTTTTCTTCGTTCGACGAAACGAGTTGTTCGTAAACGCGTTCCCCCATTTGATTTCTCCTATTGTAGACACTCGCGCCGAGATGCCGTGAATATATGTGCAGTTGATTTATTCCAACAATCACCAGTGAAATGTCAACGCTGACCGAAATAATCGCGTAAATGAACGAACGTTTTTGTTTCGCGAAATTTCCCAATTCCGTTCTTTAGAAACGGTACGATTTTCAAAAAATGTTTGCTTTTTTTTTGGCGTTTTTTGAACGGAAATTTGAATTTTTCTAGTTTTCTTAGTTTATTTTTCCATCGAAATCTCGATAAATTATCATTATTCTTCTAGTGAAATCGTTCGGGAGTTGAATGTAAACTTCTCTATACGTATTGTTCATACCGGTAGAAGAAATAACCGTCGAACGTAATTTGACAAAATTTCAAGTTAATTTCGTATTTACACGCGACAATATTAAAAAACTGCCTAGTCGATTGATTTATACTGAAAGTATACAATAATAATAAAAATATCATTTCAACTACAACGTGTACAAAACTATCAAATATTTGAAACGAAAAAAGAAAAGAAAAGACGTGTACTTGAATAGTTTATAATAATTAGTTTGACATTTAAAAATGACGTAAAATTATAATGTGAACGACGTGAAAATACGATATAGTAATTTTATTATACACATTTTTCGGTTGAAATATTATTTGTTTTCTTATAATTTAAATTCCCGGATGGTATAAGTGTACGGATATCCAGTAGAATTACACGCTCGATTCTTCATTTGTTTGGAAAACAAAACGAAACAAAAAAAAAAAAAATCGGCTTTCGGACGGGAACAATAATTATACTTGACTCTAAAAATTACAGATGAGACTTAAACAATTTAATAGGAAAAGTTTCGCGTAGTTTTTTTTTTTATTTTTTAACGTTTTCTCGCAACAATACGCCGCCGCCGCCGTAATTCCACCGACGACGACGACGCGACATTCTGCGCTTAATAATGCCATGTGAATAATATTAATAGTAATCTAGGGCGCACAAAAGAATGTCGCCGGGAAGTTTGTTTAGCAAGTGGACGGAAATTTTTTCATTTTTTTTTTTTTTTTTGCTCGTGATACCCTAACATATTGTAATAACGAACGAACGAATACTATACCTACTTAATGTTTACATTGTTATCAAAACGCAACCGACTATTGTGGTTGGCTATTATTTGAGTGGTAATTTTAAAATTAACATTTCTTCAACAAATAAACCATAATATTTCAACTAACCCTCCGCGAGTTACAACGGCCGATATATGTATATTATTTAACGAAAATTACTGTTTTTTTTTTTCTCTTTTCGATTCAACAATAGTTTCGGATTGATTAACGTTTCAAAATGGTTTTAATTTTTCCAACGACAGTTGAAATGTAACGCGCGCGTCTTGTCGTCACGTCGAAAACGATCCGTGAAAATATCACAAAGATAATTATTATTTTTCTATCGTTACGTACACGCGTTATCACATACCCAATGGTTAGGTAAAAGCTACCTAAGGCTACACCTACATTGGATCCGTATTTCTCCCGATCCGATCCGATCCGATGCAGCAAACACGCGAAATGAGTGATTCGGAAGACGATTTTTTGTGCTGGTTTTTACTGGATAACAACGTCCACTTAAAAAGACGTAAAACTAAAAAATGGGTCGACGAATTTAATTTAGATAGGTCTACTGGATGATTTTTCACTACTTGTTTACCTTGTTCCTCCGGCCAGGCGAATTTTTCTAGTTTCACCCTTTTTACCCGTTTTAACACCTTTAGGGGTGGAATTTTGAAAAAATCCTTTCTTAATGGGACTCCACTATAAAAGACGAAACTACCGACCAAATATCACACCCATCGGCTTCAGCGGTTCCGGCTAGGTGATTTTTTTTCATTTTTACCCGTTTCACCCCTTTTAACCCCGATAGTGGTCGAATTTCGGAAAATCCTTTCTCCAGGAGTTTCCGTTATATCAAACGAAACCGCCGACCGAGTTTCATAGTTTCATATGATAAAATTGCACGAGCACAACTACTCGTCGGATTGGAAACAAACATGATTGATCGGCCGTCGAATCGGATAGTGTCGGGAGTCGTCGGGAATCGAGAAATCGGGAGCTCCGTTTCCAATGTAGGCACTAACATTAAGGATAAGGATGTTTGTTTTTCTTCCGACGTCGTCCGACCATCGGACAACGTCGGATCGGGAGAAATACGGATCCAATGTAGGTGTAGCCTTACGCGGTAGGCGTAAGGAAAAATCAGTTACTACTCGTATATTATCCCGTTGTCGATTTTAAGACGAAAAATATTACGGCCGCCTTTGAAGACCGTATTGATTATAAGTTACAATTTCGGTTGATGCACCGTCCGACGTTCGTTCGTTGGAAAGAAACATATATCATACAGGATAGGTATAACAATACCGGAGCGCGCGCGCGCGGTTTTTGAATAGTATCTTTTACAACGTCTCTTCCGAATAGCGGCGCTGAAGTATCAATGACACAAATATAGATCAAATAAAAACGAGTTTTCGTTCGAGTACGCGTGAATATTATATACCATATACGGTCGTCGTCGCGCGTAAAGCGGCAGGCCGCGCGGGTATTGTTCTGCACACGGGCGGGGTAGGTGAGGGGAGTTTCGAACCCACAACGTCCAATGAACACCCAATGGGAGATTAGACTTTCTGAACAATTTGGGGGGGTGGGAGGAGGAGGGGGAAACGGAAAAATTGTATTTTCACATGGGCCGAGTGTGGTATCTTATTTCGGTTTTGAATAAACCGTAAAATCAGTACTTCAACGCATTTCTTCGCGAATTATTATAAATGTATATCATACGTATGTATAATATAGCTGGTGACGCGGGGCATCTCGTTTTCACTCAAAGAATAGAGAAGAATACACGTCGCGTTGTTGTTCGGGTCGGTTTAAAATCGTGTAATAGAGATAAGTAAGTTATAGGAGCTATAAAATAGACAAAATGCGCAAGGAAAAATTATGATGTATGCATCGAAAATTTGAAAATATGCAAAAAATATATTATAATATGCAATTTTTTCTATAATAATAACGAACAAGTTTACAATAAATTAATATAAATAATATTTCGATTGATTCTATTCAAATGTAAATAATTTTTAACGGAGTGATAAAAAATTAATACTAGAGGTATAAAATATATGAGATGATAAATGATTGATAGGTGTATTGATTATATATCGATAGTCGGGTGATTTAATCTAAAAAAATAAAAATTACAATTTTATATTCAATAATTATTTTACATATTATATTTTACATTGACAATTCTACAATAATTGTCAAATTTGCTCTCTGCATTTTTATTTTATTGATTATAAGCTACAAACATATAAAATTCCATAAAATAATACATTTTTCATGTCAATTGTATTAAAATCCACATGATTTTACTAAATGTGCATTTTTATGCACAAAAAAAAAAACAACACGAATATGCAACTTTTAAGAAAACTACCGATTTAAATACCAAATTTCAATTCATTAGGTTATAGAACAGATTTTTAGCTCACCTAACTTCTCATCCCTAGAGATAAGTAATATCGATTTGTCGGCCACGAAAAATTAAAAATACGACTAGATACCAAAAGTATATTGAGTATTTCGAGTTTTCGGAGAGCTAACCTTTTTTTTTTACTAATCGCTATAAATTAAATTATTCATCTTTTATCGCGTATATAAACGCGTTACAATCGCTTTAAATATTTTTTAAAATCGTCCACGTCTCGTTTACGCTGTAAAACATATTATATTATTTTACGTGTATAGATACGCAGAGAATCGGTTGTGTATCATTATACGCAATTCGAAAACAAAACGATATAAATTTAACCGACGACGACGGAAAATCATTTGGTATTTTTATTTCGTCGACGTTCGATAAAATATGTTCGCGCTATAAGTAAACACGTCATCGATAATGGGAAAATAATAAGGCTTCGACAATAATTAATATTTGTTCGCGCGCACATTTTCATGGCGAACGAATAAATTTAGACTTTTTTTTTATTCGTTGAATCACGTAGGTACCTAAAATTTATAAATTATTTCCATAGAACTATGTGTTGTTTTTAAATTATTACCTAATAAAACACCGGCGACGTAAAAATGTATTTTTAATGTATGTTTTTAATTATGAAATGATTACATTATTCATATTATATTTCGTTTCGATACGTCATTTATTAATAATAATATTTTATTAATTAATTAATTTTGTCGCGTTGGTTGAGGAATAATAGTATTTATTTATTTTATTGGACACCGGAAACGATTATAGTTTTAATCAAAGGTATACCTACATACGTATTATATTGGCCGCCTCGAAAATTCTTATTATAATTGTTATATATTGTTATTTTCGATTTTTTTCCTCGTGTACGTTTTTCCCTCGGGTAACTTAACTTTACTCGTTAACCTCGCGCCGCCGGTATATCGCGTACGACGATATTAAGTTTCAATATTTGTAATGTGTTTTTATACGCAAGACTATACTTTCAACTTGAATAAACTATAGATATTATACCAAACGCATTAAAATGATTATGTTCTGACCGACGAAAAACCGCGATAAATTACTGTGTGAAAGAGGTTTTGGAAATAATACACGAAAACCATCGCAAAATAACGTTTGCAAAACAATATGGTTCTCGGGGGGGGGGGGGGGGTGGGAAATGAAAAAAGAAGGATCAAACAAATTCCTCGCATTATTTATCACGAGCAAATAATATAATATATAATATATAATTCGGGGTAATGGGCCGTTGTGTTTTCTATGACAATAGAACGCTTGTTTTAAAATACGAGTATAATATGTACATATTATATGTGTAACATAATCGACATAATTCGACTTGAAATAATTATCGTGTCAGAGGCGCACATAGCGAGCCAGTGTATTTGCAACCCGATTTAAAACGGATTAATTTGTTTTGTTTTAGATTTGACAATGCGGGGAAACACTGCGGCTGCGATTGCCGCGTTCGTTTTGATTTTCGCGAATTACTTATGTGGTCCGGCCGGTGGCGTGGAAAATGCCATCGATCACCGATCCTGTAGCTGTTTGAACTTGACGAAGGATAACGGATTAATCCAGTGTAAATGCGTCGACAGCAATCTCAAAGAAATCCCAAAAGACTTGCCGCTGCCTTTACACGAGCTGTAAGAGACTGCGGCAAAACACAAATGTCGTGTATTGATTAAATCGGTTTTTAAATAATTATATTTCATTATTATTATTTCAAGGACGATCGTCGGGGCTGCGATTGAAAACTTGAAAAACGATTCGTTCGTGAAATACAGGCACAGTCTCAGAGACTTGTAAGTATTATAATATGAAATAATAACGTTGTAGATTTATTTAATATCTGATTTCCAAACGTATAATTATTATTATACTATGGTAAAACACACCGTTTGGATTACGTATATCGAAGTCTCGCCGAGAAAAAACGTATTAAAAAATTTAAAAAAAAGTGCAATCAATCGCACGTACCGCTCGCGAGAACACCCCGACCGAGAAATATCGATATGCGAGTTTAAAAAAAAAAAAAAAAAATGTAGAGCGGGTGGGTATGCGTGCTGGGTATACGTTTGTCGGTTTGATAAAACGGCTGATTTAAATTCCTATTGATTTTCAGGACGTTAACGGATCTGAGAAATTTAGTAAACATAGAAAATGGAATTTTCGACGACATGAGTCAACTGCGAACTATGTAAGTATTATACTGTATAAATAATCCGACAAAGAGGCTCTAGTGCAGTCGCGTTTCCACCTGAAACATCTATCTCGCTCAAGTGTTCTTCTACACGTGCTAGTAGTATTAAAAATACGCTTCGCCGATGTCTGTTGTTCCCGTTTCATAATAACAATAATATTATATAATATTCCGTATAATAATATATAAGTCGCATAACACACGACATAAATATTATGCGTAAAACGTAAGTCATAAACCGTACAAAAGTGATTTCAGAGCTTAAATGTTTATATTATAATATGATAACAGTAACAATAATAATAATAATAGTAAAAAAAAAACGTAATAAAATAGTATTTTCTAGATCGTTTCGTTTTATTACATGGCATTTAAGTTGATGAAAATAAAGTCCGATCGGTTTTATTTCGCTACCGAGATCGTCGCGAGTAGAACATTATAATGCTTTTGCCGAGGAGGATCAAAACGGTATTTGGAACGGTTAAAAAACCACATCTCTAACCTGTCTTTTTATTTTCGACGTTCTGACGGAGACGTTTGAGCGGGCCCCTAGTGATTGTCGTTTAAATCGACGGCCTCGGTCAATCGTCGATTTTAACAAATGAAATAAGTTTTAATTAAACGCGGCGTGGTGGTAGGATATTCGTAAAATTCATAACGGTCGGTGCCCGTCGCGCGTCGTCGTCGGGTTTCGCGACGGCAAAGTCTCCGCGAAAACTTATTTTATATATTAAAAATGTTTTCGGCGGTCGCTTTAAATATTATGCACCGCTTTTTAGAATAAAATGTTTAGGCGAAAATCGTCTCGGACCACCCCGCCACTCGTTCCCCTCGGGAAAAGATATTTATCCACTCGACGAGATGAAATGACGATAAGACCGTGTACGTATTTCCATCGAATAAATAGTAACCCTTCGATTTTCCGTACCATTTAAAACGGACGAAATCCCCGCGTAGTATAAATTTGTACCGAAATAACCTCGACGAAGTACGAGTGTTCTCGGATGTCGTCGATTTACAGCAGCCGCAGTTTCCTCCGCGGTTACGTTTCGACCGCGCGGTCCGGAGACCGTAGTTTTTTCAGAAATTATTACCGATAAATCGGTCGTGTTTCGTATGGATAAATTTCACTATTGTACTCGTATATTATTTATCATCCGCGTAAAAACTATCCCAAGACGCGTTTGTTGTCAACGCTGCACCGCGTGTCGAATCGTAGCAAGTATAGTAGCCGGGTCCGACGAGAACGCGAGAGAATATAACTTTTCCCGGCGCGGCGCTCTCGAGAATCGTCGTCGTCGTCAAAAATGTGTTTTTCGTCTTTAGCCCCCCGCGACACACGCGAATTTGTTTTCTTATTTGATTTCGTATTGTTACGACCGCGGCCACACGCATTGTATGTAGCGGCACGTATTGCGCACACAAAGTTTTTTCGCCGGAATTTTTGATGCTTTGACAAATTGCCTGCACGCGTAAAATATTTCCCTCGGGGTAGAGTGTTGAAATATTTTCGAAATTTACTTAAATAAACGAGTATATACACACACTCGTATGTATATATAATATTATTATTATGTTGGTATAAAATAAATTATATTGTCGAGCTCTTCGAGTCCGAAACTTTCTTCATCAAACCTCATGTTTCATTGTATCTATTTATGTTTTTCTTCGTCGTCGGTAACACGCGTCACGTCTTTTCGATGATTTATTTTCGGGGCTTTCGTCGGATTTTTTTCTATTACTGGTGTATATACCTACTCTCTAATGATTTCGTCCTGATAAAATAATAAAATCGTACGTTTTAACACGCGTAATATGTTAATCCTGCCCGCAGGAGTCGCGTTTACGATAATATTGTATTCTCGTCCTTTGGATACGATATTTTCATCGAGTTTAAAATCGTTGTTTTCGGTACAAATTCTAATTCAAATAGTTGACACGTGCTTTTTCCGACTTTACGAAAGAGTACATTATATTGTGCGTAGGTTTTTATTTTTTTTTTAACATTTTATTTTTTCATCGTCGTCGTTTTTTCACCGGTATATCGTGCGCGCGATTTATTATTGTATATTTCCAACGTTTACCGAACGTCCCGCGAACGTTGAGCACGTGTCAGCTCAGTGTTCAGCCAAAGTGGCAGACACTATCCGAGACACCCTGTTGTACGTCGTAGTGTTCATGACTATATCTAATTACGATCGTTTCCGTGTGCTTTAAAATCAAACGCAATCGTATACAATGTGTAGGTCGCACGTCATTTGATTTACGAAGGATTTTTTATTAATTCTTCCACGTTTTCAAATTAAATATTCATATAAATCTTGTCAACTTTATTATTATTATTATTATTAAATGCGAATACGAATCGTTAAGTTGTGTTCCTATTTATCGTTTCAATATTTTATTCTTACTCGGTCGAAATTGCAATAGTCACGAATACGGCGCATATTTACGATAAAACCGAATGGTACGCAATTCGTTTTGAGGTTATTTTCGGAACACGGAGGTAGATCTCACGAGACTCCCGAGTCTACCGACCGATCGTTAAATAAAAAATACCGTCGTCGAATCTCCGCGCACTTGTCTTATTTTTTTATCGACAAAAATCACGGCGATCTATACAAAACAATGAATATAAAAATATTAAAAAACTCAAAAAACAGTAATACAATTATTTATATTTTAACTTAACGCACTTGGTAATTGAAAACGTAATCAGGTAAATATTATTGAAAAGATAAGCGACATGCACGTCGCACGATTGTATGTAGAACGAACTTACATTATGAATTTAAATAAAAATTCGAAAATTATTCTTCGAAAAAATGTTAGACTATTTTAAAATGTGTAGTGAGCAGGTAAATATTTAAGTCGAATAATCTTCTTCGTTATAAGTACATTTAAAATAATAATTTATCTCTCTCGTTAGTTGTATTTTTCATAAAATACGACGACCGCCGGAGGAGTATTTTTTCGAGAATACAATGTATTCTCATATTCTCGCTGAAGAGCCTTATGACTTTTATCAATCACTCTTAAAAAATGTGCGTTAGACTTACAAGTGCGAACAGAAAATAAGTCGATAGCTTTCATACTCGTACTTAAAAATGATCAGTAGAAGTACCAATAATACACAACTATTTTACATAAAAAAAAAAAAAAAAACGGCCGTCATAAAAAAATAATCAAATACGAAAAAAGAAACGGTAATTTAATTCTGTTATGATAATTATAAATGAATAATCCATTATTAATGTACCCGCATATTTTTTCCACGTTAAAAAAAAATCCGAGTTATTTTTCATTAAAACATTAAAAAGGGTGTATATAAAATTAAGATTAATTAATTGATTTAGTTTGATACGCCTAATTAATAATTTCTAATTATTGTTTAATGAAATAAAATAAAACGAAACTTTTTTTTTTTCAATAAAAACGGTTCCATAAAATATATTTCACTCTCGATAATTCTGTCGAACATCGAATCGAAACCCACCGTTTTCCGATTGAAATATAAAAAATTAATCGTTTATGATATCATTTTTTTTTTTTGTTGCAAAATATCGTACGAAAACAAAACATTTTGTTTATAATTAACTCATGACGTGCGTTGTGTTAACGTTGAATGAATTAAAATCGCATTTTTTACATTAACCACCGGCGCTATCGCTTAATGAAACAAAATAACAATAAACGTATTATTTAAAAATAAAATAACGTCTCAAGGAGAAAATAGTCAACGACGACGTCGTCGTCGGTCGTGGCTGTCGGCTCACGCAAACGCCTCGTGACGGACGTAATCATTCAGGTGTATAAATCATCGAGATGACAAGTACTCAGATTTGTATTGATAAATTCGCATGCCAAATATTCCCTTATAAATATGAATTATAATAAATATAAAAAAATGAATACGTTTATTTATAATAAAATATTTTAAATCATATTGTTATTATTAAAAAATCCCCAAAAAAAAAAAAAAAATCAATTTTTGTCCGATAAGATAAGAAGGACTACTTCGAAATTTGCATAAAGTCTATTGGTTGAAAAATTCACAAGTATAACGTTGACATTTATGGAAATTTTCGTTTGGTTTCCATCAGATTATGAAAAAAATAAATAAAAAAACTTTCTATTCGTAAACTTTCACGTCTTAAACAGACGTCAAAACCTCAAATTCGGTCTTGGGAAATGTGTTTGCATTAATAATTTAAAATCGAAGAATAATTTCACATAATATTCGTTTAATCGTTTCGCTGTTATTATATACAGATTGCTCGTACGAGCATCGTTCAAAACACTTGAAACAATTATTTGAACTAAGATATTTCCTAATTGATTGTCACGCGAATGTACTGCGAATTTGCATAAAATTATTTTATTTTTTTTTTTTTATAATCACGCGCCGCGCCGCGCGCCGGCGTCAGTGATATGTATTAAATTACATAAATTAAAATAAGCGGCCATAAGTAATTTGATATTTGTAATCCTTAATCCTTCCTACTCGGAAAGACTAGAAAATCATTTCAGACGTGACAGACATTTTGACAAGGGTCTTTCTCGAAAGAGTTGTAGATTAACCTCGTGTGATATATACGTACGTTTCATCTTATCATAGAGAGTGATTTTTTTTCACTCTGATAATAGTCGTAATCAATTACCGTACTTCAAGTGGGTATTTGAATAATTATTCACTTACTCTGATCAATATTTGTACCTGTTTTAATCAAATCTTCCGGTCAGAATCGCGTACACGGATAGAAAAAACGAAAAAAAAACACACACGCACACATCACAGTGAAATCAACGGTTTAGAATTTATATTGAATTTGTTCTGTCGTTTTAAAAAAAAAGAAAGTGTCCAACTCAAAAAAAGCCACGAGCATAAAAAACACGGATTTTAATAGTATAATATTATGTCATCGAAAAATGTATTTGTTTGTCCATCATTTCATTCATAACGCATTTCCAAGGAATATCTCGGAACGACTTTTCTAAGGAAAAACGCAGTGAATATAAAATAATATCTTATATGCCAAGTTTTTAATTCGTCTTAAATGTCAAGTTTACTACTCGCGCTTGTGGTCATTTTATGAGCTTTTGTTTTGACCGTTGTGACATTTTAAGTTTAATAATAAAAACGTTCGTTTACGATAAAAAAAAAAAAAAAAAAAAATTAAAACAAGAATTTACAACGAAATGATTTGCCAAAAGTTAAAAACGTTATAAATAAAGCAGACGTCGTCGGTGAATTTTTTCTTTTATACAGATGTCACATTAGACAATCGATAAAAATTAATAAAATTACAATATATATTTGCCGATAAATTTCAAAAACGTCAATACGACTCATAATAATATATATATATACGAGTACGTATATTATTGGTACGTATTGTGTGTGCTCTATATCAAATAAATGTCACCAGGTCGTGAACTTACGACTTTAGTTAGTTTTTTTTTTTTTTTACAACAAATTACAACAATATTTATTGGAAACACGATATAATATGTACGTGTACTAAACCGTTTGTTATCAAAGAACAGTAACGATTTATGATTTTTTTTTTTTTTCCCCCCTTTGTTCTAGTTACATCCAAATGGCTCCGAAACTGAAGGTGATTTCGCCGGCGCTGTTCAACGTGTTCTTACCCAGCTTGAAAATCTTGTAAGTAAATACCTGCGCGTACGTAACGTAAATAGTAAAAACGTTTGTTATTATATTATGTAGTTGGGTGGGAGGGTAAACGATTGCTTTTACTATTCGTTGTTACCAGCCGCTAAAATTACACTAATGCTATTACTACAACTACTACTATTATTATTATTACTACCACTAATACTATTATTACTATTAGTGCCGTACTAGGTATTAAAATTTCTATTGCTGCACTCGTGTCTGCCACAAAATGGATGTGGTGTGTGGAGTGTGTGCACTCCGTCTCTAGTTCGTATTTATTAAAAACGAAACGCGACAGTGTACGGATAGTATTGTTTGGTAGACGTTAAATAACGCTGTTTGTTTCCGGAACAATCGCGTATGATGTCTATCGCAAGTGACTTTGTCTTTGCGAGTAAAATCGACAAAAAAAAAGCGCCGAGTATTATGCGCACACCGTCTCGACGAGAAATAAAATAATAAAAATAAACATTATTCGTATCATTTTTAGCGCGGGCCAAATATATGTGTTGATCACTGAACACCGCGAGTATGTTACCCACACGCGCGAGCGCGCGCATATATTATACAAACGTAACTATTTCTAAGTAGTGAACACGGGAGGGAAATAATTCCGTAAATTTTGCCGTTTTTCACGTACGATTTTTGAACTGTTGAGAAATTCGAAAAATTACTTCTGTAAAGTACCTCCTGGATGCTATTTACTACGAGAAACCTTTACCGGAATTGAAAATCGGACCGTTTTTCGAACCTAACCTTCGGGTACTTTTTTATGAAAAAAAACACACAAACACATCCTCGTTTCACCGGAAATCTAAAATTTGTTACCGCAACGGCGGCGGTGCTGCGCGTGCGTGTGTATGTCTAGGTCACCGGGGACGGCGGTCGTTTTGCGCAAACACCGGTGGCGGCAATTATATTATAGCCGAAACGGCCGTCGTCGACCGGTTACGAGCTCTGCTGAATTGCAAAAAGTGGATAAAATCTAGTGCGCGCGTGGTGTATACGGCGGCGGCGGCGGCGGCCGAGACGACTTGTTCGCGGCTATTACGGAGGTACTAATGAAAACTCCGCGCGGCCGTTATCAATAAACCCGGAAACGTTCTGTAAAAGTTATTGGCAGTAATGCGCGTCGCGGCGACGACGACGACGACGTGGTGCTTAATACACGTAATATTATTATTAATAATCGCCGTCGACGGGCGAGCAGCCCACGTCGCAAACTACGCGCTTTTTCCCGACGCGTGTCTTCCGGTCGGAATATTGGCGATGTTATTATTGCGCGACGACGCGACGTCCATTATTACGCTGGGCACCTATTATATTATTAGGCACCCGTTATATTTTCCACCGCGACGATTATTATTACGGTCTGCGCGCAGATTTCTCGCAGGGATTCTCGTACGGAACGAACGCGCGTACTTATTTATTTATTTTGAAAATCAATGTGTATTTTATGGGAGTCGCCGAGCCGGTCCAGCCGACGCCCCCGTCCCGAAATCGCTGCGCTTTCGGACGGTGTACTTTTGTAACTTTTCAACGAGCAGCTCGCGCGACGAGAAACAATCAATATACCTACGTCCTATTGGCAACGGCGTATTTTTTTCAAAGCGGGCACTACTATAGGCACGTTTGGAAAAAAAACAAACGTTTGAATAAAATATAACGCCGGGGGTCGACACGAACGAAACTAGTGCACTATTAACTTTGCGCGTATTGTCGTAAAGTTAAAACGACGACGGGTTTTTTTTCTTTTCAAAAAAGTCGGTTCTTTAAACCACCTTGAAATCCTTCTCGATTAGATATAGGATCGAGTGTTATTCGAGCGGTTCGCACTCGCCAGTTTGTTTTTCATTTCGTACTCGTAGTGATTTTCCGACCGCCGCGCCGCCGCGTACGGCTCTTAATTCGTAAAATTCACGTTTTGGCTAACGTCTTAGTTGTGACTCGAAACGCGCGCCCGAAAAATTAATCATTTCTTCTCGTACAGTGGCAGAAGAAAGCACGTGCGCGCGCGCGCGAGATTAAATGAGATTTCAGTAAAAACGACTCGTTTCCATCTGACGTCGAGACTCTGTACTCTGGAACGTACGCCGAGAGACGTTTGACAGTTTTTTTCCATCAAATTTTTTTTTATAAAGTGACGTAGCTGTGACGTCGTTTGTCGTATTTGAGATCATTTCTCGACTCCGTCGTATTGTCGTGTCGGAGTGAATCGCCACAACAACACACGGGTTATTCTAACATGATGACGTTTTGGCGGTCGCGAATTCGGTTGTATTTTTTTTTTTTGGAGTTTTTTTGTTGTTGTTTCTGCGCAAAACGAGACGCGGCGATCGAAAATCTAAAACGTAATGTGCACGACGGTATCGGAAAAGACGATTACGAAACGTCTGAAAATCTCGATCAGATTTGTCACGACGAGCGGGAATTCGTATACGAATACACTCGAAGACGACCCGTCGTCTCCGGGGAGTATTTGCAAAGTAAGCATTTCACCCTCATAAATTCTATCGCAAATACGAGTTTTTAACGCCCGACGATTTCGGCGATGATGAAATAACGGAGGCATTTTTTTTTTTATTTGCAGTCGGAGAATTTCTACTCCTTTTGTTTATTTGTGTTTCGCGGAATAATATCTTCACACCGAAAAAAGCGATATATCGATAAAATTCCGAGAGCTTAAACACCAATATCGATTTCTCGGGATTTGTTAATTTTAAATAATATTTATTTAATAAACTCCGCACACGCGTTGAACAAACAGCGTGTGCAACTAATGTGAATCGCACGTGTTTAAAATATTAAAACTCGGAAAGACGACGTCGATGAAAAAAACGGCGTGCAAAATTAATCACACTCACTTACTTAGTAATAATAAAACGTGACACGCGCGGAGTTCCGATAAGTATCTATACTTTTTTTCAAAATTAAATCGTCACACAATAAAGAAACCGAAATAAATCCTTTTTTTCAATACGAATATTCGTGTTTAAAATCTCCGTTTATTATAATTTCGCCAATTCGATTGTTTTATATTTTAAGGCAGTATTAAAAAAAAAAAAAAAAAATTGCAAGTATTCATATTTCAAACGAACACATTAGGTATTTTTCTATTGTATTTATTTTTTGTAAATACGAGTATAACGAGGCTTACAATTACTTTATATAAAATCACATAACGTATCAAATATACATTCGCATTTATGTGAATCTAAGATAATTTACAACTAACGAAATGTAATGAGTTTTTAATTTTTTTTTATCTTTTTCGTCGTATTTTAAAATTAATGTTAGCAGTTATGTTTAAATAAACATTTCAAGTTGAAACTTTCAAAACAAACCCGCCGCCGCCGCCGCTAGAGTACACATTATAAAGATTTTAAGCCAAACCAAATTGTCATTTAAACGGTATTTTTTTTTTAAAATACGTCATCGCGAGAGTAAAATACCCGTCAACTCTCATCACTCTGGTCTAAGCGAATAAAATTAAATTCAAAAACAATTTTTATATCAACTGCCGTGGTTATCGCCGTCGTGTTCCGTTCGTTTTCGATTATGTCATTTCGGAACGACGAGGAAAAACGAACAATAATAATTAACAACAACAGCACTTTGTCGCGAGGATGAAATTTAAAACGTTGAGAAACGAGTAAATTATTATTATCGGCACAACCACAATTCGGCTGATGTCCAATGTTCAAATCGATCTAAAAAAAAACGTAGCGCGTCAGATAACACAAATTTGAGCTTCACACAAATCTACTAGCGATTTCGTACTAACGCCGGAGATTGAAAATAAATCGAATAAATTCAACATAATATTATCATCGCGCATTTACGCTTAGTCACTCTCCTAGCGTGTACTAGTGATGGACACCACAGTTGGTATTGATCTAACGTTAGAAATAAATTATATCCCAAAGTAGATGGACATATTTTTATTTCGTTACTTTTTTACCGCGTTAAAATGGCGCATTTATTCCGGCTAAAAGTCATTGGGAACGACACATTCGTCGTTTGCAATGACGACGACACATTCGCGTTTTTAAACCCCATATATTTATTTATTTCAACGTGTAATTATCACTAGAAAAAAGTAATTTCTTTCGAAAAGTATTGATCGAACTGCTGTCACCGAGTATAATATATGATACCTAATAGTCTGATACGATCAATTTGTTAATTAAATAATCAAGTTAATTATTTTATAAAAAAATAGTATACGACGACGACGTGAAACATATATGTATAATTAATAGTTTTGACACCCAAGTTGTGGAGTCACTATATGAAGCACATTTAAATGAAAATTTTACTTTTTTTGTAGTCGGAGCTTAGTTTTCCGGCACGAAATTCGTTTCGCGCATCGTAAAATTCAAAAAAAAAAATTACCATTTCGTTTTTAATACACGAAAAGTATATAAAGTATGTTTTCTAGACGTGTATTTTTTTCCTTTTTATAATAAAGTTATTTTTTATGCAACTAAATCCGCGTCCTATAGTTACGGTATTGTAATTTTTCCGAATATTCGAATTGAACTGCTTCCAACAGAATACGAGCGGTGGTCGCCTTTTCATCTTTCGGACGATTGATTTGTTTCCGATAACTCGCGGAAAAAACGAAACATTATTTTCCCTCGCCCCTCACTCAGCATACCAGTAAATTGACAATATTATGTTTTACTTTTTTAATTTTCGTGATGTCACGGCTAATTTTCGGGAGTTAAATCTGTCGCATTAACTGAGTAGCACATTCGTGTTGTAACATTTCATTTCTTCGGTTCATAAATAATGCATTCGAAACAATGAAGTAAAAACAATGCCATAAATAAATTTTCAATCTTATAAATTAATAACACTTATATACACACGTCACGTGATTCGTAACGCGCCCAGTTGACATTTGCGTTGTGATTTTCTTCTTCTTTTACTAGTGTGATCGTTGTTTTAACAATACCTGCATTGTGGCGAAAATAAAACGATGCTAAAAAAAAACAACAAACAAACCAGACCGCGATAGTGCTGCGGCGTGTTATTGGTTTCGTATCTGAAAACAGAGACGACCGACGCTTCTTCTTTCGCTCTATACTTTTTTTTTTTTTTTTCCTAACTCTTTTGGTATTCGCATTCTTCGACCATCTCGATAATATCGGTCGCCTTTGTTCGTCTCGTCTACGACGATTTTTGTGTGACGTACGACACTGTCTCTCGTCGTCGCTCACACATCAATCCCAACTCTTCCGGAATCGAAAGTAATTCTTTTTCTTTCTTTCTTTTCTTTTTAATACGTTTATACTACGTATCGAGTTCGTAAGAAATCGTGTTCACATAATCGTATAACTATTGGCCCGATTCGAATCGCGAGATGCTCCGAACGAACACACATCCGGTGTTCCGGTTTTGCTGCCGAGGGACTCGCAAACATTGTGTAGATCTCGCGTCTCTTGGCGGGTAGGTGAGGATTATTTTCTCCACGCGTACGTTATTTATCAAACGTTTTTTTCGAGTGTGGGCCCGGCGTTTCAGTATTAATTTTTCACACTCTTCTCGCGCGTCGCGCTGTAAGAACCTCACGCCAGCACGCTCTCGGCAATAGTTATGGTATTACATTATTATACCGCGGTAGTTCTAAACCCAAAACATTTTTTAGTTTTTCGAAAGTTCTCTGATAAAATATGGAATAATTGCCGCCGAAGTCTTTTTTCTTTTCCGAAAAAAAATCGAATCAAAAACCTTACATTTGAAATTAAATCGGTAAAATAGTGTTGAATAACTAAATAGAAAACGGCGACTTTATCGTCACGATAATACGATAATTTAAACGAATCATAAACTATACGAGTGTATTTATTTATTCTACGGTTTACTTGAGATTATAAATAATGTAAATTTTATTTTCAAACTTATGAAAACATAATTCGAAACGTTTCGAAGCGTTAAAATATTTTGTAAACATTTTAAAAATGAAATTTTCAACGAGTAGAGAAATAAGCGAGTAAATCATTTGAAAACAGTAGAAATAATATAATAAATGCGTTTATTTATGGGAACATCGATCGATGTGAAAGTTTTTATAACGTTCTTATATTTAAAAAAAAAACGTTATTTAAAACAAAACGTTTGTCGTTAAATCGAAGACTCGGTGTGAAAACACGATCGCAGTTTACAATTCACGCAATTTTTAAGTCGTCCTTGTCACTGACTGTAACGGAGGAGGTTATTTTTTATTTTTCTTATAGAATTCAATAGAAATCGTATATTGTACTTAATTTTAAACGGGTCGAGTATTTCATTATATATTATAACACTAGAGAGGAGTATCCGTCGTCGTAACGAGACGAACGTGGAATGTACGGCGCGTTATCGCCGAGCACAAAGAGTGTGCGATAAGTATATTATTATGCGTTTAGACGGCGCGTTAGAGCTTATTGGCTACATTCGCGACTTTTGAAAATCTTTCGACTCGGCCGAACGTGCCGAACATAATATTATTATGTATATTAAAATGTGTTCTATAAATGCGTAGACCCGACTTTGTCGAATCGCTTTATCAGAATGTAATATTGTAATTATTATTAGTATGCGTGTTTGTCGGACCCGAAGGTCAAATATATTAAATTACTGTGCGAGAGCGGCCAAAGTTCATTTCGTATTCTCCGCGCCGCGCCGAGTCGGACTTTTTAACTTTATTTTTGATACGACTTTTCAAAACGAACGCTGAAATTCGCAGATGTCATTAAGGCGCGCGAGCGTAGTTTTTACTTTCTTTATTTCATTTTTGTCTCGTTTATTTTTTTCACGATACCGCCGCGCAGGCTCTCGTCGTTGAGCGTTCAGTGTCCAATCCGAAATCGTTTTCCAACATCTCTTTTCGCAGACGTGATCGTCGCGATCACCGCGCGTTGTAATGTATTCGCAATCGTATGTGGCCTACTTATTTTTCCTTCTCGAACGCGCTTTACTTTGAAGTCTGTCGTAGTCCGTAGTTCGTACTGTCTTTTCGTCAAATCTTCGACACACAAAAAAACACAATCTAAATCCAGTGCTCTGGAAATAACGTTTTACGCTTCTTCTCGTCGGTCTTTATCGATTGTCTCGCAGCGTCGATTTAAGTACTTTTATCGACTTGAAAATGTTTCCGAATACTCGTCGGTCGTCCACCGCGCGAGCGACCGTCAACACAATATTATCAACAGCGATGCTCGTTTATAATCGTTTATGGTAATAATAATACTGTGCTCGTCGAACGGCACGCGATTTTCGACTTTCGGTCGGTTACAAATCAAAATGTTGTCAAACATAACGACGACGACGACGTCTCATTAGATAGGCCGGGAGGGAGGGAGCCGAGGCATTTGAAAGCTATTCGATAAATTTAATCTATCGGACTTATCATTTGTTTCGGAGCTTTTATTATTTCTTCGGTTATAAACGCTACGATTTAAACGAACAGTACACTATACGTATAATATAGTCATGACTAGTGCTCGGAAGTTGATGCATTTTGCATTTTTTTTTGGAACGTTTTAGACGATGCTCTTCTGGCCACAAATGTGTTTCATTGGCATGTGGATCTGAATAACAAATTTTTATTTTGCATTTTTTGGTGTTTTTTACTTTATAAGTCATTTTTACTGATTTCACACTAGTTCACTTCTTATCGTTTCGTGTCGACCATTATGCCGATAACTTAAAACTTGGAAATTGGAAAAATTTTTTATTTAATTATTTATTTAATACATTTAATTTCATTTTTAAGGGCATTTTTTGTCATTTCTATGTCATATTTTGATATATTGGTAAGCTTTGATAAATTAATATAGAATTTTATGGTAAAATATTTAAAAAAAATTGTATTTTTGTTAATTTAAAACAAATATTTGTAATTTTTTAGGTCTTTTTTTTAGGACATTTTTTGTCATTTTTATGTCATATTTGCATTTTTTTTTTTGGTCATTTTTTAATGTTTTTTAGGTCATAAACTTCACAGCCCTAGTCATGACCCTAGTCATAGCATAACTAATTGAACACTGTTGTTTTTGAGGGGGTAAACGATGTTTCACATGTGTGACATTATGAATATCACATCGAAATAAAAGAATACAATCGGTGGCGGATTCGGGGAGGGGTGCAACTAAAATATAGTTGCGAGTTCGACTAAATAAACAAGATAATATATCTGTTAATACAATGGTAGACCCCGCTGAAGTAGGGATAACGAGGTGAAACCGATTCGAATAAAAACCACCGACTTTGTTCTTTGATCGATCTCTTCGTTTTATAGTCTCGTTCAAATCGTCGCGCGTCGGGGGGGACATGGTCGTCCGAAATATTTTGTTTATTAAATAAACAGTATTTTCCTCGTCCTTTTTCCCACAAGTACGGACGGAAAGATTTAATAGATTTATTTCGGGAATAAATAGCGCCGAAACGACGACGACGGCCGATTTTTACGGATTTATAGTGTTTACAGCGTCGACGTATTAAAATCGTTATTGCGCCGACGAGTGATAGCGTTTCGTTTATAAAACGCGCCGACGACGACGGTTTTATCGACCGTCTCAAACATTGTTAAACGGCGTTTTAAATTTAAAATCTGTTTTAATTTTCCGCGAGCTTCGCGGAAATTCATATTTTCCGACAGGTTACTCCGATCCGCCGAAATCATCGTCACTTTGGTTCGTCGAATCTCACACAAAGGCCACTCTGAAAATTGACGAAAGCGTTTGAGTTTTTTTATAATTTATAAAACGCGCTCGTAACGATCGATCGTGTACAACTCGATTAATCACGACGACACGACGTATTCTAATGCAAACCACCATCTCGGAACACGTGTTCGGTCGTATATACAACGCGGTCTATCGCGGGATGGAATAAACAATCAAACGGAAATTTCATCCAAATGAAAATAAACGATAATTAAAGGTACAAAAAAAAAAAAAAAAAATCATCTTAAAATTATTAATTAGTTATGACTAGGGTTCGGATTTGAAGGCAATATAATCAATAAAAAAAGCATTTAAAATATTAAAAAAAGGCAAAAAAAAGCATTTAATTTATATAAAAAGGCAATTCATAAATATACTACAAAATAAAATAGTGAACATTTTTTAAACACTTAAATGCACACATTTTGAGAAAAATACAAATTACAATTTTAAATATTAACTTACTTGAGTTATAACCAAAAGTTATTAACTTTTGGCATAATTAAAAAAACAGAATAAAATAAATCAAAATAAATTAATGCGTGGAAAAATTATTGAACGACAATTATTGCGATCGACAAATGCGGGCGGACTGACGAACAATCTCGAATATACGCATTACGAACATATCTTAATCTTTAAATAGGTGTACGGGTAATTTTATGGCCATACCAAATCCTCGATAAAACGATATCGATAAATATTGCGAATAATAAAACCCATTTGTAGCGATAATACGCAAGCTGTGTATAAAATTATAAAATCAACTGAAAAATTAAACACAAAATAGGCATTTATGAGTACAAAAGGTAAAAAAAAGGCATTTATAAGTAAAAAGGCAAAAAAAGGCAAAAAAAAAAAAGATCCATCGTCTAAGAAATTAAATGAAACACATTTTTGTATAAAAATTATTTTTCTATTATGATTAATAAAAGAAAGGCATTTGCCTTCAAATCCGAACCCTAGTTATGACGTATTTACGCGGGGCCATGAATTCAATTTGATTTTACCGGCGAGCGTTTTTTTTTTCTTCGCGTCTTAACGGTTTTACGACAAATTTTACGTTTTTTTTTTAATTAAAATTGAAATTATTTACGATCAGATATTAATTTTAAAAATTTTAATTTTAATAGCGTGAACGATTAGAGTCTGTTTCGCAAACGACATACGTAAAATTCGCGAGTAAACTCTGCGAAACAAAATTTTTCGTCACAGTTTTTATTTTATAATAATAATAATAGTTGAAACCGTTCACATGATGAATTTACTACCTTCTGTAGTTGTTTTTTCTCGCAGTCTTGTCATCCGCCTAAAAAATGTTTAAAATATTCATACGTATATATGTAAATTTGTAAGTACATTATTGATCTGAATGAAACGAGATTTATTTGGACGAAACGCGCACAGATACCATTAGGAATTTTCAAACGACACTAACGCACGCAATTTAAGTATACGCCGTGTGATTTATCGTTATAGCAAAATATTATGATCGAGTTCGCGAAACACAGATAGGTATGGAAAATTAACAATTCGATTATAAAAAGGTGTGCTCTACACGACTTGAACTAATATTAATAGTAGCGCTCTGTTTTTTTTTTTCTCAAACAGTTCAAGTTGATGGAAAAATCAAGTGGATTCTCGCTCCTTATGATGTTTAATAATTTTTATAATCGCGTTCCGTATGTTCATTCGTAGGAAAAAAAAAACCGTTTACCGCGAATGTACAAAGGGAACTTATACTTTATAACTCGAGTTTTATTATAAAATACAGACGGTTTTCAACCGTATGAAATAAAATCTCTTTCGAACAGATAATATTATGATTAATTTTTATGAATAGTAATCGTATACAAACAAAACTCATTTCGTTCGGTTTTTTTTTTTGTGTGTTTACACGATATCGACAAATATTATCATAAACCGTGAAAGTAACTTTGCCAAAATGATTATGATGTTTTAAACGTGTATAATATACCATCGATCGTAGAATATTATAAATTTCTTTTTTAAATCTATCTCTCAAAGGCAACGTGCTTTTATTTCATCGATATTTTTAATACTCATTCGACGAATAGTAATAATAGCGTTAAATCATCGGTGGTTAATATTGATATTAAAAAAAAAAAATACGACGAACAAGTAAACCGTTTCGATTTATTCAACTGAAGTCAACACAGTTACTATTCCAAACACACGAGGTCCAATATTAATAATAATTAGTAGTTGAATTCGTGCGCCAAGTTTAAATTTAAAATGATTTTATTCACTCGCCGTGTTCAAACAATGTAGGTATTTAATGTTATTCTATGATACAAATACGAGTATAATGTCATTTTCGTTAGAATTTCAAATTAGGGGCTACTCTACTGCGAGGATCACTCGTCGGTTCATTTGAATTTCCCATATAATTTAAATAAACAAATATCGTTTCGAAATATCATAAATACTGATTTGAATTCGGGTGGGCGAACGAAGAAAACGTTCTACGAAAAAAAATAAATAAAAAAAAATATTCATAACGAATTAGTTGACAAACAATACGTTATAATATACGAGTTATATATTTTTGATTAAAAACCATCCCGTTTATTTATACGTAGCCGTTGTATTTTTTATTATAATTTGTAAACGTGAAATATCTATTTTAAAAGCGAATCGAAAGGACGCGAGAAAGAAAAAAAAACTTATATGGGTGGTTTGAGTAGCAATTTATATCTTCTATGAGATACTATTCCATATTATTGCCCGTTTGTTTTTAGTTTCTTTTTATTGGCAATAATTTAAAAACTTGTTACCCTCGTCACGTATTTCGTATACACTCGTCAACTACTTGAAGTATATGTCAAAAGACATTCAATATTTTTAATATAATAATACACACACACACACACACACACATATATATATTTTTACAAAACGTACGACGTGGCTCAAGTCCACTTGGCACTTAAATTATGTGATAAATATTTCGCTCGCTATACGTATTGTGCGAGCACTGAGCATTATATACGTCACAGGCACGTTATCAAAACATAATAAACTATCCAGTAACGAATAAAAATAAACTCTTTTAGGGTAAATTATTAATAACGAGTACGACGATTTTTTTGTCATATAACTGTTACGAGGGGTAGGACGGGTAGGTATATTATTTTCGACATTTGGAACGCAAAGGCGCGATTGTTCAATTGTTTTATTATTATTTTACATTTGAAAACACAACTATATAATATACTAATATTATATATTTTTTTTTAACGATTCGTTTTTAAAACGCAATTCTAATACAATATGTATCTAATGATCTACGTACACACGTGTAAAGTGCGATTAGTTATTTCGGCCCAAGTGCCACGACACGATGATTTGGCAGAGCATTTGGCGGTAGTGGTTGTGGCCACCCGATAAAACGGATTTTATAGGCGTGCTTTTCATTACGGGTTTTCGTTTAAACTATTGACATTTTATTAATATTAAAAACGAACGTAAAATACAATATAATAATCGAAAACATTTATAATAATAAATAATTACGCGCCGTCGTCGTCGTCGTCGTAATAAATTATCCGATATATTTTTAACAACGATACTTCGCCGCGGCGGCGGTGACGTATTCGCAGCCGGAAATCGGTTGATCAGTAACCAACTGATCAATATTATATCAACTTGTTGAATTTTTTTTACTGTTTACAAATAAATTCTCGTTGCATGTGGCAAACAGCATTAGGCCATATAATAAAATTGCATCGTGATATTATATTCTTTATAATATCTCAAAGACAATACAAAACACGTATAAATATTAAAAAAATAAAACCGTTAATTATATTGTTTTTGCTCGAATCTATAAAAAAAAGAAAAACATTAAAAAACGTACAATATCGATGTTATTATGCGAGTGTCTCGAACGTGTATCCGCGCGCTCGTCGTCAAAACGGCCGATTTGTCAATATTGAACCGTCGTCGTTGGGAAATATCACGTTTATGAATCGTATCGAATTCGTTTCGGATATTCAAACGCGTTGTCACGATAATGTTATAGCGATTATTATTATTATCATCATCGTGTGGTACCTGCGCGATTCGCGATGATAAATCTCATCCTGCGACTGTGCGACAGTTATTCCTGCAGTTATCATCTACCGCACGCGCATTATATTATTATATTTACGTAAACACTGACAGACTCGCGGACGATTTTTCGGTTATTGACGTCTGTCAAATGTACGGGTTCTTTTTCGTTGTTGTTGTTGAAATATTAAAAGAAATATTTGATTTCTGAATTTTACGTCCGTCATGCTTCTACAGCGATAGTTCCGTGTCTAAGACATTCATGACGTATAATGGTTTTTAAAAGTAGAAAGAAAGAAAGAAAAAAAAACCGTCGTACGATGAGCTCGACGGGTCTATATTAAATAGTTATAGTTTTATATACGTATATATATTATTTTAAGACTATAAGTATTATATTTCATCGTCCATCATGTTTGATGTCTACACGAAAACGCACTGTGAAAACGATATTTCGCCGACTTTCAGGGTAAAACGGAATCTTATCATAACACTATAACGATAGTAATAAATAATAATTTTATTTTAAAGTAATAGAGTAATCGATTTATTTGCTTTTTCTGTTTTGGCTTTCCCGTTGTGTTTTTTTACCGCATTCCACCATGTATATTAAAATATTTTCAACGCTCATTGGTCATTATAATGATTATTACCACTTATATTTATACGTCTACTGCAGCGCGCGTCATTTGAATTCGTTTAAGTTTCGTAAAACGTCGGCTTGTAATGAAAAAAAAAGGGGGGGGGGAAATCGTAGGCTTTTGAATTTCATTTCAAACGATGAAATACCGTAGAGGTGTTTCAGAAATTATAATTTATTAGTTCGATTTCATGTTGTTTTTGAACACTACTTTTGGTATTAAAATTCGACGTTTGTTTGTTGTGTGCCGGCCTGTCAAAAAAACAACAGTGGTTTTGTTTTGCCCGCGATTCGAAGCCATCCGCATACGTCTTAAAAGACGAGCAAAATTTCTTTTTAGTTTCACAACTATTGTATTAATCTCTTCTTTTTTTTTTCCTTCATATTTTAGTGAACAGTTATTGTTCAAGGGCATAAGTTTTTAAGTTTAGTTTTGTTTTCGTTAAAATGCAAAAAAAAAAAATTCGGTTGTTAAATACTGAAAGAGAAGCTCTAAAACAAGTTTTATCATAGTAAAAAAAAAAAACAAAAAAAAACATCACGTCGAGATATTTTCAATTAAAACCGCGTTTCGCTGACTTTATACCGCTAGAAAAAAAAATAAAACGTTTTCGATATTATTTACGTATAAAATACATTTGGAATTTTTTTCGTCTCGACGACGACCACCACATATAATATCACTTTGTACGTATTAAAGTACCTATTGAAAAACGTAAATGGAAAAACGCGTTTCCCTTTAGGGAAAAACAGAAAACAAAATCACAAACACCGTTTATCGTACCGTCTACAGTACCGGACACACATGGCTCGTAAAACGATACCGCACAAACGTTCGCCGCGATCGTTTGTCGGAGTCATAACTCCGCGAACCATCTCAAATATCCGCAGATATAACTTCACGCTCACTTTGATATTCCCGAGACGAACGCGGCGCGGCGGTGTTAATGTCGCGTCGTCGGTTGCATTGACGGTTAGACGGAAGTAAAACCACCGCCGCTATTTTCGTTTCCAAGTCTTTCGAGTCGTCTCGATGACTTTAACGATTTGAATAAAATCTACGAATTTTTTATACGTCGTCGAAGATCAAACGTCGTCGTCGCGCGATCTAAATCGAATAAACAAATAGCACAAATCGAAATGATGAGCCAACGGATCGATTTCGTCAAACTACAAGTATTCGGTTCAAATAGTCGCTCGTAATTTTGAACGATATCGTTTCAAACGAAATCAACCTAATTATCGACATTACAAATACCACTCGATTTTCGTATTATTCGACAGACCGCGCGTCCAAGCAATTATTATTATCTTTGTTCGAGCTGTACCGGTGACTTCGTGGTATATTACAGCTCAAACGCTCGCTGTAAAAATGATTTTCGCCGATCGTCTTCTAAATATTTGCAAGACGGGGAAAAAAGTATATCTCATTGAGTAAATACCAGACGTCGTAAACAACCTAAATAAACATCTCCTTTATGAAACCGTTGGATACTCTCTTAATTTTACGTACGGTTCTCATCGTGATATTATACTGTTAAACGTTTATCGACGCAGGTAATAAACCGGAGCAGATTTATTTTATTTCCGGCGACACTCTACACTATTCGAGCGATATATTCTGCAACGCACACAGTCGCAGCGCGCAATGAAATTTAATATTATAATAGAAAATATAATAATTGAAAAAAAAAATAAACACTAATAAACTTTTTCGCTATTTCAAACAAATTCAAAACAATTCAAACCGACTAACCAAATTAAAAAAAAAAAAACCAAACAACATTTAAGTACGAACAAATCGAAGTAATGGAAACTTTATAGGATTTTTAATTTTAAGAAAAACAACACTTTATTATCGATTTTTCGACGGTTAGACTTTATTATATAAGACGTAATTATTCGTGCCAACGAAAACTCGCACGATCTAGTGACAATGTCGAAGTCATTAGATTGGTACACAACGACGTCACTGCAGCCAAAGTAATAGTGCGTCATCGAATTACATCTGCGGCTCGTATATCAATTTTTTTTTGTTTTTGTTTTTGTTTTTCCATCATCAAACAGAATGATTTATCGTAAATTCCAACTGCTGTTGACTCTGATTTTTGTTTTCCGCCCGACAGATTCGCCGAAAAAGACGAGAAAAATATCAAAACGGTCCGCGAATTGTTTGCAGTCCGCCAGTTTTCGGTCGATAAAAAAATCCCCATAATCCCTTGGCCGTTTTCCGGCTACTTTTCTCGCGATATTATCGAGCGCGCCAACAACCACACGGGGGATAGTTGCTTTTCGAGCTATATCCCGGTCGACCGAGAGTTATCGAAGTTTAAACAGTTTAGATTTCACGACAAATGGGACGGTAAGGCACGTCACGTCCGTTCGGAAAGACAATACTTGTTTGAAAGAGATCGATTCGTTTTAAGTTTTATAAATCGAATGTCCAAAATAATAATAACAATAATAAAATACAATTTCTGGAAAGTTTTCGACTTTGCCACACGTAAACGTTCATAGGTGTATCGACGTCAAGTCGATAATAATTACGATCACGTTTGATGCGCGTAAGCGAATGCTTTTCGAAAAGACGCGCTTCGATTCAAATAAAATACGCGCGAAAAACAATAAACGTTTTGTGTTTGTTATGTTTAACGCGCTAAAATGACTTTTCCGCGACCATGAATATTATTGTTGTTTCGCAATCGACGCCGCGGTTAACCTGGTTAAAACTATTGTCTATTACGATTGAGTGAGCGAATGAATGATGTTTTTGAATTATATTAATATTAAACAGGCGGCGGCGTTTACGTCATGCGTGCTAATGAAAAACAATTAAATAAAAAATTTAATCGTTACGCTATCTCAATCGTCGGACGATTATATTCCCATAACTTAATTAGTTTAATGAGATCGCGTAGCAATTTGAAATTTCAACACAGTACGGACTCGGGAGTCACGCACGCACGCAACCGACCACAAAACACCGTGCGCTTGCAACAATATGTAAATCAGAACGTAACAACAACTATGACTCGAAAATAATTGACGTCCGATGTGCTTTTTGTGAAATATTGATAATGATATGATATTACATCGTATGTGGGACAACGTTTTCTGGACGTTTAACGAGCTTATAAATACCGCATTATATACTCGGATATTAGTACACTATCGCGCGAACGACTAAAAACGTTTCCATAACTCGTGCTCTAATAAATAAAACATGGAAAGAAAATGAATAAATATTAAAATTAAAGTTTTTTTTTTTTTAAAATCCTAAAATTTTAAATTTACGTTTTCATTATAAAACATGTAAATAAGGCTTCATATACTCGTATATATATATATATTTAAATTTATTTGACTTGAAAATTTTTTTTTTCATAACTATTGTCAATTTGAAACTTTTATATACTCGTTTATATATATATATTTCTAAACGTTTTGAATACAAATGAGCTTTTTTTTTTTTCTGCATACTTAACTTATATAACACAGTGACTAAATCGAAATATATGTGTAGTGTAACTGTGTAAGTAAGTTTATTATCATACAATCGAGTAAATCAAGCTTTTCCGACGAAACTTATAACTTGTGTTTGTGAAATGTGAAAAAAGTTTACATTTTTTTCACGGTTCATTATGGTCTTGTCAACGGAAACAATTACGCGGCGGCGCGGCGTATACATGCTATTAAAATAAAATATATGCATAGTTCCGGTATTTAAAAACAAAAGAAATAATCATCCAAACGTTAGGTTTAATTTTAAACGAATTACAGAATATTAATATCGAATTGACTAATCGCGGAGCAAATAAATACGGTTTTATTTCGGTTACGTTTTGGGAATATATTGTTTTTTCATTTTTTTTTTTCATACGCTTTTTTATATTATACGATTTTCTAAATAACCTTTTCCATGCGAATACAAATCATACACAACGTTACACATTTTGTCCGGCGAGCTTTTCTTTTGAATATAAAAAAAAAAAATAATAACAAGTAATTCTATATTTTTTTATTTAGTTTAGGAATGCGTTATAAACGTACACCGGACTCTAAAACACGACGCACGCGAGATGTTAAATTGCGCAGTCCAACGCCGTTCACACGAAATCGCGATTAAAATATGTTGAAACACCAACGGCAACAAAAATTAAAATAAAAATATTATAAATTTAACCTCCTTTGGCCTCTCAAACTTTGAACTATGAAAAAATCAATTATTTTCGCGAACGTTTATTATTAATCTTTGGTTTTGAGCTATGACGCGTACGACTACGATTTATATCACTTTGTAATTCACGCTCGCAAAAAAGATTTGGGCTTTGGAAAATTCCAAATTTACGCGTCTTCAAATTATATTTTCATTATTCTACTCAAACTTACGTATAATATTTAAATAACACAATAGAAATAAATATATTATAATGTCTTTACGATATTATATTATAATGTCGTGTTATACTTTGTGTTGTTGAGTGGCAATAATTAGGGCCAACACGTTTGTGACTTTTTCCAACGATGCAATCCTGACTAAAATACGTTTCGATAATGTATACGAATCCCCAAATCTAACCGATGACTGTTATGATCCTTTTGTTATTTTCGAGTCCTGCTTTTTGTGATTTCCAGTCGTTTTTTATTATCGATTAGAGTGCGTTTGGCTCACAAACGACAACAAATCACGATTACAAAACCATTAAAAAAAAATAAATAATAATTGAAAACTTTGATGGAACCAAATGTTATACACTTCAACATGTTATTAGTATTATTATTCACATCTATTCGCATGCAATAAAACAATGTTTTAGGAAAACTACCCGCCAGGAAAACTCCCGAATTCCCGGTAGTCCAATCCGCCGTCACGTTCGGAACGGCTTTTTGAATATGAAGACTCGCTATTACTTTGCGAATTTGCATTCACGTCCATGAGTGCTGTGTGATCGCAAAAGTGATTAACAGCGGTCGGTTTCCTAGTCATAAATTGATTTGTTTATCTCGGTTGAATTATTATGCTAGAGCAAACGTTTCCAATCGTTACCGAACCGTATAGTATCGCACGATCGATACTTGTTTGATTGCATTGCTTTAGTTCTCATTTTATTATTATTTTTTTCTTCTTCTTCTAGCCGTTTCGTTTCGTTATTGTATTCGAGTTTTATTTTTATTATTTTGTTTATCAGAAAAAGCGTTGCTTAGAAAATTTAAAAACAAATAAATTCCATCATCGATAGCGAACGACTATACGTACGTATTACATGCTCGGAACCAGTAAACTTGTGCAAAATCAATTCATTGCCCGTCTCTGTGATCGATCGCAGACAGTTTTTGCGATAAAAATCAATATAAATTTCAAGCCTTTATATATTTAAACTCTCGTGTAATTCGCTAGCATTATCAAGAGTTTATAACATTTTATTAAATGAAAAAAAAAAAAAAAAAAACGAATTCGTAAAACACATTTTGTTATATTTTTTCCGACACGTTGACACAATTATTAGGAACATAACAAAGCGATTATCAACAATAATTGTAAATAATAAGGAAGCCGTCGCCGTTAACGAGTAAATGGATTTGAAACGTTCTCGTGATTCGTTAGAGATTTCAAATTAAACTTTATCACGTGAAATAATTTAATTCAAACAAAAATTTTATCAGTAATTACAATCTGCACATTTTTTTCTGAGAATAACAATGTAACATTTAATAAAAACCATTACGAAACATTATTTTATACTTAACTTCTTTCATTATTTTCTCTAAAAAAAAAAAAAATTGTCTGTTTAAAAAAAATGATGCAATTAAATTCGCTAACCTCCTAAATGTTCTTTTTAATATTTATTGTGTACGCAAAATTTAATAAGGTTTAAAAATGGAATTTAATTTAAATTTTAATCAATTCTAAATTGAGTTATTTTATTTGAAGTCCTACATTACGTGTACGTATATATATACGAGTATATATGTTACGTTGTTTGACCAGTGACAATAATATCCAATAAAATTCGTAAAATGAAGAAAATTAATTAGTTTCACTTGTAGAAAGTATGAAACATAGAACTCAACAACAGTTAGTTATTGTTTGACATTATATTCATTGAGAAAATTCAATAAATACATTTCAAAATGTATTTAATTATATAATCAAAAATATAACTGGTTTGAAAATTATTTAGTATTGGCTTGAATAATTGTCATCGTAGAACCTACATAGTTTTTACTTGCGTTTAAAAAAATCCAAAATATTTAGATGCTATGTTTTTGTTTTATATAATTTTGATTTTTTTTTTTTGTTTCTTTTTGCACACAGGGTAATCGTTCGAACGGGGATCAAAAAACCTCCCTACCTTAGCCAGCTGAAGACATTTACTCATCTCAACATTGTGTAAGTATAATAATATTTTTTCCAATCGATTGTTTCGAGTCATCGGTGATTTGAGAAATCGTTTCTCACGGATCGATTCAAATTTCAAATCACCGACGACGCCCTAAACGCGCACAAGTCGATCGAGTTATTTTAATTTTTACGATTTTCCAAATGGCAAAATTTTTTTACAGAGATTTGGAAAGCAATCATATAGAACGTTTGGTTCCGGGAGAACTGACAATTACAGCAGAACAACTGTGAGTGAAATCATATTAAATTACAAATCGTGCGCGCGATAATCTGACGAAAGAAGACGAAAATCAAATGTTTGTTCGCTCAATCATTACGTCTCTGTCTCTCACTACTGCTGCCGTTATTTGCTACTAATAGTTGTTAATATTCGTTCATTAATATTACGTTAGTTTACATTAGTAATCCAATATATTGCGTTTTCTGCTGAGATTCGAGGCGGCCACGCGGTGTTATTAGATTTCGCGTTTAATAAACCGGCGGCGCGCTATTTATTATATTTATATGTAAACGACAAAAGTGACAATATAAGTGCGAATTAATCAATGAAATACGTAGGTATATATCTATTAGGTATTCATTACTTAGTTTTAAATTAGATATTAACTTATCAAATATTTAATTAAAGATTCTTGAATTAGTTCCTCGATTTAATGTGACTTGACTTACTACAGCATTTATCGAGGAACATAATTTAGACAATAACCTCCAGATTGTATATTTTATCAGATCCAACTCGTATTTAACTAATGTAATTTTACGAAAATCGTGTCGACCACCCTGTAGCCTAAACTACTGAACCAATTGATTTGAAACTTTCACGAATAACTCAGTTTGGCGTGTAGATGATACTTTTAAAATTTCAAGTTTATCGGAGTATTACAGCCTTAGTTATAAGCTAAAGTATTGGCATAATTATTAAGCAAAACGCTACGTATTTAGGACTGTGCGATTATTTTTTTCCCGGAATAATCGATTATAATCGAATAATCTAATAACCGAAATAATCGAATAATCTATTCTTTTATATTAGATTATTTCGGTTATTAGATTATTCGATAATTAATCGATTATTCGATTATTCGGTTATTTTCGGTTATTAATCGATTAATAAAAATAATCGAACAGCATATTAGGTTTTCAGCTCGGAAAAATTCCCACCTAGCTGCATTTTGGTACACGCCTTTATTACATCATTGTTAACATCGTGTGAAAAATCAGCCACGATCCTATGTGTGCGTTTAAAGGTTATTCGAGGTCAAAGGTCACGAAATTGGCCTTTTTTTTAATATCTCGCTTTGTATTAGTCGTACGATGAAAAGTTTAAAGTAAAAATTGTAGAAGTAATTATCATTGAAATATCATTTTTTCACTTTTTTTTGTACAACCAGTATAAAGCGAGATATTAGCGCAAAGCCTACTTGTTTTTAGCGAAAATATGATATTTCATTAAACGTGTACGAGTACACATTGTCGGCCTTATAAAACAAAAACTATAACTTTTACGTGAAAATGTTATAAGACCTTTTTTGTAGATAATTACTTCCTCTACAATTTTTACTTTAAACTGTTTATCGTACGACTAATATAAAAAGCGAGATATTAAAAAAAAGGCCAATTTCGTGACCTTTGACCTCGAATAACCTTTAAACGCACACATAGGATCGCGGCTGATTTCTCACACAATGTTAACAATGATGTAATGAAGGTGTGTACCAAAATTCAGCTAGGTGGGAATTTTTCCGAGCTGAACCCCTTTTTTCGTCTAATATGACTGGACTATATCTGTATTATTTTCTCAACACTTATTGGTATTTGGAACTTTATCTTTATTCATGGATTGTAGTTGGTTGATGGTCGCTATTCTTTCTTGGAACGCCATTTCTTCGGCGACTATTTCGCATTTTAATTTTTCAATTTGTCCTTTCGCATACAATTTTTCCATCTCGTATCTATCGTTCATTTCATGTACCCTTGCATGGATCAAACCTATGTCCTTTTCCAGTTGGTCAGTTTTATCCGCGACGTTCTGAAATACCGTAAAATGAAATGAATACCAATAATAACTAAACAATTAACTCTGTTGTTTAATTTTTAAAAAAACCATGTCAAATCCATAGTGAAAAAATAATAACTTTATCGATATAATATACATAATTACTTAAAGAGTATACATAATTTACTTAAATTTGTATTAAACGCTGTACACAATTCCGGTGTTTCAAAAATTTTGAAAAACAAAAAACAAAAATATAATGTCTACAATCTAATTTCAAATTACTTTGGTTTACCTATAAGTACATATTGTACTCTCAAATGTATTGCCGATAAAAACTATTGCTCGTCTAAACGGCCGATTTTAAAACGGAAACAAAACTATAATAACATTATTTTTGAGTAGTTTTCGAGTTGGATTTTGAACTCTGGCGCACTTGGGGCACAAGATATTTATTTACCTCCAGTCGTTTGTGCGCCAATCCAATTTCATTTTCTATTGCCTCCAAAAACTTGTCGTCTTTTTTCCCGCCATTTTCAGTTGGTGACAATTTGGCTATCTCTTTCAAAATTGTATCGTACTCTTTGATCACGTTCCAAGCCCTAGTCCATTCTTTGCGGGCTGCTTGATAGTTACGCAATCCTTGGGCAATCGATTTTTTCAAATCTTTATACATCTCGCCCGCCACGCTGTCCAATCGGATTTTGATCAAATGCATTGCGTTTACTTTCTCGGTAGTGATCATTTTTTTGAATCTAAAATTGACATACAATATCCACATATTATCATAACGTACATAAAATATATATGAAAAAATAAACATAGATATTTACTATCTGTTGCTTACCTTTTTACCAGACACGAAGGATATTGCACGAATAGCAAACTCAAAGTTTTTGAGCTAATAGTTCCTTCGAGCGCTTCTTGTAGCGTCATGGCAGTTATAAAACTAGGACATTTACTCGACGGATGGAAATATAGTTCCATCATGGGCGCTCCTTTTGATTTTTTAAACTCGTCGATAACCCCTTGTCTTTTCCCGATCTACACAACAGGCCGAATACAAAATACATAATACAATACAAAATACAATCCATATACAAAATTATTTCGCAAACAGATCGATGCTAACAATTACGGAGCCGAGATGAGATCGGGTTCTACACTATATCGATATGAATTTCACGAAAGGGATTCGTATTACGATTAAAACCGAGTCGGTCGACCATCGTATTATTAACCGAATTATTTTAAATTAGGATGACCGCCTACATTCCGTTTGAAACGGGATTGTCCAGTTTGCCCCTTTTTTAATCAAATAAACGGAAAAAAAAAAAAAGTTTTACCAAACAGATATTTAAAATATTTTGAAAAAATGTTTTCACCGTGAGTAAAATATGACGTCGCGACCGTCTACTTCAAAATCTGGCGTATCTAAGATTTGTCATAATTTTATGTGGGAAAATTCGTAACAAGTTTTTTTTAATTTTCTTAATAAGGTCACCCTATGAGTAGGCGCGTGAATACAGTTTAAATTATCATACTTCACAAATTATGGCTTTCGTTCGTTTTTTCAACTCCGACAACAATTTCATCCGACTGAATAGCTTGAGGTTACGCACACCCTTGGATGATAAATCTTGAATCAGGAAATCGGTTAATTTGTTGACGTAAGGATCTCGGCAGTGTGATGATTGCGGACTGTTCGTTTCCGAGAGCATCTCTTGCTCGATGGCGCCATACAGCATGTGATAAAATTCACGGGCGCGTTCTCTGATTTCCAGGGTTTGTCGTCGGGACATTACACTCCATACATCGTTTACTAAGCTGTTTAGCCCGTTATTCGTCTGGTCGTCCATTTCCAATTCGAATCCTCGGGAATCCGAAGAATTTACCGGTAAATCTTGAAGAGTGGGCGTTGGAGTTTCACTAATAAACATTATACACGACATTTTTAACAAGTATATTATGTACATCCAGCACTTTTTAATGGTGCAAAAAGGAAAAATGTCCGAGAGGTCGAGATTATTTATTTTAAGATTATATATATTACTAGGAATTTTTTTTATTTCAAATTTATTCAAAACTTCATTAAATTTTGTCATTGTAAATCTATAGGTTTATTTATTCAATATTATCATACATTTATGTATTGACCGGCGGCGGCGTCGTACACGTAATGTTAAAGGATTATTGAGAAAATACACAAATTATTAAACGAAAAATGAAATAAAACTGTTGTAAAGAAATTTGCTGCGTTAACAATACTGATTTTAACAAAATATTATTAAATATATTATAAAATCATTTTAATACAAACTATTAAATATATTTAAACAATAATAAAATAAAATAAAGGTCTTGCCTTGAGTATTACATTAAAGAGTGCTAAAAAGTCACGACGGTTTCGATTAAAAATCATCGGGTGTCAAATTATATAATAATTTTATATAAAACGTTTTTGGGGTGTAACCAGGGGCGGATTTAACAATTTGCCGCCCCCATCAAAATCTATTTATCAATTAATTTTTTCATTTAAGATAACTAAAAAAAATTCCGATTCAAATATAACTTCTATTTTTTTTTTTTTTTAGTAACAACGTTTATAAGAAAAACATAATGTAATGAATATAACAAAACAAATTAAATAATTTGATACATTTAATTTAATTTTAATATTTAAATTTAGAATTCATAGTTAATTTTTGTAGTTTACATAGCTTTTTTTCTAGATTTAATTCTTGAGAAGTCATCAATAATGTCTTCATACTCTAATGATAATGTTAAATCACTTTCTATAGTTAGTATGGCCGAGGAATTTAACCTTTCTTGGTTAAAATAAACAAATACAAAATCCACAATTTAGGCCGCATAGTTCGCAGTGCCTTAAATCCGCCCCTGGGTGTAACTGTATATGTTTTTCTCCCCCTACTTATCTGATTATATCTATTAAAACCTATACGTTTCTTTTTGATCCGAATTATAATGAAAATATGTTTGAAATAAATTTACGCTTTAAACCCGTTGGATATTAGATCATACCGACAACATTTTGTATATTTACATGGGTTCTCCGCAAGAATTTATCCACAGCGGACTGCAAGCGCCCACATCGCCAATAGTGACCGCGACGTATCCGAATAATGTAGTTCCGTTGGACAAACTCTGGATGGCAATATACGTTCGTTCGTCAGACGAAGTGTGACTTAGTTCGCGTAATGGTAATTCTTTGTTCGTTATTTCCGGTTCTGCGATAATTTCCGTTTGTCCGTCTGACTTGTTGCTGCCATACGGTAATTCTTCGAACGTTTCTACGCGTTTGTTGGGCGGCATAGTTGTGAACGGGGCTTTTAGTCTACCGTCGTACAAATTTACGATCAACTGTGCCAAATACGTGTTACGTTTGGCCGCTTGAAAACTGTCGGGCCGGGGCTTTCGCACTAATTTCTCAATCCAAGCCTGGAAATCGTATAAATTATATATATCGTATAAATAGGCGTGCGTGCCACATTAATAATGGAATTATTCCATCGTTCATAAATACTACTCGTATATTAGAAACCTAATCATTAATGATTATACATTAAGTAAACTTTAAATTAGCCGAGTTACCTGAATTAATTTACGGTTCATGTTTTCGTTGATGTTTTCACATGCTCGTTTCAAGTGCACGATGTACAAGTAAAAGTGATCGGTGAGCACGTACGATCCCGATGCTTGATTGTTATTCTTTGGTGAGTTTTCCATGCTTGTGAGTGTTTTTTTAATTTGTAGGGTACTAGACGGCTGTGTGTTCTCTAATGTTTTAGTTAAATTTGATAAAATATAAAATATTATATAATTAATTGATTTTATATCAACTTGTTGAATTTTTTTTACTGTTTACAAATAAATTCTCGTTGCATGTGGCAAACAGCATTAGGCCATATTATAAAATTGCATCGTGATATTATATTCTTTATAATATCTCAAAGACAATACAAAACGCGTATAAATATTAAAAAAATAAAACCGTTAATTATAATATTGTTTTTATTTTACATAATATATTCTGATAATATACGACGCGCGAGATCGCGGTGTCACACGGCCGTGTCGATAAAAAAAAAATATTAGTAAAAAAATAAACAATTCAGGCGGTTTGCTCGTGTACATTTTGATCACACGTTTTTCAACTTGATGTCTCTAGAAGTTTTTTTATTTCTATTTTGGTTCAAGCCTTTATAGGGTACATGGGGATATATATTTCCTACCTTAAAAACAAATTCTAGCGACCCCGCCCCGTGGTGTCATAGGTAATGTTTTTAGTAAATCATTTCAACAGAATTATTTCAGTAACGCGGCGGGAATTTAATCGGTAATCGTGTTACATGTCGGAAACAAATTTCACGTTTTAGATTAACCCTTTTTATCGTCGCGCGCCGTGTAATAATAATATTAATCAAATACAAATCGTGTATTAATATTAGCGCCTCATCGTAGAGGAGACGTTTAATTGAAACGGGTCACGTGTGGTATTTTTTTTATTTTTTTTTTTTCAGTAAAATAAAACCGACCGGCAAAATTAAAAATAAAATAATAATTGGCAAGTTTACCGGTCAATATTTCCCGGCGCACACTCGTCGTTATAATCACGTCCTCGGTTACACGCGATTCGAATGCGACCGGTGTTGTTGCGAGTCGCGCGACGTCGTCGCCACGCGGCGCCATACTCGCAGCGTTTTATCGGTTTATTATATTATTATTAACGCGGGAGCGCGCGTTTGGCTATTGACCCGCCGCCGCCGCAGCCGGTGATAAAAATTAATCGACGTACGACCGTCTGAGGGGGACGAGAAGAGAGAATAGTTCGCACCTCGTGTTCGAGAAACTTCGCGCCGCCGTCGTACGGTCCGCGTTTCCCAGGAAATGTTTTCGTCTCGCGGCAGAGCTCTCGGCAGGACACGACGCGCGACGTTTCCTTCGGTCGACGGCGTCCGAATCGGTTTTGGTCGCGTGAAAAAATCACTCGGTTTCGACGTGTAACGAAAATACAGACGACTTTTTACGAATTCTATAATACTAGCTGTAGTGGAACTACGATTTGACTTTTGAAATCGAACCGATGAATAGATTTTGAAAATTTATCATTTCGAAATACGTATTTACATCTATCCGCGGCGAATTATAAATAGTTGTTTTTTTTTTTTTAATCGAAAAAATTCGGCTCCCGTGTTTGCAATATACTAGTTTGATAATCCCGTGTGAGACTGGGTGACCTGTGCGTGTCTCACATCGGCAGCAGTGCTAATCACTTTGCAAAACCCGTTTGAAACCCGTACGATTCCGAAACGCTCATAAATCTCGCGGATTATTGAAAAAGTACAGTTGCAAAAATATCTCTCCGTCCGTTATCCGGACAATATTCAGCTCTAGTATTCTCAGCGTTATTCAATCCGCAATCAAAGAGTCAGTCGTCGCAGTCGTTTGAACCGTTTGAAACGTAATATGTTGTTACGTTTATAAGTTATCCGCACACGCTTTATGGCGAATTAATTCGAGAATAATCTCGAAAACAACGACGCCAGCGATATTGTGTTATTGTTGCTTATAAAACAACGAAGGTTCTGGATTAACGAATTATCGTACACGTTATGTGTAATCTCTGTTTAAAATCTTTACAGCACACACACACACACACACACACACATGCGTGCACGCACATAAATGTATGTGCATATTTTATGTGCGAGGAAAAACGCGTATATTATGAAAACAACGAGTATATCTCTGTCTATTTATAACGTCCACTAAATATCAAACAACTATTTCGTATATATTATTATTTGAACACGACCGAAGTCGTCTACGTCTGGCGACAACAAAGTCACCGTTAAAAAATAACTATTTTAATACTATCGAATCGGATCAACCAAACCAAATACAATAATTGCATAACTGTTTTATGTGTAATACGCATGTGTGATATTTGTGGGTTTTCGAGATGCCAAGGTTATGATGATATTACATAACTGTCTCGTACACGCACTTTGCGTGTAGAAATATCGGCGAGTTTTCGAATATCGTGGTGCCAAGGTGAGGTGGTCGGTCAGCGCGAACGATTCGTTTAGATTGGCGCGTATCACGAAAACACGATATTATATTATGGTAAATAATCGTATATTTTTACGATTAAAAAACTGGTCGCTCAAATTCGAAACATTGAACTTGACCGTCTCGCCCCGACGGACGTTCGTCCGTGTTCGTCTATTTCCAAAATATCATAACATAACCAGTTATATATTGAACACCTACTCGAGTAGGCGTTTCACAATTTCGCAGTCAATAATTTCGAATTCGTATCGTTCTAAATTCGACGGAAAATTAAAAAGTCGTAAATCCACGATTCGTGGATTCGTCCCGCGCGTACGTATGATTATATTGACAAGTGCAAACGTTTCAGCTAGGTCTGTAGATTTACACAAATTATATATTTCCACAGTCAACGTGGATTGCGTTTCGGCCAAGTCTTTCCTATCGAAATTCACTGCCATCGATTTACCGGTAACGTGGTAACTAGATCGCGTACATATAGTCCACGTTACCAGGTATAAAATAAATATAATTATAATATATATAGGTATATACGTATAAAACGGTTTTATCCGCAATACGGGAAGGATTTCGTGAGGTTTTATAATTGAAAACATGACATGTCCTGTTGCCGTAGGTAGTGAAAAGGACCTCAGTTGATCGAATAAAATATTTTCGAAATTGATTTTCAATACGTTTTATTTATTTATTTTTCAATTGTACTCTTAACGAAGTAATCAACATAAAACATCACCTATATAATACGTTTATATACGTATAATTTGTATTGATAATCTTTGAAAACGGTTTAGCGTTGAATTTGTTTGAAACGACGATAAACAACGAATTGAATAATTGAATTGCACATAAAATTTATTTACGCGAAACCACTTGTAGCTCCGATTTAATTACGCCGTACAATGTCATAACAATATGGCGCGCGCGATCGTACATTAGTCGACTATTTTTTTGAATATAATAATCGATGACGGCAGCTGTTGTTTATACTCGATTTGAAACGACGACGATCGAATATTTATGAAATCGAAATCGGACGGACACAAGTGTTTACCGGACGGACGGAAATCTCGCGGACTTTTGCGGATAATGTCGAATTCCAATAATTGCGGTGCAGACTGTTCCGTACGTTTTAATGTTTATACCTGATACGCGTTAAATTTTTTATGTTCCGCGCGTTTTAATACGCGACAACAACAATAATAACCGGCCGTAAACGCCGCGCGCGATTTTATATTAACCGCCGGCGTAAATATTTTAATAATATCAACCCCCCCCCAGTGCTGCGCGGTGACTTCAATGTGTTTTTGATATTCGTATTTCGCATGATATTGTAACGTGTTCATATGTAACGGCGGCGCGCGTAGTAAAATGTAAGTATACACAATAAACGTATAAATGACGGGGGGGTGATGTATACTGAAATGTAAAATATTCCAAAAGGTAAACACTATATTATTACGTATTATACGTCGTCGTTCGAGGGATATTATTGTTTCGTCGAGAGAAAGCTCGCAGCGGATTCTTTCTTCTACTATACTCGTTTTTTTTTTCTGTTTTTTCTTACCTACCGCGTACGCGACGTTTTTAATATTTAACATTTATACCGCAACGCCGTCGTCGCAAAGTCAAATCAGCTGTTTCCTCCTGCAGAGTCCAGCGGTTTTTATTATGATCAAAATACAAATACAAATATATACACACGCTAAGTACACACACACAATAAGATCGTTAAATAAATGATAAGCTGTTAAAACGAAGTTTGTAATGATTTTTCGTCGTCTCTTCGCCGAGCACCGCAGTTGTCGCGCTAAATTATGTACTAGTTGGCGGCGGCGGCGGCGTTGGAGATTTTTACGGACAGTTTTTATTTATAATTCACCGCTTTCGAGACTAAAGTAAACGATGTATAATATTTAAATCAGCCTCGAGTACTGCGCGCGCGTCGGCGAAGATTCTTCGCGGCACCTACCCGCCCGCCGACGTTTTATTCGTCGAAAGTTCGTCGTTCACACGCCGATTTACATTTCAAACGGAAGATTTTGTCGCGTCCCTGCGAGCAGACGCCTCGCGTTTTGTCGTAATTTTCCGATCGTTTGCCGTGCGACAGACGTTGACTCGGGCGGGCGGTTAGGCGACGGCCCATGCATATTCATGCGTTCGGATAAACACTTACGCGCGTTTTAAACATTTATTTGTTTGTAGAATATTATACGGAGGTGGTGCGAGAAAACGAAACGTCAGCGCGCGCGTTCTTATTACGAGACCCGAAATCCGCGGAACTACGAACATTCCGTCGCGATTTCGGGTCAAGAAGCGCCGAGATCAACCATCATAATAATAGTCTATAATAATATCGCGTTTCACGAGTGCACCGCAATAGATCACGTCGCAGTATCACCGCGAGAGCGATCGTAAAATCTAACAGATACGATATATAGTAGGCACGTTTATTATAATAATATTATATTATACATTATAATATTATGTACGTTTGTACGGATATAATATTATATTTTATCGCCGCGGAATATATTTCCAGAATAAGTAATGTCCTGTAGATAAGGACACGCGTGACGCTTAAAAACGTTGACGAATGAAAATTGCCGTACTCGATTTCGGCGCTATCCCGACCGTATATTTTTACCGAATCGGTTATCATAATGGAAATCGTCGAAAAGTGCGCCGGTCGAGTGCAATCCACGGTGACTTTGTGTCGGAAAGTAAGAAGTATTATTATTGTTTTCAAATATCAATGTAATCAAATTCGACACGGTTTTATCGCGAGTTTTCAAAACAAATTTTTTAATAATCGTATACGATATTACATTAATCGTCATAGCGTGCGAGAACGCGCACGCGTTCGGTTCTTTTATTGACCGTCGTCGTCGAACGCTATCCGACGAAATAAATTTTATTGTTTTCGAAATTAGTTTACCGAGAAATTTTTCGGCATTCGAAGAACGTGTTGCGTTGATTTGCCGGACGAGAAAATCGAATAGTAGTAAAACTGCAGAGAGAAAAACGTCTCGAAGAAAAAACGTAACGTTCCTGCGGTAATTCGACGTTCGTACTAAAATTTCGACTCGAAATTGGTTTTGACATCGTAACGATTGGCGTGGACGACGCAAAACGGCAGTAAAAATCGTCAACACACTTAGTGTCGTCGATCGATCGCCTGGTGTCGAACTGATTTTCGAAATTCACAATAAAAATAAACAAACGCGAGAATATCGATCGATCTAGTCGTGGTTAAATCGGACGGAGGAGAGAACGTCTAATTCTGCAGATGTTCAACGTTCGGATTACAAGTAGAGTTCCGACGAAAAGCTATTGTGCGCCGTTGTAGAATAATAATATTTTTTTTTTGTCGAATAAAAACGCAATATACAATCAAAATCTATTACACGAACGATTGTGACCCGGGAGACTTGTACGACTTCAAATGTAAATTCATACTTATTTTCTGTCGCAATTTCGTTATTATTTATCGGAACTAAAAATAATTGTTTGGTATTTGTTTATTTTTTTCATATTTTTATGCGCGGTTCCGGGGAAACGGTTTTAAAAAAACTGCCATTCGCGCCGCCGTATTCCGTATTGTATATAAATATCGGCAAGGAAATTTAATGGAAAATATAAATACACGCGTATAATATCATCGGGTTCGATTGATTAGGGAAAAATTTCAGTTTTAAGAGAAACGGATTTTTTTTTCGTCGTCGTTTGATTATACGTATTTTGTACAAAAGTTAATAATTTTTATTTGTTAAATATTTTTCATTATAGTTAAAAAAATAAAAATAAAAATAATAGCGAGGTAGGTTAGGTTAGACCTGCCGACTGTGCTTTTGTGAGTCGTCGAATAAGGCGAAATAACGATTGCGAAAACATTCGCGGCACTTTGCATTTTTTTTTTACGATTTCATATTCAACCACGTCGATTTTAAATATGACCAAAATGTAATTTTCGTATTTCTCTCGAGACTCTCTAGAGTCTATCATAATTATTGAAAAAAATAAGTAAATTGAATGTAATCGATTCGTTCGATTGTTTCAATCATATCGGCGTCGTAAATATTACGTCCGCGCGGAAGAGAGAATTAATTTTCAAACGATGGGAAAATTTAAATTTCATGAAAATATACAACGAAATATATCATACGCGATATATTTGCAGCGTGATTAAGGTAACAAAAAAAAATAAAATAAATACTACTTTCCCATACACGACGAATAATATATTATACGTGTAAGCTATTTAATGTATTGTATAGAAGAAGAAGAAGAAAAAAAAGGCTGTCGTTTCGATATCACGATATACATATATATCTTATATTTACTATCTCGACGTGCAAGTACGCGCAATTTGCATTAATGAATAATATCATATTTTTGTTGTTATATCATAGCGTTTTTTTTTTTTTTTTTTGCTCCAAAAGGAAATGTTTTATGCGCGTTCGCGACAAAGAAAAACGAAAACTCAAAGCAACGCGTGAAAAGCAAGGAGATCTATTCCTTATGTTCTTACGTTCATAATACAATACCCATTCTTGGGCGGCGCGGCGGCGTAGTATAATATTTCTTCTTCGGTCGATATTTTATTTCAATATAAAACGGCGACTTTATGCGCGTGTATTATTGCAGGCGCCAAAATGTACACCGCAGACGTCGAGCGTTCGGTTGTTTGATTTATTTCCACGATTTCGTACACCTCGGTGATTCCAAGTCGCGAATAAAAGTGATACGGAAATCATACGAATGTTTTCAGTTATCGCGTATTTCGATTATGATTTTAACGCCACTCGTTATATATTTTTTCGCCACAGTACCTCAGATGTATAGAACGAGTCACGGGAATTATTAATCACATAATCAGCTTTATATTATGTTATTGAATTGTCGGTATCTTTTGATCACCAGGACCGAGTGATCGCGAGGCTTTGATATATTATGAGGGTATAATACAGATTCGTATGCCTCGTTTTACGACGAGGCCACCGCAAAACGCAAGGTCACGGGATCCGTTTACAAACCACCCTCTTTTACCGAACCCGATTTCGACAATTTCGGTTTGTAAAGATTCGATCCCCAATTAACTAATTATCATACTGGTCAGATACGTTTAGAAAAATAATAGTCGATTCGCTACGGTTGAAAATCATTTGAAATCGAAATATTTAAATCGTAGTCATACGAGATATATCTGTTGATTATAATATTTTAGAACGCAATTTGTACAATAATTTAGAAAAAAACCTAATCGTATCTGTTTTCAGGTATTGTCGCGTTGATTTTATATTTGTAGCAATTTTTTTTCGTGGAAAACAAAATATATTAAACAAATGCGAACGGAATTGTTGCAACGAACATGTTATTTTGGGATAGTAGTGCAAAACGTATCGTTTTATATATTGGTTCGACAAGCGTGTGTTACGTTTAACGTTATAATTTTTCTCTCGCAACACTGTAATATACTTTAAGTTTATTAGTTTCTCTCTCGTAACAAACGGCACTCGAATTAGATCAGAAACAACAAGTTGTTTATCGGAAAAATACAATAAGACCGTAATCTTTCACTCTAATAAATGTCATTACGTTTATTTTCCTCAGTCGTTTTTCTAATACCCTGGTAAAATATATTCTGTTTAAAAATATCGAAATCGCATCGGAAACCGCCGTTTACGATTGTCGAACTACTTTATTGTTTCGTTGACGTACAGTTTTAAACAAACGAGACCGAAATACGAGTCGAACAAGACACGCATTGAATATTATTCGACAACTGACACTTTTGGATAATAATTATTATTGACTTGTAAATTTCTAGGTATTATACGAAATTAAGAATTACAATACATCGAAAGAGTACTTATCTACAACATGTCTTCCGATTTTTCGATATACATATTATGTAAAACTCGAGTATGAAATATTATACAGAATAAATTGTAGTTGAGTTGAATATTTGTCGAATAAAATAAAAACATAGACGAAATTAATAAAACTTACTATCGTAAAACCAAAGCAGTACGCGAGGTCGTGACCGTTAAAATTCATCTGTTTCACAACTTTATATACGTACGCGCGTATACGTATGCGTCGAGAAATCTAATCAAAAATGTACATTAATTTTGAATCCTACGAGACGACGAATATAAACATCTTTACGACGACATTACGAAAGTAATAATACACGAGACATCAATAATTCGTTAACGCGATCGATATTATATCCGTATATGTGCATTAATGTATTCTTTTTTTTCTTTTTTTTTTCCCCCCGTCGGTTCGCAGCGTGCTCAATTACAACCATATCACCGAAGTGGGACCGATGGTTTTCAAAGACGCCCAGATCGCCAAGGTGTAAGTACATTTCATAGAATAAAACACAACGTGTACGTACATATTTTAACCTAACCTCGTGTTTTTTTTTCATGTCATTGTGTACGTAGTCACTTGAGAGGCAATCGGCAACTTCAAAAACTGGACGCCCAGGCTTTCGTGGGGATTAAAAGTCTCCGTAACCTGTAAGTGTTTGGACGTTACCGCCCACTACAGCCGAGAGATAAGATCGTTTACGAAGTTTTTATTAAATAAATGCGACCCGATTTGAGTTTGGCGCGTATACCTGTACGTCCGACTTTGCCCGACTGAAACGAAACGTTCGAATAGTTTCAAACATAATTCCGCGTGAACTTGTATTGTATAACAAGTTTTGTTCGCGACAAATTGAAATAAGTGTCTCGTCCGTATAACTTTTTCGTCATTTCTACAACTACTGTACTTTCCGTTTCTCCTCAGTCGTCCGTCGTCGTTTCCGCGTTCTCGCGCTCGCGTCGTCGACCGCGCCGCCGCCAAAGTCTTCTTTCTTTCCTTTTATCCGCATTGTTTTTTTTTTTTTTCCTTTCTTCTCCCTCCGCGGCGTACCGCGCGATATCTTTGATGTGTGATCGTCACTTTTTTTTTTTGTTTTTCATCCGCAGAGACTTGTCGGAAACTTCGATTCAAAGCCTGCCTACCGCCGGACTCGAAGAACTGGACGTTTTGAAAATCGAAAAGACCTACACTCTGAACGTTTTCCCGTCCATTTACAATTTCAAGGTAAAAACAAATCACTCGAAACTATCGTTTGTAATGACCTATAAAAGTACGGGGTAGAACCTCGCCAGACCGTGTATATTCGATTAGATCTTTGCCCACTAAAAATACATTTTATCGCGTCGATAATATAAAAAAACAAAACTTGTCCGTTTCGGTCCTCCTCCCCCACCCCCCCAGTATTCCGACGGACCCTCGGCAATCCGAGAGCCCCCCCCCCCCCCCCCGGTCACATTTGATTCGGACTGGCGAGGTCGAGCTACCGTACTACGTACATAATATTAATACGATAACAACGTTCAACGGTATAGTATAGTATGTATTATGTATTATTGTGGGAGAGCAGCTCGGGCGCGCATACATTTTTAAATAACCGCTCGCGTTCAACATGACCAAAACCAACCGTTTTGTTGTTTCGTTCGATTTTTCACCTGCGGATAAAATATTTCGATCAAACTCGTCGGCTCGTTGCGCCTACGTCGCGCGACCAAAATACGTTTACATAGAGAATCGCTAAATCATCTGCTGATCTCCCCCCCCCCGCGAGTCCGTACCATCGAGTCCGCCGCCGCCGACGTTTGGTCGTATTCCAGTATCAACCTATGTTTCTGTTATCTTTCGGGTACTGTTTCGGCGGACACGGCGCCATTATAATAATACAGTAGTCGTCACCGGCGGCAGACCGATTTCAATTTATCTTCGAATCGCGTCGCCCGTCCGTTCATGGTTTATTCATGGGCCCTCCCCCGTCGGAATTCCGCACAACCGATCGCGACGATCGTAAACGAGCGTGCATACAACACCGCGCGTGTATTTACATTGTTACCGCGACGACCGCGACGTTTGTTTTGTGCATGTGCGCGCGCGCGTGGCGTTTCGATCGTATCTCGGCCCGTCCGTACGACCACGTCGACCGGATTTACCGGTACGTGCCAGCGTTTTGCAGGGAAAAAACAGGGAACTATTTCCGTTAAAAAAAAAAAAAAAGGATGTCGTTCCTCGGAAAAATGCACGGGCTCCTTCTTTCCGAATCGTAGAAAAAATTCAAAATACCTACGAAAATACCTACGCAAATTCTTCATTTGCATTTCAGGGCCGCTATATACTTACTCGTCACTTTTCTCACTTCATTTCACTAAAATATTACCCATCGTTAGTGATATCGAGTCGGTAACGACGAAAACGATAGCGCCGATTTTCCACACGCTCGCGAAAAGATTTATTTCAAACGGATAGGAACCGTGTAGTTCTGTAAATAAAAAGATTTCCTCGTTCTTTTTTTTTTTTGTTTTTATAAAAAAGGAATTAGTTCCGCGTGTCGTTCTTCAAAACGGAATTCGTTCCTTCCAAACCATATATTAATCGTCGTCGTCGCTATTCGTGTTCTACTCGTCCGCGCGAACACGACGTTCTACCCGAATCGTTTTTAATCGTAATCGTCGGCCGAAGATTAATCCATAATCGGCCGGATCGACTTCCGGCGCTTCCGGTGTATTACGGGCGGACTTGGTAATTCGCGATCGCGTTTACTCAAACGGCCCGCGAACTCGTTACGCACGCCACGCGTAGGCGAGGCCAGCAATATTGTATTACCAAAACGTTTGACGAGCACTTCTGCGTAGCCGCCACGACGACCAGATCGTCGCGGTCGCGTCGACACGATATTATCGTTTAGCGTTTATTTTCAAGATCGTTTTGCCCATGGGACGTCCGTTCAATATTAAAATCGTTCGGCACCACGGCCGGCCGGCGTTTATTAATAATTCGAATATGTTTTTTCATATTTCAGTATTACATGTTTTATTCCGATTTGTAAATGTGTGTTTGTTTTCACGTTGTTTTGTAGAACATCAAGGAAGCGTGGTTGACGTATCCGTACCACTGTTGTGCGTTCCACTTTCCACAGACGCACAACCCCCAAGGATACGCAGATCACGAGGTACAGTTAAGTTTTTCGTTTTTATTGGGGGATTTCGTGAGATTTAATAAACGCGCGGAGGTCTGTTTAAATATTAAAGAGATAATATACGAAAGCGATACGATTCGTTTGTGCTATGAGAAATCCGTATTGTTGTTTACATAGAGCGAATCGCAAGCACACGCACACACACACACACGCGCATATAATTTTGTTGTTTGTTCTTCAAATATTACGTGTTAATATAACAGTTTAAACAGTAGAAAATAAAAAAAAAAACCACTTCACCTCTACTTGTAAAGTAATCTTTTTCTATTCTTCTGTTTGTTTATTTATTTTATATTTAGAAACTCCGACAGAAGATGCTTCTCGAATGTAAAAATTTCGAACCAGACACTGTTTCGACGGCAACGACGGAGAATTTTTCGGGCGACGAAATGTTTCATCCCGGCGGTAAGCATTTACGTTTGAATTATCCTCCGGCGGCGACCGGTACATTGTTTTTATACACGATTACGTTGCGGAAACCCCGTCGTCCTTATAAATTAATACGTACTCGTGTAATACTGCGTTACCGCGGCAACCTATCGGTCATATTTATTTCAGTCAAAAATGTCGAAAATTACGTCTTCTTAAACGTAGTGCGTACCAAGTAGGTACGTACGATTTTCTACGGTAAAATAAGCAAAGTTCGTACGAGCAAAAAAATAAACATAATAATATTGTAAAATAATTAGATCCTTTGTTCCGCTCAGAACCTAAAACGCTTTAATGGTATTAAATATCTGCACATAAGTGTGTAATACGAGTGTTTACGTCTCTGAAAATTGTCCGTTATTCTATTATGAAAAACAGTGTACGTACGTGTATATAATATATTATGAATAAACGTAATCGTGTAGGTACATGGTATCAAACAAATTACGACATAAATAAATCACTTGCCAACGTGTATGATGTTCTCGAATTGTGTGACTTTTGATTTGCTATATTATAGTACTAACAATAGCATTATAAATTTTACAATACCGAATATTTAATCTCTGTACTAATTATTATTTATGTCATAAGACATTTTGTAGACAGGTGTAACGTCGTCCATACATTAACATTTATAGCGGTTAATGATATAATTATTATTATTAGCGTCCAATGTTGCAATTATTCGCGTAATTGTTAATGTACTAAATAAGTAAAAAACCGTTTCGAGTACGCGAATATATTAAATAATGCAAAAACCTATTATTAGACGTTGAATCGCAACAAAAGATTTCAATTATAAACAATAATTGTCTACTATGGAGAACATTACATGCTCGGTTTTATTTTCGTCACCGTTTCCGCTACGGCGGCGAGAGCGCCCACTCGATAACTTAAATCGCGAAAAATTTCATTACTTCTTTGATAACTATATAACTATAAACATCGTGTTGTTTTTTTCCTTTGCTTAGTTGTTCGTAAAATTAATTTTTCACCGCGTCGTCGTCGTCGTCGTCCATCCTCTGATGTGAAATGCAAATAATCGAATTTCGTTTCGTTAAAATTGAAAAATACTCTTTTATCAATTACATATTTCTCGGCGAGCGCGCGACAACTCGGTACCCCATCAACAACCCCGAATTATAGCTCATAATTTCCTTACAGTCTCTAGACAAACGAAAAAATCGTATTTTAAACCTCGGGTGGAAAACATTTCTTTGAAAAACCCAGTTTTAGAATATTTTTTTAATATAATGGTATTGTGACGGATTTTTTTCTCGAATAGTTAAGCGACCCGAGTAACAAACCTGAACACACATCAAAGTGTTTGACAGCGATTGCAGTCGGTTTTTTTTATCAAATATGTAACGTAAAACGAATGGATATTTTAAAGAAGATTTTTTTTTTTTTATAGACAGTTTAAATATTAATCATACGGTTTTAAGTGATTTGTTTTCTTTTTATTCACGTGATACGTTAAAATATTTTAAATCCCCCCCCCCCCCCCAGCCATCGTTCATCTTTTTTGTCGTGTTGTCACAGACGTGACGGTCGGCACCAAAGTGGACGCCGTTTGCGGCAACGTGTCGAAAAACTATCTGGAGGTCAAGTGCTATCCGGCGCCGGACGCGTTCAACCCCTGCGAAGACCTGATGGGCAACTGGACGCTACGAGTGGCCGTGTGGATCGTAGCCGTCGCCGCTTTGCTCGGAAACATGGCCGTGTTGTTCGTGTTGCTGAGCAGCCGCTTCCGGTTGACCGTTCCCAAGTTCCTCATGTGCAACTTGGCCACGGCCGACTTTTGCATGGGACTGTACCTGTTGCTGATCGCCGTGATGGACGCCCGGTCCATCGGACACTATTTCAACCACGCCATATTCTGGCAGAGAGGTGAGCGGTGGTGTAGGTGTCATGAATAATTGAAATAATAACTATATATGCCTTGGAACCGGCCTAACAGAACATGCTACCGAACACGTGGGTTCGAGTTCTTAGGTACCGAAATATTTAATTTAATGCCGAGGGACATGGCCAATATGTCCTGTTTTCAACAAAAAAAAAAACATATCTCACTGCAGGATCAAATATGAATATGACAATGAATAAATAAATGTATCGTTAAACACCTGTCCAATAGGTAATTTTAATTATCATTTTAAGTTAAAGAGTAAATTATATAAAATTGTAAACTAAGATAAATCCTGGGCCTCCACACGAGTTTTCTCAGTAATCTGATGATGCGAAATAAAAAATTTTAAAAAGGATAACATCGAGGTAAAAATTCGAAATTTTCCTTCTTTCGGTAGGTACACTATATACTATGCGTTTCAGACCGATCCGAAAACAAAATGTGTTTCGAAAAAAATTCGATCGTACGCGACGGTTAAAAATATTCTCAACGCGTCCCGCGTATAAGATCGCGCTCGATAGGCCGTAATTTCGAAAAACTTTGCAGATTCTCGTGTAAAATCTCAGCGACGACGACGTTTGATTGTAATAAAATGTTTACGAAAAAAAAAAAATCGTGCCTATACTCGTATATTATCATTAAAGAAAGATATAAAGGAATTTTTTACACGAGAGTTTTTGACGAACCGAAATTATTTTATTGACATTTTACGAAAACTCGAAAATGTCAATTGCCTATAAATAACACATGAAAAAAAGCCGTTCGCGCAACATCTCTAGAAAATAGCCGTACAAGTATTCCGCGAAAATTTCAAGTCCCTGCGATCAATACTTTTTGAACGACGAGGAAAATAAAAATTCGATTTTGTCGAAAACCGGTGTCCGTACAGTTTTTCATCAAAAAATCACTTCTCTAATGTACTAGATGCGATTTGGATCAAAACCAGACTAATACTAAAGTTGAAAATCGGACCATTTTTTCGAGTACTTATACAAAAAAAAATAAAAAAAACACTCGCCATAAAACCAATAGATTGCTCGTTTCGCTCACAATCTAAAATAACTCGAGCTCGCGCGTGATTCGTAGACACGTAGTCCATCCATATTATATTTTGTACTCGAAAGTAAATTTCGAAACATTTAGAAACGCGCTGTGAACAAATTTTAACCGGACTAACTAAAACACACGTCAATGTAAACGTACTTAGCGTCTGGCAAATCTACAAACCACAGAAACGGACGACAGCGATGGGTAAAAATATATACGTATGTAAATACCGTCGTCGTTATAAAAGAGGTTTAAAACGCCGCCGGACGGAGTGTATAAACGAACCTTAATTCGATTCGGAGATCGCGGAAAGGTAATAAATTAATAAATTAATAAAGTTATATTCAATCCAAAGTTTCGCCGTCCCTTGATTAGGGTATGAAAAAGGCCGCGGTATGAACGTCAGCTACAGTCGTGTACTCGCACGGACGGAACTCGATTGTCGCAACATATTATTTCGACGCGATTTGGATACAACCGATTCGACTAAAATTGGCTCTGCGTAAAATTATCACTGACGACGACCAGTGCCGCCCCAGACCCTTTTAAATATGCCACCCCAAGAAAAAGAAAAGTAGAATTTATTACTAATAAATTAATATAATTATAAACTATTTAGGTCGGTAGTAATTATAAAAAAAAAAAAAAACGAGTAATTCTAAATTCTATAAACAATAAGACGTTTGAAATCGTCGATTATCATAATTTATACCACAAAGCATCTCAGACTCCTCTATATTATGTAGTATTGATTTATCTATTTAATTTACATTTAATCTATCCGACTCCATAGTTGAACGAAGAGTATGCGATTTTACTCTTTTCAATGCCGAAAACGAACGCTCTGCTGCACAATTTGTTTCATTTGTTGTGACGTGTATACATCTATTAAATCGTTCGCGCACAACGTCTTACAAAATGCTCTCGGGCGTTTCTTTTTTTTTCCAATTTCTTACAAAATTCGTCGGCCCGCTGGTCGTCGTATCGAAGGGCGCGTTTGGTTTTCACACGAAACGAAATAATCACAGATTTTTTTCATCTCTATATCGGTTTCGCCGGTCGAAGACCGTGTCCGTTCGGGTTTTCTGATCGTGCCCCGCGTTGTCACGCGCAGTGTAAACACTATTCGAAGTTTTCGCGTAATTTTTCATCTCTCCTCAACGACATAATCTTTGTTTTCCTAGTAAACCTCTCCGCCGACGACCCGTTGGAAATGTATATTGTGCCTAGAATATTATTACCGCCGCCGCCGTGCTGCGCGACGACGATTCGGTGATCCGTACACGATCTCTCACGGGAGCGCACGTTCCGCATATTTTAGCGTTTTACGCGTAGCCGAGGTTCGCGGACTCCGGAATTCGTTAGTACGAAGACGTTTCGGCCGCCAACACGCCGCGCCGCCGCCGTTCTGATATATAGTACGCTTTGAAAACCGTTGAAAAACTGTCGTAAATATCATCTCGACGTGCATCGGTCGTTACACGCTATGCGTTCGTGCCGTTTTCGCGATATCAAATAATAGTTATATAATATTTTCCCCAAAAACGACAATAAACAGATTATAATATTAATGATAATCTCGATGAGTTTTCCACGTGTTAATAATGTAACAAAATATTTTACTATAATATTATCGATCGAAGTTATCGTTGTTCAGATGGACGCCGTCTTTTCGAGGACAAACCGACAGTAGAAACCATTATCGCGTCGACGAGTTGAGAGTGAAAATTCTTCGAGCACATCGGCACGAGGAGAGGACAATCTTTTTCTTTCTTTTCAAAGTAGAGAACGCGTGAAAAATATCTGTCGGGATCCGTCAAATACAGATAATATATCGAAACGAAGAGAAACTTTATAACGACGACGACGACGACGTCTCCATGTCGTCTCGTCGTAGTATATTTATTATTAATTAATATTTATACGAGTAGTTATTATCGTATATAGTAATAGACTCCTCGGCGCGGCGTCCGTCCGATATAACGAATTAATCCTCGCGAGTTTATTATTCCGCAAACTCCATAGCAGAAAACGCCATAGGTATTGTCGGACGTTAATTGAACATTTCCATCAATCAAAAAGAAGTAACAAGTAGAACAAACTTTTCGTCGTGCGCAGAGTGCACTGCGCCGCGCCGACCGCGCGAGACGCGCAATTCCACTGAGAATATATACTGTGAGTCTCGTCCCGACGGCACCGTCACCGAACGTTTCGAAAACAATTTGTTTCGAATCATAAATACACAATGCGATATGCGTAATAATCCATAAAATCATTTACACGTATCGGCAGTTTTTTCTGTAATCATCTGCAGCGAAATCCGCAAAAACTTCATATCGTGGTGTTCGTATACAATTTGAGTTCCGGCACGCGAAATCGGCCAACAGTACCGTTTCAAAACGACCCGCGTATTTAATTATTACAATAACAATATATCTGTTACGGTCCAGGTGGACAAATCAGTCATTGTATACAATGCTAAAACTGGTGTGGTCAATGTGAATATTAGAGTTATTTTAGAGTTTAATATTTGTCATTTCTTTCAGGCACTACGTTACGGGTTACGATAACTTTTATCGGTAGTGTCATTAGTAGATAATTAGGAAACGGTGGGCATTTTCAGCATACGCCGCTTGGATATTCGTCGTCCATCAATAACAACAATTTATATCGCAATTATTATTATTATCATGGAACTCTATGTAGGCATATAGCCATATTTATCATAGACGACAGTACGCGTACCGCTCGTAAAATATTCTCAATTTTATTTGCTAATCAAATCTCTTAAAAAAATATTAAATAAAATTATGTAAGTCATTAATATATGTATTTTGTTCACTTGGCACCTGCAGTTCTGGTCATTGTATACATTGTCTGGTTTATGCGAATAATTATCTACATGGCTTGAATAATTCGGACATTGTAAACTTTGTCCGGTCAGTGTTTACAATGACCATTTATCCTCTTGGACCGTAACATATCGATAAATTCGAATCTCGAACGAAACGTTTATATCGTTTACGAGTTATTTATATACACGTATATACGTATATGCTACATAAGATTATACGAACGAGTCTGAATTACAAAACAATTTGGCTTGCGCATCGTTTTAAATTAAAAAAAAAAAACTCCGCGAGTTAAACAACAAATGGCCCGTACGATTGTCACGATTTATTAGTTTCTATACTAATGCCGCGTTACTCTTTTATTATACTACGAGTTTGTATCTGTGTGTATTATACGTATAGGTATATTTTTTTTTTTAATTCGACGCATTTCAACTGTTTACAAAATGCGTCCGTCACACGACAGTACATGCAGTCGTGTTGTGTGACGCGACGTACATAAATAACGCGCTTTTAAAACTTTGGCACTGGTAAAGTTAACAATCGAATGAGACTATAAAAATAAAAAAGAAAAGAAAAAAGAACAGTAAAAATAGTTTCGAACGAATATAAAACTACATTGTTATAATCTCACGCGCGGGAGTATTTCGTTTACAGTTTTTCAAGAATATCGATTCAAACACATTATAGATGTGGACTAATTTATAACAATTTATGCGACTTACGCGTACACGTTAATAATGATGGATTCGAGGGCGAGGCGACCGGAGGCACAGCGCGTGCGTTTCGACCGTGTTTTTATGGGGTAAATTAACAGCCGGTAAAAAATAGATCGTCCAAATTTTTAAATAATCTTTTCGTATCTATTTCAAATCCGACCGTTGATAAGTTTGTCCGTCTAACGATACGGAATTTGGGAAATCACAATCGCGAAAACATTTTAGTTTATCGTCAGTCAGCCTATTCGTCGAATGATTATATAACATCATAGATGCAGCTGTTTTCAAAGTTCAAATAAACAAACAAAATCCGGTCGTTATTGCGTCACACTGCCAAACAATACAACGGTAGACCCGGAAGTTGTTATGATGTGATGAAATCGATTCGAAAATCATCGGCTCTCTCTCTCTGACCAAAACCGTATATCGTTTCAGTCGCGTTCGAATCGTCGTCGTCGTTGCATATAGTTGTCTGAAATATTTATTTATTTTTTTATCTTTTCGCCGTTTCGTGTCTACGCCGTACTTTTTTTCCATTTAGCTCGACCTATATCGATATTATCGTTTGTTTTCCGAGTACGTCAAGCATACAAATCAAACCGTCGAAAATCCGCATAGTCGGGCGATAAAATGCCAAGCAAACGGAAACGAATTACTTCTCAAATTATTTCTAAATTGTGTGTGATCGTTCCACCGACAAAATTTTACACGCTTCCTAATCGAAACTTTTTTTAATCTCAATTATTTTTTACGTCTATTGTTCATTAAAATAGTTTTCTTCATTCCAAATAATAAAGTTAAAACCGCCGCCACCGCCGCCGCCGCCGAATATAATACGCCAAAATAAACTGATACGATCAAAATGTTAATCATCTAAATGATCAAAATTTTTTTTGTTTTTATCACATAAATAATGTCACGTTAAACATGCGAGTGGTCGATTTTTTCCCCGTATAATTAATTATTTTGATAAATAAGTCACAAGTCGTCACTAGAACAATGTGTTTTTCGTGCAAAAAGTTCATTTAATATAATAATATAATCTCGTAGAATTTTCATTCCCGTTTTTAAGGGCGTTTTTACCTATTCTTTTTTGATATCGGTTATTTTTTTTTATACGTTAAGGTCCGTACTCCGGTTATAATATATATTTTATTTTTCTGAACAAAATCGAACCGCTCCAACAAAATACAAATAATTATCTACTTTTTCCATTTTTTTTTGTTTGTTTAACGATTTACATGAAAAATCGAGTGACGATCGCTCTCTTGAATTTTTATAGTTTTATCGAGGACAGACGGTGCCCTTCCCCCCTCTGCCAACTTTACTACTTTACCTATTAAATAAGTATTCGTTAATCGGTACGTGAAAGTTTCTGTTTTCTTCTAACATTGATAAGCGTCGTTAACAAAAACAACGGTTTTTTTTAATGCTTTTCTGTCGTTTTTTTTTTTTATTCGCTTGTATCGTTCGTTTTATACATTTCTTACCGTTTTACTATCGTTTTTGATGGTCCGAGTTATTTACGTATTTAAATTTCAAATATAAATCGTATACTCGTACGAAGGCGCGCGTCTGCGAGATGAAATCAATTTCGGCTTTTAATTATTATTTCCAAATCACCGCCAAGGTATATATACGGATATTTTATTATACAATGCAGTTGTTCAGGTTATTAACATCGGTAACGACGGTTTATATAATCGGGACGTTTAGTTGTATAAAAGGACATTAAAAACATTAAACGTATTCCCATCCTTTAAAAACGGCAATAACTAAACGCTATAAACGCCGCTTTATAGTGTAACTCAGCGCCTTTATCGCGCGCTGCCGCTGGTATACCTATAATGCTTGTATACTTATTTACTTTCGCCGACGCCCGCCCGTTGCCGTGTGTATAAAAGAGATACGCAGAACAGTAAACAAATACGTCGTCACGAGGTGTATTGTGTTCGTCGGCCGTTCGCACTTCGCGGAGTATTTAAAAATATGGCATTCGTCGTTATCGCGTGGCGCACATGATTTATTATTAACGCCCCCGACGAGCCCGCGCAGACGCGCATAGTAGACCGCGGTGTCGATCGCCGTTAACCATCGGGATTTCGAGAATATTTATATAAATCGTCGACGAAAGGATACGTCGCGCCGGAGGAAATATTGAAAAAACGTTTGTGTAGCAACGATTGAAAGCGTTTTTTTTTTTTAAATTAGAAAAAAAAAATTGTTTCTCATTTTACTTTCCACACCCCGTATCTCACGTAATTAGTTGCGACTACGAACAACACTCTGCGCTATCGTTTCTAATTTTGAAACGATCTAATATAATATTATGCCCCCTATTGCTTTGGGAATAAACTCGTCGAAATATAAGTACCTACCTTTAGATAACAATCTATCGTGTCGTGAAACAATCGGATTGGTCGGGGCGATGGCCATCGTAATACGCATATTGCAGTTAATATTTACAAAACAGATTCACAAGCGGAATTATAACGACCTCGAAACCAGATCGTTTCGGAAAACCAGGAAAACGCGTATAATGCTAAAATATTAATCATGATATTTATTATTTAACTCGATTATAAAACTTGTTCGGTGTTTTTCGCCGTGGCGCACGCTCGCTCGGGGTATTTGAATTTTTTCAGCGTTATAATAATTTTCTCAGCGCCTTATTATGTATAGGGTGTTTCATAAAGAACGCAGTTTTTAAAATGGTTGGTAATTTTTTGTTGTTAGATTGGTGGCACTATTCTTTTAATTTCTGTCATCTATGAACGTTGAGGTTTTTAGTGACTGTGTGTTTTGTGATAGTAATTTTGTTTATTTGTCGTCATGGAGCGGTATACAATTATTGAGCAACGTGTTTTGTTTATTAAAACACAATATTATAAACATGGCGAGTGTGTGAATCAACGTCCTATTGATTTTGTGAAAAAAATCATCTTTAGTGACGAGGCACATTTCCACTTAAGCGGATATGTCGATAAACAAAATTGTCGAATTTGGGAAAATGAGAACCCAAGGGCAAGCATGGAAAAACAAATGCATCCACAGCGAGTAATCGGACTTTTTTGAAGGTGAACATGGAAATGCAGAAACAGTGAATGGAGATCGTTATCGAAACATGATTTCCAATTTTCTTTCTCACTTAATCACTGGTTTATGTAAACAAACCGCGAACTTTATTGGATCTTAAGCAAGAAATATAATATGAAGAACTCGGTCGGTTTGCGACGGCACACAGATAATCGTTATAAATTATTTTCTGCCGTTCCCGTGGATCGCTGTTCGCCGCGGACGATACGCTATTTTCTCTGAGAATATTATTTATTTTTTTTTAACGTGTTCCCCCCTCCTCCGCGTACAAAGATCACTATTATGACGGTGCTCGGAAAGAAAGTCTCACGACTCTGGATTTCCTGCGAGAACGACGAGAATTGAATTCAAAATCGGCGTTTAACGAATACCATAATATACGTACGTTGTGACATTGCGGAGTAGTGAGCTCGATTAACCGATTAATTAAAAATTACCTCGCGTTCTCTCTAATAATAGACGATTACTTTGAAACGCATCTCTTCGCTACACGTAATACATAAATGAGAAATCGTCATTATAATCGTCGTTGTACGGAGAGACACCGCCGCGCCGCGCCGCCGGTAGAACACTATAGTCGCGCAAACAATGTGTTAATTAGATATTACGGCAATTATCTGAAAATAATCAATAATCCGCTTCGGGGGATAACGCCCGCGATGTTTTTTGCAACAGCGATTCGCGACTTTCCCTTTTCCTCGGAAATAAGATTGCCGTGGTAAATATGTTATTTTTAAATATTATATTCGTTCGAACAAAGCTGTCGAATCAGTTGCGGAAAAATCCTGACGGTGGTTTGAAGAGTCGCGATGGCAAAAACTATAAAACCGACAACATTCGACAACGTTCGTCTTCGGAAAACGTAATTATAATAAAAATATCGATACGAACAGTAGGTATTACGTATATTACGTATATACTCGTATTATAATTGTATTTTTGCGTTCAAATCGACATTGATGAATGGTTTTTTTCACAGAATTCTTTATTCCGATCAACATTTCGGTACCGCGAAAACTAATGACAGGAAATCGTGTTAATTTGCGTGATGCTGAGAATTTTAATTGAAAATCAAAAAAAAAAAAAAAAACTATCTGAATCGTAGAAATTGTCAACAACGATAATAAATATTTACGCGAATTTGAATAATACACAGGTATGGTGTGGGTATTGTAATCGTAATTTTTAACAGAAACCTTAATTATTTTGGTGGCGATTGTTCTTTCCCGAACACGCGATGAGTAGAGTTGTTTTATATTTATTATACTTTTGTTATGATAAAAATCATAAAACCTACGCGAGTAATATTAAAATAGCTAAACTAGGCGTGTAGTGTGTACACAATCTCGTGTGTCGCTCGCCGAGCCTCGTCGCGCGGGGCTTCGTTCACTCGAATAATCTATTGGTTTTTTCAACTTTTGGGGTTGGTATTTAGCATAAGTTAATTACGCGTCGGCACGAGGTCCGAGGGCGCGCTAAGTGTGTTTCACGCCTATGTGTAGTAGGTTATTCCGCGTGATGTACGACGCCGTATTATTTCACGTAATTGACAGCGTTGCGACGAGAGAAAAAAACGCGCCGAAAAGTTCGCGATATCCTTTTAAGTCGGTCGCAATTTTCGTCCGTTCGCTTTAAATCAATTTGTTTAATGGGGTGTTTTTTTTCTGTAACTAGTGTCAGCGTGTTATTATACAGGTGTGCCCCGGCGTCACTGCGAATAACGTCTTATACCTGCGAAGGTTAGGAACATCGAAACAAACTAATATTTCGGTTCGATAAAATCATAGAAACGATATTCGGGTAAAACATTAGTCTATTAATCGCGTGCAATTTTCAATTCCTCGGTCGAATTGCAAATTAAATATTTTTATAAATACAATTTTTCAAGTACGATATTATAATCGAACGGATTAGCGCGTCTTTATGTTTTCAATGCGATAACAAAGCGTTCCGAATACTCTCGAGGAGTCGTCTGCGCGATGAAAAATATAACTACTATTTTCTCGAGTCACTATAGTTTTTTTTTTTTGATACATTATTACTAACAAAATATTATTAAATATATAAAATTACTTTAATACAAACTATTAAAATATAGTATATTTAAACAATTATATAATAATAGTTATTATTTATGAGTATTAACAGCATTAAATATTAATATAATTGCTTTGTTTTTATTTCAATTCTATTTTTGACACATTTTATTACTGTCAGAGGAATATTATCGTTTGAAAAATCGTTTTCTCCGTCGCAGGTCTCGGATGCCAAGTCGCCGGATTCCTGACGGTATTCTCGTGCATGCTGTCCGTGTTCACGTTGATGATCATTACCGGCGAACGTTGGTACACCATCACGTACGCCATCCACCTGAACCGGCGGCTCAAGCTGGGCGCCTCCGTCAACATAATGGCCGTCGGCTGGCTCTTCTCCGTGGCCATGGGTGCGTTGCCGCTGATGGGCACCAGCGGTTACTCGAAAACCAGGTGAGAGAAATGTCTCGTGGCGGCGCGTTTGTATGATTTGAGGGAGGGCATGTAAATGTGTAAAATTTGAAATCGAATTACGCAAACAATCAATAGATAAAATATATTTGATATCGACTGTCGTGTATCGATCGCGTTTTGGCTAAATCGAAGGATAAATCATAATATTTACGAATAGATACCGAGGATATCATAAGGTCAAACCGTCTAAAAATATTTCGATTTTATCGACGCGCCGATAATCTCACGTAAATTGCATTGATCGACGTTGTCGGTACGT